>CM062827.1:1474217-1979999 GCA_031772345.1 Himalopsyche anomala
GAAAACGGTAAATCGGGGAACGACCAGGGATGGGCTGGAGGGGGCTCGGGGGGGCTCGCGCGAGCCCCTTGTTAAATTTCGGCACGTCCGGCGAGCCCCTTGTTAAGTTAAGAAAATCATTCGTTTCATATGAAATCAGCAGTACTTAGCTAAAATTTTTGTAGAAGGTTACATTTTATTATGAAACATAAGAAGTCTTTGTTGCCCCTTAAATTTTGTCAAAAAATACATTTACTTCAGCTGCCTAATAAAAGAGATCCTTTTGGTTATTGTCTTTTGTCTGACTATGTTGAAAAATACCGATGTTGGGTATTATATTGTTAACAGATGTCTAGATTTTTATGAAGTTACATACATACAATGGTTTACCGTAATTATTTTGCAGTTTTGGGATAGGTTTCTTACATTTCTTTTTGGTTTTATTATAGCCTTCTTCCTGGAACTACAAACATATTATTTATCTGTACGTAAGATAATAAACCAAAGCAGTCACTTGTTTGTTTAAGAAAGTGATATTATGACGAGCTGAGGTTTTGAAAATTCATTACATGCTAATAGTTATTAGTAATGAAGTGAGCGAATTATTAAAACTAGGGGGAATAGATATTTTTTAAACTAGTCTTTCTACCAAGGTACACGATTTTGAAATCTTAATCAGATAAGTTTATCTTATAATGCAGATAATCCACTCCACCCGGTATTGCAGGAATATTGCATTGAAAATAAAGAAAGGTGAGACATCAACATTTTTTTGAGTCACAAGAAGCATGGCGGGCTAAGCAAACGAGAGGCCCCAGGTGCAATAAAATTTGGAGGGCATGTTTTTCGGATATCATTAGAACGTCATAGAATTCCATGTGTATATTAAAATGTGCAAAATATTTATATTAGCCGTGCAGAAGCTAAACGAGGTTTAAGGGTTGTGAAGCCAACTGTCAATCAAGCATGTGTAATGTCTGAATAAAATCAAGTTTAAGGTGTTTATCGTCAATCCTTGGTGTAAAGCAGACAAACACAACCGTTTCATCTAGCGGGCCGCATTTTTTTAATGATGATTTCAGGCCCCGAGTAAAATGAAATTTTAAGTACGCTTAATCCTTTCTTTACAGGGGTATAGTGTAAAAAAATGCCGTATACATAGATAAACGAATATATGTATACGGCATAGTTTACATTGCATTCGGTCGTGCTATTTTGAACAGGAATTCGCAAAAGAGAATTCGGGGTAGTTATTAACATATTAGAGGTCTGCAAGGGCCGAAATTTTACAAAATTACCCGGTTCGAGCCAGAAAAACTCAGGCCCGAACCCGACCCGAAGCCCGGATTTATACTCCTCAGCCCGAAAAGAACCCGTTGTTTAAAAATTCACTACAATTTACGATTCACTATAGAACTGGTTATAATTAAAATTATCATGGGTGACTTATGAGACGAACGTAGTCCGAAATATTTTTCTGAAGAAATAAATTCCTTACCCGGGCCCGGCCCGAGTCCGAATCTCAATTGCGCTTACCCGCCCGAACCCGCCGGGTAGGAGCCCGAGGGCCAGGCCCGGGCCCGTGCAAACCTCTATAACATATGCTTTTATTGTGAACTATTTAGAAATTTATTGTTTCAAATGCTAATGCGATCTTTGTCTTTGTAAATTTCAAACTAATTCTTTAGAAATTGCCATACAATTTGTAGTATAAAACTGAAAAATCATTGAGTATATTTCTATTCTGCATCGTTATCGAAAAAACTTGCTAACATTTATTAAATTCAATAATTTACTTTTAAAAATATGTTAATTTAAAGATAATACATTCAATGGTAACAACAAAAACAAAGGTGCCACATGTGACCCTCGGGCTACGGGTTTTGCATCGTCTAAAGCAGGGTTTCTCAACGGCGGACTACAGCATGTCTTAATGGGGCCTCAGGGGGTTTTTAAGAATAGCCACAGTACAATTTTGGGGGGCCACGGGCGAATTTTTCGAAATCCGTACATTGTTGTTTTAGAAATTGGAATATTTAAGAAGACCTAAAAAAAAGTCTCACGACATTCATTTTCGGATATCCGCAAATTTCTGGGATTTTGAATTTCAAATTCTAGGAAGACCTAAAAAAAATGGGGTTTCCTTTCGGGTCCCAAAATTCCTTATAAGACTTATACTTCAGTAGTGCAAAACAGGTATGAGGGGGGGGGTCACAGAAAAATAAGACACTCAAAAGGGGCCACGGGCCCAAAAAGGTTGAGAAACACTGATCTATAATATGTAGGCATTTTGGCTGACATTTACCGAGCCCCTTGTTAAGATTTTGGCAGCCCACCGCTGGGAACGACTAATGCAGGATTCTTTTACATTGTTCATATGGGTGTTTGGCCGGGACTATGAAAAATAAACGATCCAAGCGGGAAAACGAACAATGCGAGAACGGTAAATCGGGGTTCCACTGTACTCAATATTACAATAGCGTAGGTGTGTAAATTTTACTGGAGGCGGGGAAACAATAGTTTTAAAAATAACTGAGTAGAATTTACGTCAATTTCAATTTGTTATACAAAGCAGGATTCGGCAAACTTTTTTTGGAAAGGGCCAGATTGTAAAAAATTTGGGCTCGGCGAGCCAGGTACCAAACTGGAATATATGTATATACATGAGTAATTCCATCAAAAAATAGCTTCAATATACATACATAAATATATTTATAAGGAAATGACATTTTAACATGATATTTTTGATAATTTATCTTAGAAAATATAAAATGATCTATACAAAATAAACAAATAAAATATGTCAATTGCTAATAAACGCATTAAAAAATAAAATAAAATTTGTTTTTAATGCGACGAATGTAATTGTATTTTCCGAGATAATATTTCATGTCGCTCACTGTGGTCTAGTTGGTTTGAGCTAGCTCTCCCGACCAGGTGGGTCTGGGCTCGATCCCCGGTAAGGTCAATGTCAAATTTAGATTTGACATGGGTGTTTTTGGTGTCAATTTACCTTTTTTTTTTAGTTTATCCCGAGTGACTTAGAATACTAAAACTCTCATCAAGTTTTTTTCGTATGATCGTATGGAAATTTCAATTAAAAAAAAAAGAAATATCTATTTAATCATCCATTCTGGAGTTCAAAATAAATACTTCATATCAATAAAATTGTTTGTAAATGGGCATCTGTCTATTTATAATATTATCCCGGGGGCCGTTGTTAGCCGAACCCTGATATAAAGCATCCAGTATCAAACACGATCAATTCAATTACAATCAAGATTTAAATTCGATCCTGGGCTTGTAGAACGGAAGCCGAGACCGTTACTTATCGGCCACAGCGACCGGGATATGTAAATACGTGCTTTATTTTATAACTTACAAAGCTTATTAATTGCGGGTAGTTTGATGTAGCATAACAAACAATTAAGCAAGGTGGTCCAATTGTTGTTATCGGACATGCGAGAATTTCAATGTTTCCTATGACGAATATTTTTCAATTGAACTGTTTTTTCAACTTCTACGTGCTTATAAGTTAGGAATGTAATATTTGTTTATAAATTACTACATTAAACCTGACCTAATAAAATGTAGACAAATACAACTATATATAGTAGTTATGAGAATCAGTGGCGGCCGGTCAATGTGGCATTGGATCAATGCACCCCTTGTATATGCAGACGCGCGGTATTATTTTATGAAATAATATTCCAAAATAACATTAAGACCATTCACTCATTTTAAATTCTTCATGTATTTATTATCTATAATAAATATTTTAGAACATTTTATTTTATTTTATTTTTTAGACGATAAAAACATGAATAATTTAAAATGATTGAATGGTATAAATGTTATGTTTGAATAATATTTCATGAAATATAACCGCCCCTGCATATACAAGGGGTGCATTGATCCAATGCCACATTGACCGGCCGCCACTGATAAGAATACGTTACCACTCGAAGAAGCGAAGTTTTTGAATGAATCTCCAATTGATGTTTTAGCAGGGCTTTGAAGTCAATATCGTATTTTGGGAGAAGTTGGAGTAAAAAAATGGCCCTTTTTATTTTTAATCAAATTTAAATAAAAACATTATGCATTTTAGTACAGGCTTCCGTCACGGATCTCACGGGTTCGAGTCCCAGTACGAACAGCATTCTTTCAACCGATTTTTTGATTTCTGATCGAAGGTATGGGTGTGTGTGATGTCTAAAAAGATTCTCCCAGTCCACCAATCCTAAATTAACGGGGCGTAGCGAAAGTGTCCGGTCCCAGCCCTATCCTTCTATCCCTTTCTTTTTTCTTACCATGTCCGCTCCCAATGTGGAGCATATGGACTCCTAATGGAGTTTATCTCAACAGAGAATTGCTTGTTATTCAGTTGCTCAACCTCTCTTTTTACGAAGAGAGTAGGGAATAGAAGGATAGGGCTAGGAGAGGACAAGTGGAGACAAGTGGACAGGACGAGGGGGGAATTCAAGACATCTTGTACATCTATGCCCTCGAACAGAAATTCATAAATCGATTGAAAAATCAATTTATAAAACTGTCCATACTGGGATTCGAACCTGTAACCGAAGCCAACGGCGTTGACCACTCGCCCACACAGGCGGTATCTATGCCTACTCTATTGAAATAAATAGAGGTTGAACTAGTGAGTAACAAACATTTTACATAGAAAAATCTTCTGCTGAGGTACCGCCATACGGAGGAATTATGGTCCACATTGGGAGAGGATATGAAATTAAAAAAGCAAATACTTGGAGAAACTCTTATTTTATATATATATTTAAATTGTAGTCGGAGACGTAGTCTTTCTTCACTGCCCTGGTAACAAAAACAATGCCCCAGATGTTTATAAAAAATGAGAATTTATTTTGGCAGTAATGTTAATTGACGTTATGTGTTTTCATGCGTTAATTACGTAAGTATATCGATTATTGCATAATTTAAGGCCTTCAACAGATCAATGATCCCTCAATCCATGTATATTGCTACGTAGCTACCCACATTCATATCACAATAAACATCATATACCCACACATGCAAAATAATCATCATTCCACCGTCACACGGGTTAAATAATGCAAAGAACCTCTTCAACTTTGGCGATATGTCGGCATTTTATGTCAACAGTAGCGCATCTATATACAAGTACTAGTTTTTCCATAAATTTTGCTGGTTTGTTTTAGGGATATGAAATCTTAGTCGGAGTCGGGAGTCGTGGAGTCATGTGCTTTCCAAATATCATTAAAAAAACAAAAAAGGAAATTCAAACTACAAGAGTCCATAGTGTTTACCACTGTATGCTAGAATGACTAAAGATGATCAGTAGGAACACATAATATCAGCGGTGGGCTGCCAATACGTTAACAAGGGACTCGCTTAATCCCAAAGCAATTCTCAGTGTTCTGGGGGAAGGAGTGATTTTTTTATTACTCCTATGCAGTGTTCCTTCTAAGCTGAACGCGTGTGCGCGCGCACACATGTAATGAACAGAGCGCACAAAAGTTACACCAGCTATACCACCACCAGAATAAATTAATTGTCATTATATATTGTTGATTATTATTGTCATTATAAAAAAATAACCATTTCGTTAAGTAGGTTTAAATACCGTTATGTGGCGCCCAATTTTTTTTAATTCCTTTCAGAGTTGCACAGTCAATGTATTTTGCGCACAAAGCTTTCGAAAAATTGAGGGAACATTGCTCCTATACAATTATATGCAATACTTAAATAAGAAATCGATTGTTACTTAATACAATTATAATATGTAACAATATGCAATTCACCGTAAACTTATCAATGTGAATGGCTAAACATGTACCACTGTGTATACTGAAGCTGTCGTAGATAATGTATGTATGTAAGTAAGAAATTGTAGATATAAACTTATTTGATCTAAGATTTTTTTTTCGTAAATTAACAAGGGGCTCGCCGCCCTTAGTAAAATTTAAATAAGGGCTCGCGTGAGCTCCGAGCCCCCTACAGCCCACCCCTGCATAATATCAACCCATAGTAGGTAGAAAATCGTAACCAACAATTTATAAATTTTACAGAAGATTTTTTTAAATTACTATCTTACTAATTTCGATAAAGGAATTCCTTAAATGCTGTTAAAAAATATGGTCAATACTGACTACTTTAGATCAGCGTTTCTCATCCGGGGCTTACGTGTAACAAACGATAACAATTCAAAACACTGAAATACACTGGCCCTAAAAAAATTCAGTGCGAATGAGATAACGTTTTTTTTTTTGTCACTGGCGCACTAGACGATATTGAACAATTATTGTTTTAAAACGCAATTTAACTAATTGTGACGGAAGTATAAACGACTATAAATATTGGCATACGATGAACGCAGAGCGCCACTGAAGATAAATAATATTAACGTTGAAAACCACCCGAGGCACATCCTGTCTTCACGGAAAAGCAACGGTATCGCTTTAACAAACACTGAGGTTTTGCTGGCGAAATGTACATATATTACATAGGATCAATCCTACTTTGCAAGACCATATTTTCAGATTATTTTACGAGTATTATATATTTTTATTATTTATTTTAAAATTGTTAAACACATTTTTGCCGACACACTTCTGTCTTTAGTCTGGTAGATTAGCTAGAACAAGGATATGGAAGCTTTTCAGGTCGAAAATTTGATCGAATTCAAGAAACTTCAAAATACACGCAAAAAACGTTCAAAATACACAAAATATACTTAAAAATATCAAGAAAAAATACAATATTCCTTTGTTCTTATTTCCATTTTATTTATGAAGGTCAGGACCGGTTTCGCTCATGGCGAGAATTGTCAACTGATAAAAAATATAATTTAACAGTGCCATTTATACAAAAACAACTTGAAATGAAAATGAAAATCGATAATTAATATTTAAAAGAATTTACACAAATTATAATAGAAGTGACTCTATTGTTTTTGTATAAACAGCACTGTTAAATTATATAATAAAAATCTAACAATAAAACCAACGGCAACTGCTACTAAACGAGTATTTAAGTTAACAAATTTAAAATATGAAACATTATTTTTAAAATATGTATTTTGGAAATTTGAATAAATGTCATTTATTACAAATGAGCTCGTTTTGTAATGTAGGTACTATTTAAATAAATTACTATCCGGATAGTTTCAACTTTACTATTCGATATTCAAATAGTTGATAATGACGAATATTTGGAATCCCTAACTCGTTAGTCGTTACTCTAGAGTTCCACATCAGCAGGTATCAATGCGGACCCTACGATCCTTCAAAACATTACAATTGACAGCACGCATTACGCGCACGCCGCGTATATCACAAATCCTGAAGAATCACGTCATGGCTATATGGTGAATTATACATTTTACATAGATACCAAGTATTCAAAGACACTGAGAAAGGAGAATATCTCTACGGGCGGTCATTCAGTCACGTTTCACAAATTATTTTGGGGGACGTGTCTGCCCCCGGACACTTTGCGATTCCTGTAAGTGTAAGAAATCATTAATCGCTGGAAGATTATTCCTTCTGCGAATTCGATTGCGCTCATGCATTATCTTGGATATATCTTGAATAATGTATTCTAAAAAAAATCAATTCCTTCATCAGCGGTGGCAAAAGCCGAGTCCACAAAAACCTAATCAGAAAGAGTAATTGTATATTCCGTTTGAATCGTTCAAATTATGTACATTCGCGCAGATTTTGTCACTAACGACCCGGGTTTCACCTTTCGACATCTTCAGGCGTTCAAGTGCACGGATGAACTTGAACTGACGCTTAGAAAATTTTTCGTGTTTATATAAGAAATAGATGCATCACCGAGCTTAAAGCCATTGTTGGCGAAAAGGATAAGCCCATGGGAATGCCCACAGATCCGAGCAGTGGCGAATTAAACAGTTGGGAGGCCCGAGGCGCAATTAAATTTGGAGGCCCTCTTTTTCGAATAACTAAAACTTAATTGAAATAGTCATATGTGTTTTATAGAATATAATTTATTTTAGGACTCCTCAGATTGGAGGCCCTAAGCGCGCGCCTCTTGCGCTTATGGGTTAATCCGCCACTAGATCCGAGTAGTTGGCAGTTTCAAGAATTATACTTATTTTGTTTGTCGGAAAAGGTTTATGACTATATTTATAAAGGGTACAACAGTGGCGACCCCGGCATGTTAAATATTTCATTTAAAATTGAAAAACTATTCAATTGCGCTCTGTTTATTTCTAGAATTTCCTTTAAAAAGAGCTTATGAGGGTCCGTATTTGGATGTAACATTTTGATCCCTTGTTCCTGATTGAACACGTGTCTTTCCGAAATTCATCAAGTTCATCCGTGCACTTGAACGCCTGAAGACACCGAAAGGCGAAACCCGGGTCGTTAGTGACAAAATCTGTGCGAATGTACATAATTTTAACGATTCAAATTTTATATTGAAATTCCACTAAGCACCTTGAGTAGAAATCTTAAATGTATATTCCTTGTTTTTGAAAACTTATTTGTGATAGCCTGGAAAATATATTCGGACTCTATTTCTCATTTTTTCTGATTATAATGATGTTGACAGACAGTTATAAAAAAAAAATCTACAAAAAATACAATTATATCAACTTTTATTAGTATTGAAGTATTGAAAAATTAGAACATTGTAAAAAAGAATTTCAGGACATAGTTTATAATTGGGTTTTCCCTTTTATAAATAGATAAACTTTTGAATGCATCAGGAATGCAAGATATAAATTATGTGAATTTATTGAGTATAGGGGGCAAAGCCCTTTATCGATTATTCTGTTGACGTAATTTCGCGAAAAAACATTAACAAATATAAAAAATGTCGTCATAAACAATATTAAAAAACAAACGCCATGAATAACAATTTTCATAATATTACCCCGACGGTTTTTGGGTATAATAATTTGAATACTGTTGCTCAAAGTGTGCAGCATAACGTGGTAAAAACTTCGTCACTCCTTTTTTACGTGATTAATTTTTGCGCAATTTTTTGGACGGCACCGTTACGTTTTTTCATACATTTTTGATACTTTTTTACGCGGATTTAAAACCGATTTATCAAATTATTTGAAAATGAGGTTTTTCTACGCGCCTTTCTGGAACCAATGTATCGCGTAAAAAAAGTATTAGGTGTAGTTTTATTTAGTAAACAAATAATAGTAAAATAAACTAACAGTATACATATGTTACAGAGGAGTTTAACAAATGACTTTAACTGCATTTTTTTTTTTTGTAAAATTCAATAAAATTCGGTGATTGTTATTAAATTAACAATTTATAATTTCGCATTTGTACCCGCTCGTATTGATACTCCGGGAAAGACACCCTTCTCCTCGCTTTTCCAGTTAGTCTAAGTCTCGGTAGCTTCAGAATTTTCTGCAAAATCGGTGATAAGTTTTTTTTTAATATTGTCATATACTACCTAAATACTAGAACGTGTAACTCCAACCCTAAACAAATAAATAGACAGGTTAAGTTTTGTTATTTTGAACTTTGGCATCAACTTTCTTATGAATTCTCAAATTATATTTTTGCAGGCCAAAAAACTAGCGCGCGAGCTAAGCGTTTCCACTTTTTCTAGACGTTTTGGAAACTTAAGCGACAAATTTTTATTCTTACGTAGGTAAATATAATAAAAATATGTTTGTACTAATGTAGGTATTTGTAGAACATTTTTCCATAGACGTATTATTCGTAAGCAAGGATGTCTTTATAGATGTGTCGACACATTTCAAACGTTCTGTACTTGTTTCATTGATATGTCTTTTTCAAGCTAATGTTAAACAACTAACATTTCAGAGAGCCCCGCATGCAAATTGTCCTCTTTGTCGCGAGCAACAATTTGACAATAAGCGGTATCAGGAGAGAAGTACATATTCTCTTTGCGATTCTTGTCCGGGATCTGCTCGACAAAATAAATACTTGCATGTTTATTCTTTTGTATTGTTTCTTTTCATGAATATTAAATAGTGTATTGTTTTAAAAACCATAAGTCGTTTCGATTATATAGTGTACCGATCCCAGAATTTTGCAAACCAACGAACATATCCGAGAGGTAGTTCAAATTCACCAACAGATTTAATAGTATATAAATAAAAAAAAAACTATTTTAGTTATTGTTATAGAGCGTCAAATATATGTAAAGTATATTTGTGTCTTAGCTTTTTTGAAACGTAGTTTTATAATTTATTCACAATAATTTTTATATTTAAAAAAAAAAAAGTCAGTTTATGTATCTACATATGTAACTTATTTACTGGGATAAAACAAACTTGATCAAGCTAGAAAGCCCAATATGTACGAAGAATCCGTTGAATTTAACATCAAATTCTTTGCCTGATTTTAACTTTTATTGTTTTGTCAAATAATAGTTCATCTGTTGCCCGTAAATGAGGTTAGGTTAGCTTTATGTCAAAATCAATATAAATGTTTAAATGAATACTCCATGCGCGTATATATTATTTCATTGAGTATGTAGTTAAAGAATTCATAGTCAAGGGAAAATTATACGATCTCGCACTTGACTTCAATGTCTGTTATATATCAAAAATAATCATACTACTGTGTAAAAACCGATGTCAATATGTTTACCCAATTTTGGTAACTAACCGCTGACATAAATTTTTTTTTTTACAGGACCCGAAATCAAATTCCTGCCCTGATTAACACACTTAAATAATATTACCGGATAAAAACAGTTTATTCATTTAATTTACCTCTTTATTTCCTAAAAAAAGCGTCACGCGCAGTTCCGTGTGACACGATTTATTTAGTATTCGTCGGACACGTCAAATAAATATCAATCTGTAAAATCATAATACATACATTGCACCGCCAAGTCGCGTACATTTCGAGAAATATTTAATTCGACGATTCCGTTAATTCCTTTTTGATTCTACGGAATTCAAAATAGGTAGAAACAACAATATTACATGGGTACTTGTGTTATAAGCTGCAACCTTTAAAAAAATGGTAATAAATTGCGCGTTTGTTCTTGAGATCCTACCTTACTAACTCCGTAATATTATCTCGTTTCAAAGCTTTCGACTAGTTTAGATAATATTATTATCTATGCTTCCGATTCTCACCAACTTGTAATAGTACCCAGTCAAGATTCTGTATTTTTTAACATTCAACAGTCTGAAATACCCAACACAATCACGTTTTGAGTATACAGACTATCCAACATAATAACGTATTGGGTATCTCAGACCGTACAAAATCAGTAATATGCTACAGAAGTTTTTTGTAAAAACAATCACTTTTTTAAAAATTAAGTTAACTTTTTCAACAGTGAGAATTCTATAAAATTGAACATAAAACAAACTATTTTATTTAAACAAAAGGTTATGCAGTGAGTTGCTCAATATTGACTACAACTAGCTCTAGAATGATTTATTATTTCTGATTGGTGAACTAATATTACAATTTTATTAAGCACGCATCTAAAAAAAAAAAAAATTATAAAGACAGGTGTATGTTTTAGCTATATCCACTGCTTATGTTGTGTCAATACTAGATTTAAATGAAACTATAGGGAAAGTCTGCTATCTAAAAAAAATCATCCTTTTTAAGGTTTTCACTGTCAATACTTAGAGAGAAAGGCATCATATTCAAAAAATAAAACCCTGTTGTAGTAATTCCATTTTTTTAAAATATGATCTGGACCATCGCTTATCACGAGCATTGTCAGTCGAACTTAGTTGATAATGCTCGTGAATGAGTGATTTCCATTTCGCCATTAATTAATCATGAGTGTTTACTGAACTCTTTCTAATTGCCAGAAAAAAAATGATTTCTTTTCTATGACTAGCTCCAAACAAATGTCGGTCATCGGAAACTCCATTCAGTCAGTAATTTTTTTATCTAAATTCTTCTACGTTAAAAGATGATAGAAAATTAATTTCTTCAATGCTTTATCACTTGTATCAAATCCGTTTATCAATGAGTAAGACAGCATTAGTGTTGGTGTACATCGGTAATGTGAAACGTTTATCTTACAGTTTTTGCCTTCCCTGGCTGGTTTGTAGATTATTTTCTTAGAGCATCTCTTCAGAAATTGTTTTACAAGAACTAGTTTACTATTTTTACACTCAACTCCTCTACCCTCTACCTCTGCTACTCTTCGTTTTTAGTATTAGTTCAAATCAGTCAAGAAAAAAGAATGCATCACATACATCCACGCCTTTGAATACAAACCATAAAGTAATTAATGTATATATCTTAACGTGTTTTTGTATATCTTAAGACAAAGGAATCGAATAGCTAAACACCTGACTGCGTTAACCACTCAACCACATGACTGGCTGAATAAAATAATAGGCTTCAATGAATAATCATTACATACAATTAGCTTATTAAGATTTTAATTTCATATTTGAAAATGAAGGATAACATAGATTTATTTATTTTGAAAAAAGGATATTATCACAATAATAAACATTGTTTTTTCTAAACATAATTTAATATTTACATAAACAATAACAAACAAACGACATAGAGTTAGCCCAGTTACTTTTCTTCAAGATTAACAATTGCAAAAACTCCATGTTTAGATGATCAAATAAATAGTTTTTTTTATACCTCAAGACATATCGAATTTTATATGAATCGATTGTTCAAGATGGTCATTAATTGAATTTATGTGGGAAGGTATTGGACAAACATTTGAAAGTATGTGGTTTTGACTGGGTGGTGGAGGGTTTAAATTTGCTAATCTAGAATCTGTCAGGAAGGAGAGGATCTTTTGTTTGGCCCTTAACGCGACAGGCAAAGGTAATTGTTTAAGTTGTAAGCTAATATATTTCCCGAAGGCATAAAATTCGTCAACGTCTTCTTCAGGTTGTGATGATAATTCTTGCAATTTCTTTAAGGCGATATTGACATTTTGCATAGTGGAAAGTCTTTTTTTTCCGCGATGTGATCTTGTATCTAGCTGCTGGTTTGTGTCGGGGCATATCAAAGGAGCATCTGATGAATCAGACCGTGTTCTAGTTTTCATTTTTGTGGCAGTTCGTTCTTTTGTGATATTCTTTTGCCCGGCCTGGTCATCGAATGGTAGCCATATACTGTGTGATAAATTCAAATCTTTGGTCTGATCCTCGTCTGATGATAGATGAGTGGTATCTTGGCTCTGAAAAGAGGAAAATAAAAAATTAACATAGATACAGTACAGTAGAATCTTAATAATCCAACAGCATATTTAACCTGATTAAATTTTCCTTTTTTTTAATATAAATATATTGTGAGATGCTTTAGTATATTTGTTATTAAATTGTTTAAGCTGGTACATGGTATGAACATAGTGTTTCTTTAGACGCTTGTACTGTTAGCTGTAGAAACATTGGTAATTCACAAAAACAACACTAGCATATCAAATTGGGTCAGTACTATAACCAAAATTACACTGTTTGGTTGATTCGAGTATGTTATTGTGTATCGGTATATATAGGTGACTAAAGGAATGATGAAATATCAGAATCTCTTAGCGCCGCATTAATGTTCATGTATTTTATTGAGAGGTAAGCAATTGAAATTATTGAAGTTATATCATGTAGGTAAAAAATAATATTTGCTGGACGGAACTCTAAAATTGAAAATTACTTGAATTGTGTATTTACTTAATACTTAGCAATATTAGGGTTGCAATTTCTCAAAAAAAATAGTTATAATATCGACTTCCCCCATCGAATAAAGCACTTTTACTCAATTTGTATAATGTTGTAAAGCAAAACAAAATGTCATTTACTATTATTTATAATTGAAACCTATTAAGCCTTTTATTTTTATGAATTCTAAGCTATTCAATATTAAGAAATTTGCTACTGTGCAAAATTACATAAGTGAGTATAACGAGTAAATATGCTTAAAACACGCTATACTTTTTCTGTTCGCAAAAAAATAATGCAGTTCTCTAAGTAATTTATTTATACATGGGAAAATATCAAGGAAACCGATAATTCACCCAAATTACGAAAAATAGTTGTCATTTTTCAAATGTCTTTTATTGTTTGTTTCAGATTATCTATTTGACGTATGAATGTTCGTATTTCGCGTAAATTATCGGTTTCACTGATTCCTATTAATGATAAGGCATTTTTTTATATTTTTAATGAATTGCCTTAATAACTGCACTGTTATTAGCTACATTTATTAAGTTTGTGTAAAGCATTTTAAATTAAATTAATCGTTATTTTGCGATTCCTTCGCATTCTATAACCATAAAGTAAATAATAGGATTTGACAGCTGTGTAGTTAAATCAACAACTTAAATCTTTTTAAACGTAATGCAAAAATGCCACTAAAATTAAAAACATTTATCATTTAATCATTATTAACGAAACAAATCGCAGATGTCTTCAACAAAACATAAATATAATAATTTCAAGAGTAGAAAGGATATTTTGAGGTTATTCATTCTGACGTTTATGTTGTCATTCGAAATGTCAAATGGCAGCCCAGAATTCGTTCTCTATTACATACGTATTTGACCATTGTTATGATCAGATCAATAGAAACTCACTGTGTGTTCTTTGGGAGGCATGACAGAAGTGTCACAGTTGATAATATAAGTCATTTCTTTGAACCATTTTAGCTTCGGTTCATACATTTCATCTTTAGCGCAACCACTGCTTTGAGATTCTTTCACCTTCCTCATTTCCTGATTATATGTCGAACGCAAGTTTTTAATTTTCTTTTTCACATCGTACACTGCGAAGTCTGGTAATCCCATAGCATTTACAATCGCCACATAAGCCTGTTCCCGGCAATTTCTATTTCTATAAGCTTCCGAATCGAATTTCCATAGGCACTCATGGCTGTGATATTCTGAAACAAACTTCATTGTGGTATCTTCCCCCCATTTTGACATTTTGTTAGTGGAAAAAGTAGACTAGCGTAGTCACTAGGCCGAGTGATAACGTCGTACTGAGTGTGTCCCTGAATGCACCGAGTAGCTCGGCCGACGAGTTTGCGTTTACACGTCTGGCGCAGGGTCAGTAACTAGGGTTGCCAACAAAATAATGATAATACGAACAGACGTGTTCCGTGTAAAATAATGGTAGAGTGATCTATATTGTTATTTCATCTAATCGTCATGATTGACAACGAGGAATTGTGTAAAATTCTATCATAAACTTGCTGATGTCACTGTTTTATAATTTGTATATTTTTTTAATTCACCATGCTAATTTTTACGTAAAGCATTTTAGTCACGTGGACGACTAAGGGGATTTTTTTTTTTTTTAATTAATCTTTCCATCAAGGTACACGATTTTGAAATCTTAATAAAAATAAAATAGACATTTCTTCATTTTTAACCGCAAAAGTTAAAAAATGATCTTTTATGATTTATTCTCCAAGCTTTGGTGGGTTAAGCACATGAGAGGCTCCAGGCGCAACAAAATTTGGAGGACCCGTCTTTCGGATAACATAAAAACCTCAAAAAATGACATGTAAAATAATGAAAATCTGATACTAAGATTAAGTAAAATTACGAAGTTTAAAGATTGTGAGTAATATAATTACGAGTAAAGAAGCGAACTTTCAATCAAGCATGTGTCATCTTTAATGATGACTAAAATCAACTTTAAGGTATGGAAAGATTGTTTCCATTACATTCGGTCGCGTTAGTTCAAACGTGAATTTGCAAAAGAACATTCGGTGTACTTATTTACATATTTTATTTTTTCAATGGCCACAAAAAAAAACCAATGGGCCGCATGGTGTAAAGGCACTATGACTAAGATTTACCGATCCCCTTGTTAAGACATTAACAGCTCAACGGTGCCTCAATCCCTTTATTCCTCCGGTGCTTCGTTGTTGTTTTTTAATGTAAAAATTGTCACTACTTCTACTAAAATTGCAATAAAATATATAATTTATTTTATTGAAATGCTCAAAAACGTGGGTGTAAGATTTCGGGGACGTTTGTAAAATACATTCTGAAACGACATGTATACTATAACGTATATATTATTTTTGACTTTTTCTCTTCACCACAATTCTTCATGTTGCAAATTTATTCAAAAAAATATGGTCGACGTCTGTCATTTTACTGTTACCAATGAAACAAGGATGAATAGACTATTTATGATAATTTATATACCTCGTTGTTTATTCTAATATAGGTACCTACTATAAATAAAAATTATTATCTATTTTACTTACACACGCTATCGACGTCAAAGGAAGAAGTCTATTAAATGCCGTTTCGTGGACACAATCTGAGCCTCATTACAGCTTCCGGCCTTAGTCACGTCTCGTGTTGCACTCTTGTACTCTTATACACTTTGCCTTCCTGTCGCATGATATTATTATTTCAATATCTATGCTTTCTTCGGGCAACGTTTGACCCTTTCGTCGCCACACGGCATTATGCTGTCAAATATGATTGACATAGCGCACGCACGCCGCATTTGACCACTTTACGAACTATCAATGATAATTTTAAAGTGAGCCAATTTTATTTCTGTTACCTACATTATGCCAGCATATTGTCATAAGTTTTAGACTTTATATTTTAAATTACATTTTTACCCCACGAATTCCTTTTTTACAAGCGATAGGTATCGTGAAATTTACAATGGCTTAGGACAGGGATGGCGAACCTATGGCACGCATGCCCGAGATGGCACGTTTGGGAATTTGGACGGCATGCGAAAATTAAGTTTAAAAAAATAAGATTTTGATTAAATAATCTTTCATTCCGTTTATTCAGAAAAAAAAACATTTTTTATTTTTTTCTATTTAGTTACCTTTTTTTACTGTTTGGGCACGCCACACATTCAAGAAATAATATTTGAGAATTTTTGGCGCGGGGACCCAAAAAGGTTCGCCATTCCTGGCTTAGGAGGTACCATAAAAATCCACCAACATTGTTGAATATGAAACAAGTACTACATATTTTCATTTTTCTTTAATTTACGAATTACATCACGTTTCTCGTGCCGCGTGCTTTAGTCATTTATTTTTTTATACTGTGTGTATATTATGTCAAATCAAAATTATGTTTTATGATTCGTCAAACAATAATTCTCAATTCATTTCGATTTCATCCCCTTGCCAAGACCCTCATTTGAATTCTTATCAGCAGCCTAATGGATCCATACACACGTTCATAACGTGTGTTAAAATCTAATTAAAAATTTGATAGATTCGGATGATTTTAACATTTAATGAGCTAATTTTTGCCAATATGTGGGTTGGCTCAATATTTCAACAGACCTCAATCCTCTTCTCATCAAAGCTATAAGTAGAATGTTTGCAAGGAAGCAAATTGCAGTTAGGTACGCCACTGTTACCTTTACTCTATCGAAAATATTCTGTACACAATGCACCTCAATGTAACCAGTTCGACACCCTACAATTCCTTCAGCCTAAACTGAGATTACTTTACGGTGACCATGATTATTTGATAAAATAAAGGATAATGTTTTTTATAAGTTAAGCCACTGAGAAGTGAGGTGAACCAAGTA
The DNA here is from genome assembly GCA_031772345.1 of Himalopsyche anomala. Taxonomy (NCBI): domain Eukaryota; kingdom Metazoa; phylum Arthropoda; class Insecta; order Trichoptera; family Rhyacophilidae; genus Himalopsyche; species Himalopsyche anomala. The sequence continues at coordinate 1,491,688 of CM062827.1, forward strand.
CCAAAACTTTTCTAGTGGACTATTAAGTAAAGCCACGTCTTAGCTTAGTACGTTTGTGGATTGCATATTTTCAGTGGCGGATTAAGCACAAGAGAGGCCCCAGGCGTAAAATTTTTTGGAGGCCCTGTTTTTTAGATAAAATAAGGACGTCAAAAAATTCATGTAAAATTTATAAAAATCGGAACAAAATATATATGGGTAATATAATATAAACTATTTTTAAGGCCCCTAAAATTCAGAGGCCCCAAGCGAGCGCCTCATGCGCTTAGAGGATAATCCGCCACTGCATATTTTCATTTTAGGGAAGAAACATTATCACAGTGTGTATTTACTAACTCCACTTCACTTTGTGGTACTTTAAGACGTGTAGAATATTATTGTTTATTGTTTTAAAATCAAACGTACAGTACATGACATTACAGCTGGCGCCAATTTGCCATGCACTAGAACAGTGGTCGGGAATTTTTTCTTCTCTATAGACCGCATTCATTTTTCTGATTCGACATAAGGCCGCAGTAAACATTGACTAAGGAATCTTTGGCCAGAATTCACGAATTTACATCTCAGATTCTCAGGAATTAACGAATTTACAAAAAAATACAGAATTACAGAATTGGCCAGAAGACCGCAGATTCCCCACGCCTGCACTAGACAAATATAATAAAAATATAAAACGGTACATAATACATTAAAATCAAAAAATAAAATAAAAAAGTAAAACTTTACAAACAGTTCACAAATACTGTCACTAAAAATGTCCACTTCTCTAGGCAATAAGTTGATCAGTCGAACGGCCCCTGGAACTGGCGACTCATACGTCATACGCGAGGAACAAGTTTTTAGAAACAAAAGTTTTTGGCAATAGTTTCACCCACGAAAGAATAAATTGGGAGAATTATAACTCATCTTACTCATTTTTTTTTTTACTCAAATGCCACTTGGCTCACTTCACTTCTTAGAGGTTCAGTTTTTACGCAATGTTACCTTTAATATGCCCACTCACTTATCCACACTAACACTACACACAGTTGAATATAAACAATATGTATACACCGCTCACTTTAACGGCACCGGCGCCGCGCTCCTAACGAGCAAAAGCGAATCGATAGTGTTATATTTAAGTGGGATGTTTGCTGCACTCGAATAACGTAATTACTTTTTTAATAACTATTAAAATAAAAAAAATGTATATTAAAATAAAGCACTACCATCTTGAATTAAGGACACATGGTCATCCAATTCAAAATGTACTATACATCAACTTATACGTATACAATGCCATACAAAGGGTTTGGATTCGATACAGCGTCCTCAGCAATCACCGGTCAATCAAGCGAACTTCCTCTTTGTTTTTGTAGTCTTTCGAAAGTCACAGGTGTTTGTTTCGTCGGTCTACTCTAAAAGGTTCCGCTTCGCTGATTTGTTGACCTGATGAATTTGTGTCCTGGGGTTGCGAATTTTTATTTATGATGTGATATTTTTTTGTATTCATTTATTTGTGCCGTCATATTAAAATAGAATTACTGAATTTGATATAAGTATACACGATAAAATGATGAATGAATCAAGAAATACCCTTGCGAAGACATTCATCTAATATTGGGCTTATCCGATTGATAACATCCATTCGTAAGATATTTGGTTTTATTTATAATTGAACAATATTATTTTAGTACATACATAGATCCTTGTTAGTTGTATAATAGCAATATAAAGTTTTAGTGCGTTACATTACAATTATAAGAGATTTGTTTTCGTGACAACTTGGGAACTCTTGGCTCGAAATAAAGATAGTATAAAATAATCGAATAAAGATAGTATAAAATAAAACGCGCCATACCTAAGCCAGTAACTATACACTAAGTAAAACTGACAAATAACTAATCTATTTTTAAAAATACTGAACATATTTTTTTGACAAAGTAACCTCTAGATTTCTCAAAAATGTTTTGTTACTTAGTAAGCACAATACAGGCGCCTTCAGTCTTCACTGACGACTTATATTATCTGCATCACAGCATCCATTTTGATTGAACGGTTTAATGCTGTTCATTAAATCACTTCCTCTTCTTACCTTCGTGTTAAAAATGACACGACGCCATTATTGGTTCCAGCCCTTCAAACAGCGGCGTACATAATAAATACTTTAATAGTTTCTTTTATATTTAATCAATTTGAATGCGAGTCAATTATTTAAGATTAGTAAATATCTTTTTAATTTATAATATGTTTTTTAAGTTTTTACGAACTGAAATTATATTGAATGTGATCTGAACAAGCAAAACACAATGAATTGAGTGTTACATCGATAAATAACGTGTACGGTTTTTTAGAATTGACCCTCATCATAATTTGTATTATATTTTCGACGTGTTATTGTGATGTGAATATGTTCCTGAGACCAACGTACAATTCTAAAAAAGGCAGTAAATGTAGAAAAATACGAGATAGTTTATATTACATAACACAACTACATATAACATTAACAAGCGACTTCGTTAGAAAACATATATAATATTGTAATAATAATAAGTCTTACAAAAATTTATGTGACTTACGATTCAAAACAAATTACGAAGCAATATAAAGCAAATTGATCTGTTTTAAAAAAAAGTTTAAGCATATCGTCCAAAAAGAGAATGAGATGAAGTTTTTTTTTATCTTTTCAATTCGGCGATTCCAATTTTTATCTGAATGTCCAGACTTGAATATTAACCACTCTAAAGCTAACGACCCACCGGTGTGTCGCATACCTACTGACCACACACGCTACCCACCAGTGTGTTGTCATTATTACGACGTCAATAAATATTTTTTAGAGTTTGCAACATTGAAAAAGAGTACGAAATCTCTTAAGGACTCACAAAATGAATATTAAGTTTTCCTTTATTAGTTTTTAGAAAATTGCTAGCTTACAGGAGAAAAAACGTTATTTTTTTCTAGCTGTTAACGGATTAAACCATGCTTAAGCTTTGCTAACAGTAAACGATGCTTAATACTTAAGACGATACGACTAAAATTCATCTTTGTTGTATTTAAGTCAAATTACAAGGAATTCAAAGACCTCACGTCATATTTAGAAATCAAATGAAATTCTTTTTATAAATGCCCCTTAAGCATAATCTTCAACCCTCCAGTGAAGTTGCTGTCTTCCAATTCTTTACATTCCTTGCAACGTTCCCTCTAATTTTTCTATTGTGTGTGCGGACCATCAACTTCTGTGAGCAGTAAATTTTCAGTAAAATAAAAAGTGTGTGCAAATATGTAGGAAAGTATTCACTGAATACTCACTAGATTTGGAAAAAAAATGTGAAACATTTGGTGAGGTTGGTAAAAGTATTTAAGCAAAAATAAAATTTGTTGAAACAAACTTCTTTTTACAATATTTCCGTGTGTGGCCTGTGCGGGGATGGAAAAATGTGTGCGGCCACTTTTTGGGAACTTAGCGGGAACATTGATTCCTGGTACTACAGTAACCAAAAATCACAGATCGAACAAAATTTCAGTTTCGGTGTAAAATAATATGGTTATTAATATTACGACCAACCGCAAATTTACTGTCAATGCTAAAGGGATATTTAAAATAAATCGATTTATCAGTTATACATACTGTTTTACGAACCAGGCATGAATGTGATTCGTCAGTGATTGGCGACTGCAGACGTTTTGACCCTTGATCGGTCACGGCACTGACTATTAACTTCCAGGAAATGACCCGACGACTATTTCGTTCATTAAGTTCGTTCTCAGCAAAGTGGACTCGGGTCACTCGGCACTTGGCACTGGGTACCGACATTCAACACAACTCGGCAGCCAGAGGTGGTTCGTGCAGTGCATTGAGACGGGATGGCTGCTGGTTGGATATTGCTAATGGCTTTTGCATGAATAGCATAATATATATGCTGGTATAAAAGGAATTAAGCTTATTTTAATAACGGAACGGTATTTCGTTACTTCAAACGTAATTATATAAGAATTAAAACGTTATAACCCAGATATTTTAGATAGACAAACAGAGATAGACTAAAAGCAGCATTGAAAAATTAAATTAAATTTATCAGAGAGCCGTCCGTATCCAGAAAAATAAATACAGTATATTGATTTCATTATTATATTTGGAAAGTCTTTATGTCTGTCATTACAATTTTGCATGAAAGAAAATGCACAGAGATCATTTTCTTTTATTAAAACAGGCAAGAAACAGCATCGTATTCACTCGTGAATATGCTCTCTCTAAGACAAATGGTTAACTGCGCGGATAATTCAAAGGCTGCGCAGGCCTATCCAAGAAATGCGCGGCATAATTTGTCATATTTGATAATTGTTTTTTGCGTTTTAATTTGCATTATAAATAATGTTATCATTTAATAATTTATAAATATTTTTTTACTAATAATTTTATTAAATACAAAATAAAAAATAATAGCACTCATTCTATTGTTTTACATATAATAAAATAAAGCACGAATTAAGAAAATAAGCAGAATGAAACCAATAATAGGTCGTTCATAAATTTAATTACATATTATATAAATTTATTTACAAAATTCTAGCTTTTTACGTCGTTACTTACAACTAATTCTTGTATTATAAACTCCATTAAGATAAATTTATTGTTCTTATAAAATATAAGCACTGAAGTGCGCGCCAACCCGGATTGAGTGCGCTTGGCTTTCGCGTAGCGCGCGCGCGAAGCTTAGAGGGAACGTTGCTGTGATATGCCTCAGTATATTTAAATTTTTATTATTTAATATTTTACAATCTTTGTATGTAGTAATAAATATCTACCAAATCATATTGGAGTTCTAAAAATATCATGCCAAGTCAATCGATTAATATAACATTTTACATTAATATTTTGTACCGTACAATAATCGTTTCATTTGTCGTGTTCGACGCGTGCCATCTCAGAGAGGATTATTTCCCAATCCGAATGTATTCAAATCGATGCCATGTCGCCCGCCATACTACTGCCTCAAGCTCGCCTCTTTTTCGAAAAATTTACATACAATAGCCTGTGCGACAGATATCAGCCTTAAATACAATTAAGAAGAGAAAACGCTATTTCCTAATTATCCCAGTCAATCTGCTTGAGGACCGTCTCGAGAGATTGGATGCGATTTCTTTTCTTGACACAGTGCACACGTGTAATTTGTACATAATAATGCACAAGAAGCGTATACAGTTTTATTTATCGTATAATATTGTAATTTGGTATATTTTTTTATAAAAAGGTCATCTTCTAAAGTAAGATCATGTCTTTTGACAGAGCTTATCTCAATAGAGGTTATTCTAGGATAGAAATCGACCGATTTAAATAACTTGTAACAATTTGGTACATAGTGATGACAAATTAATGTTTTTTTTTACAGAGAATCACTGGCGGATTACCCTAAAAGCAGCGGTAGGCTGCTAATACATTAACAAGGGGCTCATTTAATCTCGAAACAATTTTTAGTGTTCTGAAGAAGGAGTGAATTTTCTTATAGCTCCTATGGAATTATATGCAATAATTAAATAAGCAATCGATTGTTACTTGATACACGTAAAATGTGCAACAATATGCAATTTACAGTAAACTTATCAATGTAAATAGCTAAATAAATACTAATGTGTATACTAACGTTGTCGTAGATAATATTTATATAGATTAGAAAATTCAGTTATATACTAATTTGATCTGAGAATATTATTTTCTCATAAGTTAACAAGGGGCTCGCCGGCCTCAGTAAAATCTAACAAGGGTCTCGCGCGAGCCCCTCCGAGCCCTTTCCGGCACACGCCTACCTAAAAGCAAATGAGGCGCGCGCTTGGAGCCTCCAAATATTCGAAGCCTTTTTACAAGGGGCTCGCCGCCATAAGTCAAAATTAACGAACCTATGCGAGCCCCCTTTAGCCCACCCTTACAATGAATGACATATTTTGTAAAATAGTGTATAAACTCCGCTTTCAGTGTTATATTGTCGGTTGTTTCTCTTCTATTGCCACTTATATATGTATACAAAGCCGTGTATAGATATTGCAATTACGGAGCTGAATTGGTTGAAAGCTCATAGGAATTGATAGATCGGAATGTGTCGTATTGTTAGTTGAGCCACGATGACATCACAATTATTCGTGTTCATAAATGCATAAATAATAATGTTGCTTTGACGACTTTCGATATGTTATTAAATTATTTCCGACTAATCAGATATTCATGACATTTTCGAACACATGTATTTGTTTGTGCATGCACAATTGCTGTGCTTGTAAAATTGGATTGTGCAACGTCCTTCAGGGATGTGTCAAACTTATTTCATATGAAATAGTATATAATGAAAAATTTCTTTTTGCACGGAGGATTCGTTACAGAGATCGCTGTGCTAACAAAAATTAGGAAAAAATTACAGTTATCATAGAGGCTGGTTTTATTTTTATTGTTTTTAACTCTGACTCTTAATTCGGACAATTGGATAATATAAAAAATGACCATACTGCTTAATAGGTTGGGTACTGGGGCGTAGCACCCCATAGCAGAGTCATGCAATGCATTAAGGCCATGCTAATTTTTACACACACTCAACTCTTTTTTACACGGTTTGGAAATAATACGGTCTACTAAAAATAACTAATATTATATTTATACACGAAATACACAGAAGCGAATAACAAATTTCCTAATAACAATAAATTCAACTACACAAGACAGTAATAACAAACAAAGGCTTTCATTAGATCTTAACACATTAGACTTGTCAAGAGTCAATACATTTCTAGCCATGAATGCGACTTATGTCCAGTCACTCATAATAGTCCCCGTATGTAACCAAAAAGCGATGAATAGTATTACCTTTTCTCATACTTTCGATGGTTTCGGCGCTAACTTTGTGGAAGTTCATTTTAATATAAAATTTAAAATAACTTTGATTATTCCACGTATTGTGCTACTAACTGTGACACGTGTTTCACCTCTTTCAGAGGCATCCTCAGACTTACTATCGCAAAGTTTACATAGACGTGTCACAGTTAGTAGCACAATACGTGCAATCAAAGTTATTTTAAATTGTATATTACTTTTTCTCGACAGTAATAATACCTATATTGTGTAATGTACTTATTGAGTCTTCATAATTATCTTTTTTACACGATTTTCTATAACACAATATTGTTCATTTGTCAAATGATATGGTTTTTTAAATGCTTCTATGAAGTTTTTAAAATTATTCTACGAATTCTAACCCTTTTTTTAATGTTTTTTTTGTGGAACTTATCTTCCTTGTAAAAAAGAGTCGCGTGTTCTTCTCAATGTAACAAATTACGTTGTGGAGAGGTTTGCGTAACGTTTGCAAAAGGGGAGCCGGTAAATTGCTCGAATGCAATTGCTCGAATGGAAATTGCTCGAATAACAAGATCCTCGAATAACCAATTCCTCGAACGTCAAATGCTCGAATTACAAATTGCTCGAATTGCTTGGTTATTTAAATGGTTTTAATACAGATTAGTGTTTATTACATGGTAATTGATTACTCGAGTTCATCTCAACAGAAGTGTTTCTACGAGAACTGCTTGTTAATTAGTTACTCAAACTGTTTCTATATTTTTCCAGAACACATAGAAGACTAGGGCTAAGACAGAACAAACGGTTAGTTTATCACTATCGCTACGCCCAATTTTTAGTAAGAATGGGTGAGAGGGTTTCAAGAAATTACATATATGTGTGCCTTTAAACAGAAATCCATAAATAGTTTAAAAAATAATTGATTAAAAAGTGTACGTATTAAGATTCAAGCCCGTGACCTCCGAAAACAAAACCAACGACCTTTTCCACTCGACCACTGGAAACTTAAATAAAAAACATTTTTTTATTATGACTTTTTTTGATTCATGGTTTTTAATACCCGACATGCATAAATATTTTTTTAAAGAATGGGTAATTAATGGTAAAACTTTTATAAAAATTTTCGAGCAATTTATAATTCGAGTATTTGACGTTCGAGGAATTGGCTATTCGAGGATCTTGTTATTCGAGGACCGGGAACCTTGCAAAAGGGCTCTAAATATCTAGCTACGCGTGCGTGGCTGGGAATCACTGCTCTAAGGGGTCTACACTAGGAGTGGACAAAGGGGGGTCGAAATGTGTTTTTTGAGAATATTTTTATAAGCCATGTCCGTTCCCAATGTGGAGCATATGGACTCCTAATGGAGTTTATCTCAACAGAAGTGTTTCTACGAGAACTGCTTGTTACTCAGTTGCTCAACCTCTTTTTTTCCAAAGAGAGTAGGGATAAAAGGATAGGACTAGGACAGGACTAGTGGTAAGCTAATCGCTCTCAATACGCCCATTCACAGGATAGGATAGGTGGGAGGGGGGAATTCAAGACATCACATACATCCATGCCTTTGAACAGAAATTCATAAATCGATTGAAAAATCAATTTATAAAACTGCCCGTACTGGGATTCGAACCCGTACCCTCCGTAGCGGTAGTCAACGATGTTGACCACTCGACCACACCACCGAGAATATTTATCCGAGATAATGTAAATTACATCATATTCGTTTGCTTATTGTTTATCTCAATTGAATTACAATAAATGAAAGTAACAATTTGTGTCTAACTAAGATTATTATTAAATTCCCTATGCAAATTATTTGCAAATGACAAAAGCGGCGGTGGGTTGGTAAGGCTTATTTTCGCTCGTCTGTCCTCTCATTACTTAGGCGTTTCCATTGTTCTATGTTATGTAACGAAATGTAGACGGATCGAGTGCTTTCTTTTCGGGGCGTAGACGCAATTCCACCCATCGCCTTCTTCGTCAGACAAGCAAAATTGTGTTTTATGGCAGTCATTTGCATTCTATTTGTTATGGTAATATTACTCTAGTGATTTGATAAATGCTAGTTTCATAATTTAAATTGGTAATTAAATTAATTCAACTAGATAAATAATTGCAAGAAAGACAGTATTTCTTGTTAGCATATCAAATAAATTACTATAGTTAACATAAGGTATTAAATTTTTACACTTCATATACTAAACAGCAATAAAACAAAGAACAGTATGACACTTATCTGCTAATTTATCTAAAAGTAAATCACAATTTGTAATATTTCTTCCTCGTTCTTCTTCTTCTTTATGAACCTTAATCAATCTTCCACACTCCACTCGATCCTCCGCTCTTCTACGCCAGTCGCTGACTTCCAAACAGTGGCTGATTAAACACAAGAGAGGCCCCAGGAGCAATACAATTTGGATGCCCTGTTTTCTGAATAATATAAACAACTTGTGTAAATGTACATAATTTGAACGATTCAAATTTAATATTGAAACTCCACAAAGCACCTTCAGTCGAAATTTTTAATTATATAAAAACGTCAGAAAATTACATGTAAAATAAGAACAATATATTGAAATTTTAACAAAAAATATATGGGTTTTATAATATAAGATATTTTCGAGGCCCCTAAAATTCGAAAGCCTTGAGCTCGCACCTCATTCGCTTATTGAGTTATCCGCCACTGCCTCCAGCACTCGCAGGTCCTGTGGCACCATATCCATTCATCCAGCGATGTTGCGGTCTACCAACGCTTCTCCTTCCTTCAGGATAGTAAATGTGAGACATTCCATCCATACATGATATATGTCTGGCTCAGTGGAGGCTTTGTGTTTTAACAAATCTGACAATGTCTGTAGTAGGTCGTCATACTTCTTCCGTATTTTTACGACTAGGACAAGTTTCATTCAGGAAAGACCTTTTTAGAAAACACGAGAATGGGTTGATTAAATTTTCATTTACATTGGTAAAGCTCTATTATAATGAGGTCAAAATACTAAATCATTTAACTTCCCGAGAACTAAATCCGGTCTTAAATAAATTTATATATTTTTTGTGAAACTAAATACTTTTTGATTTTGTTTTTTTTACAATAAAGAGTTTAGGTTAGGTTAGGAATCGTAGTTAGGCAATCGATCCTTCTATGCCACATACATACATAGTATTAATTTTATATTTCTTAAAACAAAAATATATTATAAGCCAATTGCTCTTTTAGGACGGTGAAAATATTTCATATTCATAATAATTCACTACCATAAAGCAGCAGTGAAATAAAGAAAAAAAGAAGATTTTAACCCGTTAGCAGCTAGAAAAAAATAACGTTTTTGTCCTGTAAGCTAGCAATTTTTTAAAAACTAATAAAGGAAAACTTAATGTTCATTTTGTGAGTCCTTAAGAGATGTCGGACCCTTTTTCAATGATGCAAACTCTAAAAAATATTTATTGACGTCGTAATAATGACAACACACTGGTGGGTTGGGTAGCGTGTGTGGTTAGTAGGTATGCGACACACCGGTGGGTCGTTAGCTTTAGAGTGGTTAATGTAAGCATGCCAATCGATTGTTAAAAGGTAACCCTTTATAATGAAACACTAAAACATTTTAATTTGAAAAATGCCCAATTTTTAAATTAAAATCTTACATTTTTAAATTTGAATTGTCTGAATGATGTACTCTTCCATTGATCTTGTTGTTAACGACCCGGGTTTCGCATTTCGGTTCAAGTACATTCGTGCACTTGATAAAACCTGAAGATACCGAAAGGCGAAACCCGGGTCGCTAACGACAAGATTAATGGAAGAGTACAGCATTCAGACAATTCAAATTTGAAATTGAAATTCCATCAAGCACCTTCAGTCGAAATTCTAAACATACATTTTTAATTATTGGTAATGCCCTGTAACTTCAAAGCATTAGCGAGATTAGTTAAATAACTAGATACATTGTTTGAATTTTTTGTGTACTGTATGTGTGTATGTATGTATGCGCATGTGTGTGTACATGTACGGATATAGTATGGAGGAAGTATATGGAATGTGATTTGCAAAATAGTGCATGTGGAGTTCCCGTGAACTTCTTATCTCTGTAGTGATCACGCCCTTCCGTCTGCAAACGATGGTAAGGGGATACAATTTACAATTTTTCAAAAACTTTGTCGATGAAGGAGACTAGAAGAACCTTGACGCTAGCGCGTCGTGGTACTTGAAGCTCCATAAATTTGATATCCAAAAAAAAAAAGATACAGACAAAATCTACAATTATCTTTTATCATAAACCGCAAAATAATCTAAATAAAAATATAGTTCACTACCTAAAAAGTCCAACACAAACTTTAATGTTCAATTATCTCGAAACTGATATTTTTGATTTAGCCCACAGTTGCTTCAGGATAGCAATATTGTCACAACTTTAATTTTAAGCGACACCTGTTAGGTTGAGAACCTTCGATGCCACTTTACGGCACAGGGTTTGATTACAGGATGCTACAAATAATATTATGTGCATGCAGTGCAACAAGCATGCAATACATAGTAAATAACTAAGTATATAATAAATTGTAACTGAATAGGTGTCCCTTGCTATTGTCTCCTTTCTTTAAACCACATACACCTTGGGCGCGAGTTAATTGGTACTTATGGTAGTGATAAAGAACATTTTATCTTTTCCAGAGATGTGCAGACAGCATTTTGTGTTGGATCAATAATTTATTTTCAAAAATTCAAAATCATCAGTAAATAAACAATTTTCGTATTAGTGAAAATTCTGCGTTTTTTAACGATAATTGTTGTTTATCGGTTATTCAGTAAATACAAATATTTATTACATTGCTCTTCAGTACGTATTGTATTAAAATAAGTCTGAAATTTAAAAAAATGCATTTTGAATATGACTAGATTCGTAATCTTTTCATCTACTTTTATAAAATATCTTCATTTTTTTAGCTCAAATAGTGGTGGATAAAAATAGCTGAGTTCACTTGACCATATGTAAAAACACAAGATAAAATTTAACACTTTCAGTATTCAATATCATATAAATACAAACAAGAGTCAATGCATTCATTTTTTTGTATTATCAGAAAAAATGAAAACCTTAAATGGCTCTTCTTCAAAATTACAATCATAAATTTACAACTGTAATTGACTGGGGGGGCAAATAAAATGATGATCCGTAATATATTTGTATGTATGTATATAAAAATTGAAATTATTATAAATTGCATATGGAGCACACAGCACTGGCGTTTAATATTCTGGTGATATTTTCTTAATATAATAAAGCACTCGTCATGTTTGTGATTTGTATCGAACATTCTAGAAAAAAATAGCAAAATAATCTCCAGTGAACGCGTACCCAGAGACTGACCAAAGACCAACTGACAACCATAAATAATAATTCGTTTTTCGGAGGAGCGATTAGTTTGCGAAGATTGTTTCTTTGCTACTTCCTCCTCCTCCACTAATAAACTCTCCTCCATAACTTCTTGCTGTGAAAAACAATGCAACTCCATAAGCTTTACAGTGGTCAGCTCTTGACTGTACTCTTTCACAAGTTCATCAATATCGTTGTTATCCACCTCCAGTCCCATGGTATTGGCCAAAGATGCAATCTCACTGACTGTTGACTCCACAGGTACTTAAAACCCCTCAAAATCACATTCGACAACGCTCCTTGGCAAAGTTTCTTCCAAGCTGAAGTGGGGGTTCTCTTGGTAACCCCTTCCCACGCCTTGTTAATCATCTTGAGGCAAGCAACGATGTGAAAGTGATCTTTCCAAAACTCTGCGTCACTCGTTATCCGAAATATCGCTCGTTAAGGGAGCATTTTTTTCACAATCTGTTTTACTCGTTATAAGAGGTGCTTGTCATGAGAGGTTCCACTGTAATTAGAAAGATGATAAAAATATGTGTGACTTATTTAAAATGTATTCGTCAAATGATTGGTCCATTAAATTCTTGTAAACTAATAATATAACTATATTCTTATTGATTTTAAATTATATTAAAAATATGTATTATAAGACTGCTACTTATTTCTTACCGCATTCTGCTATCATTACTATTTCTGATTAAGAAATATTGAGCGATTGAAAATAGCAAGCAGTTCTCTTTAAAACAAATTCTGTCTAGATCCTCCGAAAGCTCTCCATATTCCCCACATTAAGTCGTATTTAAAAAAATATAAAACAATTTCTTTTTTTCTTCCTGCCCGTAGTTGTCGATCGCTTTCATAGTCTTACCTTATCGCTCACGAGTATCATCTTTGGCCATATCTGCAAGGTATTATTTAAAACAGGTATTTGATCAGGCTGGGTAAGTATTTAAATTTTATAAGGATTCGCTGGATTAAATACAGGACAAAGGCACCTGTTTATGTGATAATAAAAGCTTTTTCGTGAGCATAAGGTAACACATTTTTCGAATGTATTTTTTGATGGGAAGGATGAAGTAATGGCTTTAAACAAATATTGCAAAAGAGTCTTTTTAAAATTGTATTTTTAAGATAATTTGAATAGTATCCAAAAAAACTATTTTCTAGATTTATTTTATGTAAAATTTCCAAGAAAATCAGTGCTGAAGTTGTAACCTTCGCAAAGGGTGTAAGGCTCATTGTCCAACCGGTAGATCGCGATAGACCGATCGATCCCAAAGCAACATTTGGTCGATCCCGAAAGCTTCCGTGAATTTCGAAAAAATATATAATTTAAATATAAAATATACAAAAATACCACAATTGAATTATTTTGTAAGCACATATCTATTTAATGATGTGTATTTCGTATTTAAAATAAACATTTCTAATTTTGAAGAAGGCAAAAAAGAATTATGTTGGAAGTTGATCGTGAGAAAACTTAAGATTGAAAAGTCAGGGGAAAAAAGGTTGGACACCCTTGTTGTAAGGTAACGCTTTCGATTGTTAAAAAATACCAAATTTCTTTAACGTGCCGTGAATAAAAAAAACAAAAATAAACAAATGGAAATTTAAAATAATGACCAAAAAAACATTTTACAAATAATCTGGCAGCAAACTATTTAAATTTAACTAGAAACTCTATTTCTACGAATATAGCAGAGGGTATTTTTCGTATACTCTTTTATAATTTTCACTTCAGCACTGTTGTTAACCCTTTCTCGTATGAATTATACATACTGTAATATCTTACTACAATGCTATTATCTAAAGTCATTGAATGGGGAAAATAACGAAGAAAAACATCTAACAAATACTGATTGAAACACGAAGAGTTTATTTTACATAAGAATAACGAATTGCGTTACGTTTTTTGATCCAGGAAAATATTTAATAATACTCACCCATAATCAAACTTACCGTTATTATTTGGGAATATGTAATGGATTATAACACTGTTTAGCTTTCCTAGAACCCAAGAGGTGTGTCTCGGGTATGTCTACCTCAAAAAGGTGAACACACCTCTACCTCTCAGGTGTTTGAACCTCACCTCTTAATCTCGCCGGTGCTACGAATCAAACGTGTATTATCAATATGGCGACAGACCGCTTAATTTTTTCCTATCCATAAATTATCTTTTTTCGTTGATTGATTTCGTAAGACTTAGATAAAAGTCTCGGGCTTATTCTTGCATTCAATAACATTTTAAAACTTAGAACAGCTTTAATATTAGAAGATGTATTTTGAAATGTTAAGCGCTTAGACTTTAAAGCAGTGATGCACAAATTTACCTTCTAGCGGGCCGCATATAACAAAATTATCGTGGGTCCGAAAAAATGATTTAAAGTACGCTCAATCCTTTTTTATACAGAACATATGTACGTTCCATATAAAACAGCCTTAAAACCATGTAAAAAAGATTTATTGAATTTAGATAAATGAGTGTTCGGTTCCATTATATTATTTTGACCGTGTTATTTTGAAAATAAATAAGCCATGCAAAAATAGGATTACGAGTACATGCTTATTAAAAATCGTTTCATTGTTAATTATGTATGTTTCATTTATATGCAATGCATAAGTTAATGCGTTCTTGGTCTTAATTTTTTACTATTTTTTTTTAATTTTACATCATATTTGTAAGCCTGTTTCTATGAACCGATATATTCTCCTTCATTGAAAAAAAAGTTTGTTTACATTTATTAAATAAATGTTTTACGAGAAAAAAATATATTTGAGAAAAAGATTTAAGGGCCGCCACAAAATTTAAAAAAGGCCGCGGTTCGTGCATCACTCCTTTAGAGGAAGGAAAGAAATTCACAGCATGGTTTCGCGAATAATTTAGATTGCTGTTTTATTTTTTATATCTATAACACAATAATGGAAGAATGTAACAAACATATTTACGATATTCTGGATTAGCTAGAAATAATGAGCACTCTTCTACACTAACTATCTCAAAAAAGAATTTCTCTGTTAAATTTCATATACATAGATAGAGAAAATGAGTTGAAGAACAATAACTAAAGACACAAACGAAGAAATATCTATAAGTTAGTTGTTAACTTGTCTTTGATATTCCTCTGTTGTTTATTCAAATGTTTTGCTTCTTTAAAAACAATTCTCAGATTAAATAAATTACAAAATAATAAAGACGAAAGAGCCTTCACCGATCTCCATAAAATATTAAATTCCTTTTAGTAGACGAATAAAAGCGTTTTACACTGAACTTCGACAAATCGCTGGCCAAGGCTGTTAACAAATAGACTTCAAGCTTCCGTTAGAGAAAGTTTCTCTTTGTGTTTACTTAATTGTTCAGTTTATTCATCATTTAATATTTAAATGAATCATACAGTTCATTATGGCCTTGCTTAGACTATATTCAAAAATACTTTTACCACAAATAATAGCTACTATATCTTAAGTATAAGCTTTCTTACCCATATCCTATGCTAGTGTAGAGAATATATAATATCTTACGAAGTTATAAAGTAAATTTAAATAATATATTTAATAGTAATTTGTCGTAAGTTAATCGCTCAACCTCTAAGGGAAATGACACAAAAAGAAGGACGATGTCTAGAATATTTTGTCGCCCGCTTTAGTCTAGTTGGTTAGAGCTTGTTCTACCGATCAGGTGGGTCTGAATTCGATTCCCGGTAAGATCAATGTAAAATTGATTTTTTTCAACTTTAATTTGAGATCTAAGACATGGGTGTTTATAAAGTTAATTATTTTTGAGTTAATCTCATTTGACTTATAAAAATTCTCATCGAGTATATCTCGTATGATCTTACAACTTCAAGTTGTGATGTCAAGTATTTTTTTTTACTTAACAAATATAATATTTAAAAAAATAGCTTAAATTTTAATCGTCATTCTCTCTTCGTCTGTTTTTAGTGTAAAATTGGTTATAAAATCCAAATACGTTTTTATATCGACTGTGGAAATGAAAAAGGACGTAACCCACACATATAAAATTTAACAGAAGGCGCTAAAAACGTGTTTTGATGATTTTGGGACATATGCAAATTATGAATTATACACAACCTTAAAGTGCATGGAGACTTTTAAACTGGTGTTTAATTGGCATAATCTAATAATAATAAAATACGTTGTCTAGGAAAAACCTTTATTTCAGTCTTTTTTCTTGGTTTTAACTTTTTACAAGGTCATCTTTTTCAAACTTAAAAGATAAATTTAGATACTAATTCGGCATTTACAGCTTGCATCCTTTTGATAGAACGTGTATCAAGTTTGATACATTGTGATTATCGAAAAAAACTTGGTTTGAAAAACCTTTACCTCCTTTTTCCTTTCCACAGTCGATATACAAGACAGGAATCTGTAACCTCTGAGTCGAAATGAGTATGAATCCAAAAGACTCAACTAACAGAATACGTTAGTAAGAAAACTGTTTTTTTTCAATTGGCTAATTAGTTTTAAAAACCAACCGTCTGTGTCTATGAAAAGACAACCGTTAAACTATTAAATGCCGAGACTTATCTAAGCTATTCATTTTCTTTCAATGTTTATATTCCATACATCGATAAGTACTTATTTTATCTTGATCAAGTCATTAATTTGTATACAATTATAACGCCTACTCAAAATGGTCGTCGTTTCCTCGAATGCCATTACAAAAAAAAAGATAAAAATGAGCCCTACACGGTGACTATGATATTCAATACATTTGATGCACTTTTAATTTATTAATTGGGTTCATATTTCAAGTGTTCGCTGTCAATTCTTAGTGGGAAGTGGGGCATCCAATCCCGGGATCCCGTTCGATTTTCTGATCCCGAAATTCCAGGATTGACACGGTCGCGATCCCGGGATTTCGGGATTGAGAAATTCTTAGCAAATCCCGATAATTGATACGATTTTGGAATTGCAAGAGCTAAATAACTCTGGTGGAATAGTATAGCGAATTCAGGATTTCAAATTTCACGGTGAGCTAATTCCAATCCCAGGATCTCGGGATCTCTGGATTGAAAATTAATCAATCCCGAAATCTCGGGATTGGAAAAAGGCTCCGAGATTGGATACCCTAGTGGGAAGTCATTATATTTAAAAAGTAAAGCAATTTTTGGACTAATTCCACATTTTTTAGTAATGATCAAAGATCACTTGAAAATTCTCCTAATAGACGTACTGACTAGGGCATCCAATCCCGGACCAAATTGAGGATTTCAAATTCCTCGGTGAGCTAAAAAAAAAAAAAAAACGAGGTTTACGTGAGAATACGGGGAAAAGTATACCAAATCGGAGATTTCAAATTCCTCGGTAAATTTATCTCAATCCCGGGATCCCGGGATCCCGGGATTGAAAATTTATCAATCCCGAAATCCCGGGATTGGAAAAAGGCTCCGGGATTGGATACCCTAGTACTGACCGTTTTGTTTAGACTACAAAAAAATGTTTTACTTTCTGAAAAGTTTTCATTTACAATATTTTTGGGTCCATAATGCAATGGTTGACATCGTTGACTTGCTTGACGATACTCACGGGATCGAATCCAATTACAAACAGCATTTTATCAATAGATTCAAAGATTTCTGTCCAACAACAATTGAAACAAATTACAATGAATTGATTTTTGCACCTTTTTATTTCAATTTGTTTTGATAAATATCACCGTTAAATTATATTTCTTACCAGTTGATAATGCAAACAATGAGCGAAACTAGTCCTGGTCTTGGTAAATAAAAATGAAAATAAGTACATACAAAGGAATATTGTGTTTTTCTTGCCTTTCTAGTTTTCCAGCAAGTATTGACAGTGACCACTTTAAAGGTATCAACTGTTAATTTACATAAACGGTTAGGCGCAGAGAGAAGCACATTATGGATTTATTCTTTTTTTTCACTGGACTTTTTACAGTACAATATTTTTTAATACATTAATCTTTGCGGTCGCCCTGTGAAAGCACTTCAGACAAAGCTCAGCTCACAATAAGACAGCGAGACCACTGTAGCAGCTTTTGAATAGCTATAGGATATAGGAAGATAGCTTATTTTTCATTCTGATTACCTGTGCGCAGGTTGCTTACAATATCTTATTTGATTGATGATCCAATAACGGGCTGTGATTTATGCTATGACGGTTAACTTTAAAACACAGTGGCGTTACACGAACAGCCACAGCCCCCACTCGGATATTATAATAGCTTGCTGTATTGTGGTCTGACCTTATGTCTGAGAATTACATTTTAAAAAATCAAAATATATGCATTAATTTGATGGGTGTTACACAGGTATGGGCTCGGAGGGGCTCGCGCGAGCCCCTTGTTAAATTTTACAAAGGACTGCGAGCCCCTTGTTAATTTAATAGAAAATAATATTCTCAGATCAAATTAGTATTAATATATAACTGCAATTTCTGACGAAAACACATTATCAACGACAGTTTCAGTATACACAGTAGTACATTTTTAGCCATTTACATCGATAATTTTACGGTAAATTGCATAAGTCTATTAAGTATCAATTGATTGCTTATTTAGGTATTGCATACAATTTCATAGGCGTGTTAAAAAAATTCACTCCTTCCCCAGAACACCGAGAATTACTTTGAGATTAAGTGAGTTCCATGTTAACGTATTGGCAGCCCATCGCTGGTATAACATTATTATTTTGCAATTGTATATTATGTTCATCTTTGCAGTAAATATGAACCGATATTTTTTTACAATTACTATGTATTCTATGACATTATTTGAGTTCAATATATGAACATAATTTATAAGAAACATTTTCAATTTAATTATGTATATAGTAATGAACACACAATTGCTACTTCAATTCTGAAACGGTTAAACAATGGTTATAACTTCAATATATGATATCACTATATTAAGTAACATTTTTACATGGTAAACATAATGTATGTAATTACCATCAGTCACTACTTGAAATTTATTAATCTTTGATGATTTTTTAATTATATGTTAGAGGTGTTAAATATTATAATTTTGTGTAATTATGGAATCACTTATACTCTAATTTGTAAATTCTTTTCAATGTCAATTATTGTTTACGCCTCTTCATTTATATTTATTTTTGTATAAATAGCACTGTTAAATTATATTTCTTATCAGTTGACAATGCTCGCAATGAGCAAAACCGATCCTGACCTTTTTTTAAAATAAAGTGAAGTAAAGTAAAACGGAATATTGTGTTTTTTTATTAATATAATGCCTTTCCACCAACTATTGTTAACACCCCAAAAGTGACATATTTCTGTTATCAATATATGTTTGAAAAACATATTTGAATATTTATAAGAGGGCTCGAAGTACTTCCCGATTTTCTGTAAAGAGACGTCACTGGTCAAGTCGACGACCATTAGATAGACATTATGCCCTGCTTTGCGATGACTTATGCCAGAGTATTACATTCATGACTGTGTTGTATGTAAATATTATTTATTTATAGTTGTGTAGCAATATTATATTTCTGGTGATCTTTCATCGTCGCCAGACATTGTGAAATTTGAAGGTACATATATTGTAATACTATCGTGTGCCCGCTGAAAACACAGCAATATAATATGCGTTCTGAAATAAAAATATTGAAAACAATATATGTACTGTCAAACTTGGTAATTATGAGGGAGATGGGACCGACTGAATTTACTCGTTATATCAGAGAATAAGTATTTTTAAATGCTTACAAACATACTCATTACACGAAGACATGAAATATCTGGAACGGTCACATAACACAAAAAGTCGCAAGTCAAATAAAAATACATAATCAGAATTTATTTACACACATATTAAATTTTATAATTGATGCTTGTTTCATTGTTTCCATTTTTGCTCGGTATGCCAGAGAAGTAGCTTGTTATAAAAGTGAATAAATGTATGGAGAAAACCATAAACTAAAATTTTAACGAATGTTTCCTCATTACATCCGAGATCTCGCTATTTCCGTGATCGTAATAACCGAGTTCGACTTAGTTATTAGATTTGGTAAATATGCTGTACAACATGCTAGTGTTTTTTTTACTTTGAAATTAACAAAATGTCTCTCTGTAGAAAATTTTCTTACAAATAGGAAAATGTTAAATTAGCACACATCGGAATCAGACAATTTATATTTTACGTGAAATACTAATATAATATCAGTATAAAATAGTCAACACAAGATGTCAAATGAAACATCTTAGAACGAACCTTAGAGAAAATGGCGACGAATTTACGTTAAAATATTTCATGATTCCTTAAATCCAGGGGTGGGCTGGAAGGGGCTCGGAGAGGCTCGCCCGAGCCCCTTGTTAGATTTTACTACGGCCGGCGAGCCCCTTGTTAATTTAAGAGAAAACAATATTCTCAGATCAAATTAGTACATAACTGAAATTTCTGACATATATATTATCTACGACAGCTTCAATATACACATCAATACATTTTTAGCCATTTGCATTGATTCGTTTATGGTAAACTGCATATTGTTGCATATTATAAGTGTATTAAGCAACAGTCGTTTGCTTATTTAAGTATTGAATATAATTGCATAGGAGTGATAAATTGTTTTGAGATTAAGCGAGCCCCTTGTTAACGTATTGGCAGCCCACCGCTGCTTAAATCCAACGTTATTTTTTTTAAATTCCTATATACGCAATTAAGCTTTCCATCGAGTTGCATTGTTTTTAGCAAAATTTAATGAATTTTCGGGGTAAAAAAGAGTAGCATGCTGTAAACCAAATTTACCTTTGATTTTGGTATTGACATTAAAAACAGCACGAAATTTTGTTTGGCGTCCTGCTGAATCGCGAAGGGCTTAATAATAAATAACACTATAAAAATCGATGTGAAATATTTTTTTGATTCTTTTATATTTAGCAGGTTTTTTGATTTAATATATTTGTGTAACGTGTTTCCATAACCGCTAAATCGTTTAACCGGGACATTTGTTTTACTTTCGAATATGTTAAAAGTCTGACCAATCTATTCGAATTAGTAAATTTTACGCTGAAACATTAAATTTTACACAATATGTAATAAATTCATACAAAAGGAAATCTTAGTTTAGCTCTTTCGAAAAAACTGATTTAAAACATATCCCCTTATAATTTCGATGGATTCGGCGGTAACTTTGTGGAAGTTCATTTTAATATAAAATAACTTAGATTATTCCACGTATTGTGCTACAAACTGTGACACGTGTTTTAGTAGATTTACTTTCACGTGCTTGCTTAAGTACGAATGATTTTAATTTTACTATTCTGATATATTATAATTAAAATCAAATAAAAATGGGAGGCAAGGAGAAGATGATAGAAAAACCAAAAACAATAATGTTAATACATAATGTCATTCGGAGTTTTAGGCAATGTTCCCTCTAAGGCACGGGTTCCCAACCTATGGGTCGCCAACTTTTTTCGGTTTTGGATTTGAACAACAAAACTAAAACTACAGTCAAATAAAATCACAAAGAATTTGTTCAAATCCAAAACCGAAAAAAGTTGGCGACCCATAGGTTGGGAACCCGTGCCTTAGAGGGAACATTGCCTAAAACTCCGAATGACATTATGTATTAACATTATCGTTTGTTTGTTTTTCTATCATCCCCTCCTTGCCTCCCACTTTTATTTGATTTTTATTATAATATATCAGAATAGTAAAATTAAAATCTTTCGTACTTAAGCAAGCAAGTAGTCTGTCCGAAGATGCATCTGAAAGAGGCGAAACACGTGTCACAGTTTGTAGCACAATAGTGCAATAAAATTTAAATAAATAACATCACGATTACTTAAACCATTTAAAGAAGCTTACTTGATAACAAGTTATCATTTTAATTTGACAGATTGGCTTTTAAAACTAATTAAAAATATCGTATATTATTTTTTGTCCAAAAACGACTCAAGCCACAATTATCACATTGAATAATTTAAGTAAGCCAACTACGAAGAGCTTAGTCTAGATCAGGGGGGCCCAAACTACGGCCAGCGGCCCAACACTGGCCACCGAGCAACACCAATTTTGTATCCTTGTGTTGGTATTATGAGCTAAGTAGGTCTTGGCTCTTGAGACTTAATGGAGAAGTCAATGTGGCCCTCAGCTAAAAAAAATTAGAGAGCCCTAGTGCTGAGATTCTCTCTTAATCCAAATTGGGAATATTTAATGGATTAGATCAAAGGTCTCCAACGTGTTTGGAATCTAAAGCGCATTCTAGAATATTGGCAGGGCGTCGGTCTCCACCTTTTTTGTAATGATATTTATAATTGGACAAGGATAATAAATAATATATATATATTTACTATATCCGCTTTCAATGTGGAGCATATGGAGTCCTAGTGGAGTTTATCTCAACATTCGTGTTTTCTACGAGAACTGCTTGTTACTCAGTTGCGTAACCTCTCTTTTTAAAAAGAGAGTAGGAGTAGAAGTATAGGACTAGTGGTTAGCTAATCGCTCTCGATACGATTCATAAGATATACACATATATAATATTGTTTATATTAAAAAAACAACAAAAAAAGACAAGGGCGAAAGCTAAGGAGACAACGACAAGGATCGCAAACATACGAACGAATATATTAAACCAACTCAAACAATTTTTGAAACCTTAAACAATATTAATGTTTTTTTTATACATATGTACTTAAAAAAATGTGAGTCAAAGTTGGCGGGCGTACAAAAATCGCTTCGTCGGCGCCATGGCACTCGCGGGCACAGGAATGGGTATCCCTGTATAAGATAATATATTTATAGTCAATTACATACTTACTTGAATATTAAATAACGTCGTTTGTAAGTTAATCCGCTTTGCGTATTTGACTATCTTAAAAAAAGCGGGAAGCTTAGATTTAAATCCAAAAAAACTCGGAATATGAAAACAAGTTTTAAATGACATCTTCTATTGGCATGTAGACATTGTTATCTTGATAACGCTAGTGTGTATCGAGTCATTTTACGAGGCTTTTTTTTCGTCTCGTATCGTAATAGTTATCGAAAAAAGCCACTGGAATACCCGCCTAACAACCGGCTTCAAAAAATAATTGGATTTGGCTTCTTCTTATCACCATATCAAACAATCGGCTTGTAAAAATTATTCTACCTGCTCACTGTAACGTGTTCATCCGCTTTACACTGTCAAAAATAATTTAAAAAATATTTTACGTAACTTAAAATAACTCGGTTCCGTAGTGCAGTGATTAACGGATTTCACGGGATCGAATCCCAGAACATTGTTTCTGTTAGAAGACACGGATGCTTGTGAAAAATCTCTCCCACCTAATACACCTTTCCGCTCAATACTCTATTTTGGAAATGATAAATGATTACCTTGTTCATTCACCTTTTGATTCGATTGCCTTTTACAATTCGTTCATTTGAGCCGTATCAATGCACAACGAGAAAAAGTACTCTTTTGATTCTGTCGGAAAAAGACACAAGTTTGAAGGGTCTCTGTTAAAATTTAAGAACCCAACTGTGAATAAGTAACTTGTAGGCAATTTAAAAACAAAAAGTGTTAATAAATAAATAGGTTTTTTTTCTTGATTTAACATTTATTTTGGTATTATTTAAAGATTTCCCGCATTTTTCGTTTGTTTATTACTGTCCCATGGAAAACGTACAATCGAGGATTCACTGTATAATATTAAGTCGCGAACGATGGACGTCAAGCTTATAAAAGCTTTAGTGTTAGAGCACATATCCTTAAAAAGTTAAGTGATAAACGTTAATATCCTGATTTTATGCCTGATTCACAAATGACCCAGTCTGGGTACCTGGATTTTAACCCTTCTCAGCGTGTGTCAGATGTTTATTTTTTTTTACAAACATAATAAATATGCAGCGGTCAAAACGTCAACGTTGCCATCCAACAGCATTCCGAGTGTCTGCTCACCGGATGTAAAAAATGTCCAATTAAATAAGGGGGCAGGAATCTGAGACGATCACCTCGGGGTCCAGTCGATACAAAAAAAAAGACAATCAGAGATTGAGGAAGATTCTTATTATGTTGATAGTTTTATGTGAGGGTTATCAACATTTAAAAAAACATAATGTTTACTGTGTATGATTGGTGGAACGAAATATTTTTATAATATAATGTTTTTTATTTAAAAAGGCAATGTATTGTCACTACCCGAAAATTCTACATATCTGAGCCTTTTAGGATGATTGCAACGGTCTACAGCGACACCTATAATTAACAGCTTAACGACCACGGACGCGTATTTGAGTCTTTGAAAAACAAAGGTTGCTGACCGGTGAACGCATATATGCGTATAAGCGAAGTATTTGGAAGCTAAGAAAATTAAATTTGATAAAGATATCTCAATTTTTTTACTAATTATAGTTAATTTAGTAAAATTTAAGACAAATTGTTAACTGACTTATTTACAAACATTTGTGAAATTAATCAAATATAGTAATAAATGATTTTCGAAACATCCCAGTTGAGTTAAGCATTTCCTATTATTATATTCCAATAAAATTTATCTGTAAAAATGAACAGGAAACCAGTGGAGGGCTTAAGCAGTGACAGCTTTTTTTAAAAATTGTATCTCAACCAAAACGCATTATTAATTTTGGAAAAATTTATTAAACGTTAAAATGATCAAATAATAGGAATATTTTTTTATTTTTTCAGCTTTTACTGGATATTATAGCTAATTAAGTGTTGAAATAGTAACTGTCAAATGGAAAATTTCAGCCACCCTTATTAAGCGTCTTTATTCATATAATATGAAGTGTGTCTGTCTATGAATCGCTCATTCCGAAAAACACATTATTATTTAAGTTCGTCGCCCTAGACAACGCGCTGATTGAACATATTGGAGTGTGTTTTGTTTAGATTTCTTCTAGAATGTTTCTGGTCAACCAATAAAAACGAAGAATGCTTAATTTTATTGATAAATAACATATTACAAATAGTGTTAATATTCATTGTTTGGACAATCAATTAATATACAATTTAAGATTTTGACTGAAGGTGCTTGGTGGAATTTCAATATTAAATTTGAATCGTTCAAATAATGTACATTCACACAGATTTTGTTACTAACGACCCGGGCTTAAAGTTCATCCGTGCACTTGAACGTCTGAATATGCCGAAAGGCGAAACCCGGGTCGTAAGTGACAAAATCTGTGTGAGTGTACATAATTTGAACGATTCAAATTCAATTAATTTACATTTGTCAGTATATAACAAAGAGTATACAAGATTGATTCTTAACAGTATTAAAACCTTACAATTAACATATTCAATTATAATCAATACTTACAACCAACAGCTCTCGAAGAAACATTAATTTCACAAGTAATTAAATATTTAAACGATGCAGGTGGTACATTTTCATTGCTGATGTGAATTAGTAATGCATACAAAAAACAATAATTAATTTTAATACTTTTTACATTAATTCTTTTAAGATCTACATATATCGTATCACATATTTTAGTTAACATCACCGAAAGTTGTGTTTATTTGGGTAAATATGTCATTTAGCGTGTCATGGATTATTTCAGCGAAAAATTTCACAAACTTTAAACAACGCCATGGCTTAAAATTGTTTTCTGAGGGCTTGATAATTGCGTTAAAATCACACAATAATATGAAGAACACTGATAAATTATGCAAATATGAAATATTTTCACTATTACTTTGTCAGGCTTTCAAAAGTTTAGCGTGGCTTGGTTTTCTATTCAGAGCATTCAGATAGCAAGCGCAATTTCGCCGCGAAATCGGTCCAGATATTTGTTTTTTAATTTCGATACGTCTTTTATTAATATCTAAGCTTACTATTGAAACCTATCTAAAAATATATATATTTACTTATTACATACTATATATTTAACTTTATTTATATGAAAAAGTCTGATTCTTCAATACAGTGGAACCCCCAATTACACTACCCCGAATTACGCACTGGCTTGAAATATTCGCCACAAATCCCCCAATTACATGATCGCATTCCATGGTCGTTACTAAGAGACGGTCGCCTGTGCCGCGCATACAGTCAAATGTTGGCTAGCGTCTGTGTATTTAACACGTGCCAGACTATACACGCATAGCTGGGCGTCTGTCTGTGTGTGGGATATTAACAAAAACTAAATATTTCACCCATATTTTTTTTTGTTCCAAAACTAAGGGATATCTTAGTTTTGCGTTTTCCGCGGAAAAAAATCAAATTCCTAATTTTGTATGAGATTCACACCCCCAATTACACGGTCCCGATTATAGTGTAAATGGGGGTTTTACTGTACATTGAAATTTGACCAAAAGTGGCCTTAAAACAACGTAGTATTTATTGTCTGTACTGATAAATACGTTGTATGGATACTCTTATGGGCGCTTGTACCCAAATTAACAGTATGTACAGCTTTAAGAAGCCGTCTCATATGCGATTAAGAAAACCTGTAATAAATCTTATTATAAATGTTAAATGAAATGGCCATCAATTATCGATGTACTACCATATGTAGTAATTATTATTTTTTTTTTTTATGAAGGCAGTAAAATCCAAGTATTTTATTATTTCAGGTCGGACGCGCACCGCTACGCACTGACGTATGATGGAGCCAATATACGGTGACCGTTAAAGGGGAAAATAAAGGAAAACTCAGAAAATGTTCTATATCTTACTCGCACATAAAACTGTTTAGGAACAAACAACCTGCGTTACGAATTAATAGTTGGCCAATTATACACAAGTTAACTCTCGCGGCTCGGAGACTAGAAAAATACTTCTCATCCGATGGGGGTCGTTTAGGGACCCCAGTGGTTTCCTCATTATTGGCCTTATTCTTATGAATTTCAAAAAAACAAATAGTCTAAGGGCTTTAAAATATCTCTCTGCATTATACGTTTTCCTCATACATTTTAATTCCTCATACGTTTTTTTAAAAAAATCCGTGGTTTTTTAATAAATAATCATATTTTAAGTTACGAGTAAAAAAGGCGTCATCCCAGCGCACATATGAAATTGCAACTGACGAGTTTAGCCCAGCTATCTTACAAACGATCGCTTATCGCGGGCGCTTATCGTGTTATCGCGTATTTATATAAACTACAAAAGGTCCAAAAAACTATGATAAAACATTAATTATAAACATTGTATCACCCATATTAAAATAGATATTTAAGAAAATTTCGGTATTGGGGTCGCATTTCTTGAGCTTAGAACCGGAAAAGTTAATTATGACAATACGTCTCAACTAAAAAATGTCTGCTGTACCAAATATTTGACAATGTACACACACAGTTCATATTACATACCCGCCCAAGTAGGGGTGGGTTGGAGGGTGCTCGGAGGAGCTCGCGCGAGCCCCTTGTTATTTTTTTGAAAGGTAGGTGAGCCCCTTGTTAATTTACAAAAAAAAATATTCTCAGATCAAATTAGTATAGATCTGCAATTTCTGACTTTTATAGTATCTACGACAGCTTCAGTATACACAGTAGTACATTTTTAGCTTTTCAAATTGATAAGTTTACGGTAATTGCACATTGTTACATATTATACGTGTATTAAGTAAAAATCGATTTTTTGTGTTTAAGTATTGCATATAACTACATAGAAGTGATAAAAAAATCACTCCTTCCCCAGAACACTGAAAATTGCGTTGAGATTAAGCAAGCCCCTTGTTATCGTATTGGCAGTTCACCGCTGTGCCCAAGCTTGAAGAGACACAGGACTATGAATATGTGTCATGATGGCGGATGATGATCACATCCTCTGGGATTCTCCTATCATGAATAATGAACGGGAGGAATTAATAAAATCAGTCCGACCAGAGGTCGGATGTACAGGCCATGACGACTTGGTAGCTACTAGGGTAAACTCCTCAACTTTAACTGAATTTGCAGCGTCATACGGAGAAACTTAGGATTTTTTTGTAGGATTTTATTTCGCACACTAAAGTGCATGCCTCCAAGTCTTGGTAAATTGCTCTTGAGATAATCCTAGCACATAACTGAACAACGCATTACGTTCATTACGCCACGGAAAACGTCTGTTAGACACATGTACATATCGACTGTGGAAAGGAATAAGGACGTAACCCACACATATCAAATTTTATAGGAAGCGCAAAAAACGTGTTTTGATGATTTCGGGCCATATGCAAATTATGAATTATACACAACCTTGAAGTGCACGGAGACTTCTAAACTGGTGTTTAATTGACATAATCGAATATTAATTAACGAAATTGTCTAGGAAAAACCTAGATTTCAGTCTTTTTTCTTGGTTTTATTTTTTTACAAGACCATCTTTTTCAAACTTAAAAGCCAAATTTAGATATTAATTCGGCATTTGCAGCATGCATCCTTTTTATAGAACGTGTATCAAGTTTGATACACTGTGATCAGGGCCGGCCGTGTGCGAAGTGTGCGGCGTACACAGGCGCCAGCTCTAAAAATAATCAGACAGGCGCAGATTTTGGTTTTTTGAGGCGCCGAACTTCGGCCGAAGGCGCCTCGCACACAGGCGCAAGAATCCACGGGCCGTCCCTGATTGTGATTATCGAAAAAGACTTATTTTGAAAAAACTGTGGGTTACGTCCTTTTTACTTTCCACATGTATGTATGTTTTCGATATGTATGTACAGCAGTGGCGAGTGCTGGAAGAAATTACATACAAAATAGCAAGCGCATCGACGCCACCGACGCCGTGCCGTTATCGAGTGTAAAGAAATGAAAGTTTTTAATTGAATACAACAAATTAATCTTGTCTTAAATAATGGAACCATGGTCACCGTAAGTATACGAAAAGAGGATATAAAAAAACCATAGCCGTAATGCTGAAAAAAAACAGGAAAAAAGTCAAAGAAAATAATAATAAAAAAACTTCGTGATGGGTCGTCCTCCGACGCGGAGAGAGACCTTACAACTTACGAGAGGGCAAACCAGTTTTTGGACAAAACAAAAATACGAACAATCACGCGTCAGACATTTGAAACTCCAAAATTGTTCAATTTAATTGAACGATAAAAAAAACATCATACTTTGAATTGATAAAATATCTCGCAATTTTTATTTCAAACAGAAAATCAAATAAAAAATTATGAAATTTTCATTTCGGGGATTCGAACCTGTGAACACTAGACTAGCGTTGACTACTAGACTGAAGGTTCGGAAAATTAACGCTTAATATTATATTCAATGGATTCGGTGCGGAAATTCATTTGTATATAGCGAGCTGAGTACTACAAGGTTCTAAGTGTCGACTTTTGACCAAACTAAAGTAATAATGAGGCATTCATAAGCGTAGCATCTACATGCTGTATTAATACGATGTCGAAATTTTGCTTAAATTTCCAATAAGCCGTAGTTTTAGGTGCGCGTCGCAAGATATCTGATGTTTCAACTTGAATTCCTGAATTTGCTGAAAGGTGAAACCCGGCTCGTTAGTGAAAAAATTTGTGTGAATGTACATAGGTTGAATAATATCTTTTATATTTTGATAATTTTATTCCTTTTTTTTTCTTCAATTATTTGATTTTGATCAATTATTTTTATTCTTCAACACAGTGGTGTTATTTTTTACCATTATGATGTTTTGTGTTCTTGCAGTGTGGTATTATTAAATTTTACAATATTAACTTAGTACATTAAATCTATCAAACACAAATTACTAAAAAAAAAAACCTTTTCCTATTTATCCTCCATTTTTTAAATATATTTTTTCCAATAATAATGATCACATTAGATATCTTCCATAGAATTCGTTTTATTTTAATTTAAAAAGCGTAAGTCAGTTTTTTTAATCACTTGTGTTTTCATACAAATTTCACTTAGAACCTTGTAGCACTGGCGGTTTGTTTGAATTTCAGGTGGACAAGGTTCTAATTGAAGTTTAGGTATTTCTTATTAACTACGAAGGACTATTTTTAACAATATGTTTTTAATAGTTATATCATGCCAGTACTATCATTGATATATACAATCAAAAAGAAACTTGGAAACATTTACAATTTTCAAAATACAAGCATTCAAAATTTCAAATGCCCATATCTTTTTTCATGCAGCTGTCCTCATAGAACCTTGTAGTACTCAGCTTGTGATATGACAATAAAATTGATAACTTTGTTACTGAAATTCATTTAGAATTAATATATAGAAATTGTGTTTATTTCTTTTATGTTGGGAAGTAACGGTAAGTTAGGTTTGAAGTATTTATCTCAAGCGAAAGTCTTATACAGTACACAATATGTATATGAGTAAAACAGCTATAACCAGCGGTGGGCTACCAATACGTTAACAGGGGCTCGCTTAATCTCAATGCAATGTATCACTCATATGCAATTATATGCAATACTTAAATAAGCAAACGATTGTTACTTAATACACTTATAATATGCAACAATATGCAGTTTACCATAAACTAATCAATGTAAATGGCTAAAAATGTACTACTGTGTATACTGCGTAGATCAGTCATACTCAATCTTTTTTTTCTCCGGGCCGCATTCTGATATTTGCTTCTCTACGCGGGCCGCAACATATTTATGTAGACTCCCTTTTTTTTAGCCCACCGAGAAATTTGAAATCCTCGATTTGGTATACTTTTCCCCCAGATATTTTTGAAAGTCCTTTTTTTTTTTTAGCTCACCGAAGAATTTGAAATCCTCGATTTGGTATACTTTTCCCCCAGATATCTCCGAAAGTTCTTTTTTTTAGCTCACGGCTTAGAGCTTACTGGGCCGCACATTAGGGCTTACTGGGCCGCAGGTTGAGTATGGCTGACGTAGATAGTATATTTAAATCAGAAATTGCAGTTATGGACTATGCGCTTTGTTCTGAGAATATTGTTTTCTCTTAAATCTAACAAGGGGCTCGCCGGCCGTGGGAAAATCTAACGTGGGGCTTGCGCGGGCCCCTCCGAGCCCCCTCCAGCCCACCCCTGGCTATTACTAAGTCTTTTATTGTCAGAATAAAGGTAGCTTGTTGTCAAAACAGTAATCAAATACACTTAATATTATAATGATAGTTTGTATTTTATAATTGAATGTGAATTTTGGTATGTTTAATTCTATGCCAATTAGCATAACTACCTAAGGCTTGTGTCGTAAGCCGAGTAGTGGTAGCATACTTGTTTTTTTTTGTTTACAACCTCGCCTTTGGTCGAGTGCCTACCTTCAGAATTCGACAGCTCCAATTCGATCCTCAGAAATGTCAAGAATTTTTCACTTATACTCCGATAGGCATTATTGTCAATTTTTTCTGCCAAGTTTTCACACGGGGAAGAACAATGCATCAGCTGCTGAGCGTACGAGTCCTATGGAAGTCATTTGATGAAATAACTTGGAGAAATTCCGCATTCTTTGCGTTTTTTACGGTAAGTATCAAATTGTTCGGCTTTGACGTTGAGACAACACGATTATTATTTTTTGGGTGTACTAAATTGCCGCTGTCATGTCCAGGGCTGTGGTGTGTAAAAAAAGAAGTCTCCGATTCCGATTCCGCATTTAAATAAAAAACCGACTCCGATTTTTAATTGATTTTTTTTAAATATTTCTGTATTACTAATATATCTGTGTACCACTAGATCATTCTAGTGACTAAATATTCTAGTAGATTTCACAAATCAATATGATGAATAGACTAATAAGTTTTCAATATATTTAAATTATTTTTCTTCGGTTTTTCCGACTCCATAGCTATGGTTTTAACTTTAGGGGTTGTATAAAAAGTGGACTTATTATTATTCCTCCAGATCAATTATAAAAGAGTGTTTCCAAATTAAAAATATATTAATTTTTTTAAAGATACGAATACAATTTACTCAACATAAAATATTTAAATATTATACAATGGAACCCCGTTTGTACGTGCACGGACTTCACGCATTTCCGCTATTTGTGTGCAATTTGAAGGTGCTTGGTGAATTTCAATATTAAATTTGAATCGTTCAAATTATGTACACTCCCACAGATTTTGTCACTAACTCAGTTCAAGTTTATTCGTGCAATTGAACGTCTGAAGATGCCGAAAGGCGAAACCCGGGTCGTTAGTGACAAAATCTGTGGAGTGTACATAATTTGAACGATTCAAATTTAATGAACTGATCATTTCACCTTTTCATCTTTGATGGCGTCGAATTAAATATAGAATCGAAAGATTTTTTTAAATAGACACTACACAGAAAACTAAAAAAGGGTTTCACCATATAAAGATTCACCAAGCTCTCAACGGTTACCGATTTTTACCATATTCTCAACATAACTAGTTTTAAGTTAAGTTAGTTGCTTAACCTCTCTCCACCTCCACGGAAAAAGTAGAGAGAAGATGATAGAGCTAGGCCAGGGGTGGGGAACCTTTTCTTCTCTAAAGGCCGCATTTATTTTTCTGATTCGACATAAGACGGCAGTAAACATTGACAAGGGAATCTTTGGCCCGATTTTCCCAAAAGCCAAAAGGTCGCAGGTTACCCACGC
Source organism: Himalopsyche anomala (assembly GCA_031772345.1). Classification (NCBI taxonomy): domain Eukaryota; kingdom Metazoa; phylum Arthropoda; class Insecta; order Trichoptera; family Rhyacophilidae; genus Himalopsyche; species Himalopsyche anomala. The sequence continues at coordinate 1,524,309 of CM062827.1, forward strand.
CTGAGCTAGACAATCACTAGTCGCATTCTAGTCGTTCTCTTTCAGTTTCATTATTAAATTCAGGTAAGTGAAAAGAAACGTGAAAAACATACACATAAATGTCTTAGAACAAAAATCTATTAATCGATTGAAACACCACTTAACTACAGTACAGGCAATTTAGATGTTTATGGAGAATAGTATAAATAATGCTATAAAAACCCTTTCACCTATAAATGATCCCGGTAACCGGCAATCATAAGTGCATCGAGGTGATGGCGGTAACAGATGCATTAGTAAGCATGACGTAGTTGTACGTCACGTAGGGTTAGAGACGGGTAATTCCGGCGGCCCTCAGAAAGAGTCGCTGACCTGGTCTTCGCCCCGGACCCCGCCCAGGATCTCTCTGAGGCCTCGCATGCCGCTCCATCATCATCCGATAAAGGCTGCACACCAGAGCACAGTAACCGAAATATTTATTTCACATAATTTTTAGTATATTTAAAAAGTAAATCACTATTTTGTATTTATTCTACATTTATCAAATATAACCAAGACCAGTTTCGACCACGGGGAGCATTTTTAACTGAGGAAAATTATTGCAATCATTTAAAATCATCACTCAGCTGAAAATGCTTGTCATGAGCAATTTTACCAATCATTGACAGTGAAAGTTTTAAAAATTCCGGAACTCGAGACACAAGGTTTTACAGTCTCGTAACAAGAACCCATTACTATCTTACAATTTTATCAACTCATTGCCTAGTGAAGTGGACATTTTTAGTAATAGTATTTGTGAACTGTTTGTGAAATTTTACTATTTTATTTCTTGATTTTTTGTGTTGATTTTTATGTATTATGTAGTTTTATTTTATATTGTGTGTCTTTATATTTGTCAAGTACATGGCGATTTGGCGTAAGCTGTTATGGCATGTACTATAATTTTAATTTTAAACAATAAATAAATTTTGTTGAACTAAAGATTTCTTCGAGAATATTTGTATGTATTTTTTATTTAAACCATGTCCGCTCTCAATGTGGAGCTTATGAACTCGTTACGGAGTTTATCTCAACAGAAGTGTGAACCTCTCTTGTTTCCAAAGAGGGTAGGTATATTAAGATAGGGCTAAGACAAGACTAGTGGCTAGCTAAACACTCTTGCTACACCCCCTTTTTTGGGATAGGATGTGTGGGAAGGGAAATTCAAAATATCACAACATCCATGCCTTCGAACAAAAGTTCACATACTTGTGTAAATTTATTAAGCAGTCCGCGTTGAGATTCGAATCCGTGACCTCCGTAACAGAAGCCAACGACGTTGACTACACGACCGTGCAATGGCATATTGAAACACTTTTTTGAACTTATTATTATATTATTTATTAGTGATCATTTGACAATGCTAGTGATGATCTAAACCAGTGGTCGAAAACCTTTTGAGAGACTGGGTAAAAAAAAAAGTTAGTTAGTGGGTAAAAGTTAAAAATATCTTTTTACCATTTATTCTATTAAAAAATCATTTTTAGAAAATAATATATATATGTATATATAATACATAATATATTTGCATGGTATATATGTGTAAATACAAAACACACATATAATATTGTTATTGGTGGATTCCTTGGTCTTACTAAATAAATTATAATGTCTTGGCGGGTAAATCAAAATGTCGAAGTGGGTAATTCAATTACCCGCGGGTAGTAGGTTGCCGACCACTGATTTTAGCCGACCTAGATCTTTAATAAATACTTTTATTAAAGATCTATTTTTTTTAAAATAAAATGCAAACATATTGTATGTATAAAAAAATACAGTACCATTTTTATTTGCAGATAGTAAAACCGTTACCGCGTGCGTTTGTTACTGTGCGCTTCTGTCTATTGTGCAATTGCCACGAGTGCATTGATTTTGTCAGTATAATTTATGTAACCAAATAATATTAATCAGGGATTTTTTTAGGTTGTGATGCTTTCCTTTTAAAATGCGTTTGTCAGATGTTTTGTATATTGTGGAGGCTGTATCCCTTCTTCTCTTTCGCTCGTTCCTTTTATCTTTAATACCCTTCCTCTTCGCCTTCGTCTTGGAGCAAAAGCACCCAAACAACACATTCCGCTTTCAATCAGCGCAATGAATAACCACAGACGGATCATTGTTCATATCAGTGGTTCTCAAAAATGAGCTATCTACAACAAAACTTATTATTGTTTTTAATGTAGGCATTCTAATTTACTGTTTCAATTTATTCGTACTGTATATGGATCACATGGCCAGTGCAAGTATATGGATTGTATCCCAAAATTCATCCAGCTATTCTCAAATGCATAAGGATCTATACACTTATTTTGGACGGTCTGAAACAAAATATTGGCCCTCGAGAGGTGAAGTTAACCAAATAGTAAAATGGTAAAACTTTTTCTTAGACTTTTAAGTACAATCACGTGTTGAATTGGTGTTTTGGTAGATTGCGTATTTTTATTTTACATAAATGTGCAATGTGTTTCAACTGATATTGCTTCACTTGGAATATTACAACGCATCTATTTTTTTTCTTAAATACCATTTGGCTCACTTCACCTCTAATGCGTCCATATTATCTTTTAAATATTTGCACATATCACACAAATTTAATAACTGTGAACTGTGACTATGTTCATAGTTGTTATCATAGAGTATAAAATACTTGGCTGTTTTAATCGATCTGTCAAACGCATACTATGTTATAGCTTACGGCAGTGGTCACGAAATTACGGCCAGTCAAAAATCTTCATATGGCCCCCCAAAAGTTCTGGATTTTTGTATAGATATAGTACGTATAGATTTGGTTGTGAATTCACGACAACTATTTATTTCAAATTGTCAATTGTATTATAATGTGTATAATTTCTTATCAGTTGATAATGCTCGCCATGAGCGAAACCGGTCCTGATGTTGTTAAATAAAGTGGGAATAAGTAGAAAGGAATTTTATGTTTTTCTTAGTCAATGTAAATATGTACTTATATGTCTGCAGTTTGAGAAACACGAGCTCAAGGACTTCATTTCAAATTATAACCTCGACGAATTGAAGACACTGGATCCTAAGCGACGTCCGATTTCGTTGTTTTTTTCATTCTTTCTTTTTCTTTACTATCGAGAAATAAAACAAAACATTATTTGAGGAAAATAATACTGGGATAAACAAATTTATTTTACACAGCGTAATCAATATCCCTTAGGTATCCCTCAACGTAATCGATCAACAGAGCGCAGTGAGAAAGTAATGTTTTTTGTTAAATGGAGTGGGCTTAATTCCTAGTTGGAGTATTTGCACATTTAGATGAGTACCATATTATCAGTTCTCAAAACATTCTCTAAGCAAGTTTAAATTTAAAACAGAAATCAAAGATGCAACATATTATTTTAAATTGGTTAAATTTATTATACAATTTGTGGAGTTATTAAGTAACTACTGTCATTAGCATCTTCGGACAAAGCTGTGTCGTAATGCAATCCAATAAATTAAAATTGAAAAATAGTTTCTTCATATTAACCTTCGGGTAAATTGATAAAAATATATTATTTGTTATACTTGCTGAAATTATCATCGGTAAGATTATAATAGGAAAGATTTATGTATGGCTTTGCCTACAATTTTGATTCATATCACTACAAAATCGATCTGCATTTATTCTAGTACACTGAACTTTTTTTACGTGGATTTGAAATAACACGCTAAACTAAAAAGAACGAATACTACTTTTTTACGCGAATTGTTTGTTCTAACACGATTCCAAGACAAAAAAAACACAGAAGTGGATAACGGATTTCTTTATAACATGAAATTCAACAACACAATACAGTAATAACAAACAAAAGTTTTCATTAGATCCTTACATATTGGACGTGTCAGACACATCTAGCGATGAATGCTATTTATGTCCAGTCCCTCATAAAAGTCCCCGTATGTAATCAAGTAGCGGCGAATAGTATTAATTTTAGATGTTATATTTTATAGCCATTTTGGTTAAGTTAAGTTAGGTTAGGTATTTTTAAATTTCATTTAAAATATGAATATAATACACTGACCGATATATTATGACCATTTATTATAATTTCTGACCGGAAAAATACGAGCAATTAAAATACATATTATGAATAATATTTTGTGTAATTTACTTATTGGGTTTTTACTATTACCTTTTTTACAGGATTTTCTATACCACGATGTTGGTATTTTTTCAAATAACTCGGTTCAGTGAACCAATATTCATTTTTTTAAGGAATTTTGACATTTTTTGTGAAACGTTTCAGCCGTGTAAAAAAAGAGTTAAGCGTATGTCTAAAATTGATTTTTAAATATTATCGGTCGAATACAAATAATATTCACCGCGACCCTTTTGTTTTCTCCCACTGCTTTCAATTGACGAACAAATATCAACACAATCAAATCGGATAGATTAGATTTTCCATGGGTCATTTGTTTATTCACTCTATCAGTTATTTACAAATCAATGCTAGAATGGAAAAGCAAATGATTCGCGATGCCACATGAATTCATCTGTATGCAATACTAATTAAGTGCATACTAAAACAATCAAGTGAAACTTATTATGTGGCGATATGTGTTAGGACAGGTTTAAAACATGTTTTTATTCTTGATTGTTATTTTTTGTCTAGAAAAGATTACCACTAGTCCTACGATCTTACCGCAGTCTTTTTATCGATACGTATTGATAACAATGACATTATTAAAAAGCAGTCTGTGGTCAGTCGGCTCTGGAATGGCCGCTCGCCAGACGTCACCACTGATGCATGTAGGAATAAAGTATAGTCGGTTTATTTCTCCCCGTTAAATCTTACTTAAAGATAATCCACATATACATAATAAATCAGCATTAATTATTTGGAATAAATTTTTTATTTACGTATATCTAAAGCTTTTGAATAAATTAAAGTAACTATTTTACTATGTCACTTTTAAGGTGTTTACTGTCAATACTTGGTGGAATGGCATTATAATAAAAATAATAAAACATTTTTAGTACTAGTTGAAGACTTCAACTATTTATGTATAGTTTATTTTTCTTGTATTTTGCTACAATTTATTTGCTTAGTTGTAATACCAATTGTTTGTCATACCTTGTTTTTCTTACCTAACTTTTGTATAAATATCACTGTTTCATTGTATTCCTTATCAGTTGACAATGCTTACAGTTGACATGCTATTATTGGTCAGATACAGAGCTGCACGGGACTTATCTGTTAACCATGCACCGTCTGCTGGAGATAATAATATACATAAACATATGTCAGAAATTGCAGTTAGGTACTGATTTCACATGAGAATATATGTATTTCTGACAGTGATAGATTTAAAAAAAGTGACAGTTAATGTAATATATAAAACGTTACATTTTCTAATTTAAGACTTCGACTGGAGGTGCTTGGTAGAATTTCAATATTTAATTTGAATCGTTCAAATTTAAGTCGCATTATCTGTATTATATATCAAACAGTCAAATTGAAGACAAATTGTAAACATTTGAACGATATTAAAAAGCTTTATTTAAACACGAGGAATGAGAATAACTATTAGTATTGCGATGACTTATTACGTTATAATAGAACTTACTAAATTGAATTCATTATCCCTGATACAAATCATAAAAAAGTTTACCTTAAATATTTCTATATTAACATTTGAAAAATCTCCTGTTGTGGATAAGCATTAAGATGAATATTACAAGATAAAAATAAACTGACTATACTCCAAGTGAAAATCCTTTTTTAGTAACGCAACGGATAAAGTGAATAATATCGAACCAGAAGGAAGGGTCTATTCAACCTGTTCGCTGGCCAGTTGACCGTGGCGGGGAGGAAGTATTATGTGGTATCGAGGATCAGTCAGCCAGATCGTTCAGGACTTTTTTTAGAGGCGTTGTTTTGTGGGATACCAAGCACTTGTTGGATTTATTACTCCGAGACACTGGAGATGTCTCTTTTATGTTGACTCAATAGCCCTTCCAATATATTCAACTGGTTCTGTTGAAACCGTGTCCGCTATTAATTAATGTAAATATTTAAACATCTTCAGACTCTAAGAGGGTTGGAAAATAAGAATGGAAAAAGTACGAATTTTTCGATCGTTTTTAAGGTCAGATAGAGCGTGTCTGGGTTATGTATGGAAAAATTATTAATGATTGTTCCGAAAATGGGGGTCCGTGAGCTGTCTAGTCAATTCACATTTATTATGTTAAATATTATTAGGAAAAATAGTTTTAATTTTTTTTTTTTATTTTACAATTATTTTACGTAATATCACAATCACTACAGTTTCTAAGCATGCTTTATTTTTTCACAGGGGGTCCGAAAAACATTTGGTGATCATATATGCCACATTAGAAGTGGACACGGATCAAAAAATGAGGATTACTGATTACTAAAGCCGGAAACGTTATGTTAAAAATCTCAATAAATACATGAAGAATTTAAAATGAGTGAATGATATAAATGTTATGTTTGAATATTATTTCATGAAATATAGCCGCCCCTGCATATAAAAAGGTTGCATTGATCCAATGCCACATTGCACGTGTTTTCTTTATTATTATTTTCAAATAATATGTTGACATGAGGTGGCTGAAAGTAAAAACTTTGTCAGTTAAGTTAAAATGTTGTCAAATCTAGCAAAAAATACGTTCATAAGTGATCTTACATAATATCTATGAACACTTTTAAGGTGTTTACTGGCAATACTTGTTGGAATGGCATTATAATAAAAATAATAAAACATTTTTAATACTTTTTCCACACAAAATTTATTGGATCAGTGTCGGTTATGCTCATTGTGAGCATTGTCAACTGATAATTGTATTTCTTATCAGTTGACAATGCTCACAATGAGCGAAACCGGTCCTGATCCAATAAATTTTATTTGGAAAAAGTACCAAAAATGTTTTATTATCTTTAATATATATGACATGAAAACTCGCATAAAAATTTGATTTTTCCCGAATTTTACCGAAATTACACGCAGATTCCGATAAACTCAATGCCGACATGGTCAATTTTATTTCTTTATAGTACGATGGAGAAATAAAACCTAAAAATTTTAGCGAAATCACAAAAACGTCATTTACTTCAAGATGACATATCGGCTTTTGCGCTTAGACGTCCTATAAATGGTCTACAAAGATGGCAATAATATGTAGGAAGTAAAAGGTGGCATTGAAGATTTTCCTGAAAAAAAATACGCTTACTAAATGCTAAAATGGTTTCTTTTGTAAAGATTCTGTTAAAATAACAGATAAAATCAACAGCAGCTGTCAATAACAATTGAAATTGAAATTAAAATGACCGTGCACTTTTGTAAAGCGGATTAAGAGACATTGACACTTTAGCACAACAATGGCGACCAGAAGTGCTTTTCTTTGTTCAGTAATATTGTCTCAGATGTCAATGGGGACATATTGGTAAATCGAGAATATTCGAACATATTTATTTCTTACGTTTACTTTAACTAAAACCAATAAATTGTAATATTATTGAGCTACTAGAGATTGGAGGAGATTCTTATTCATTAGTATAATGGTTTAATAGGTAATGTCACATTTAATCATGCATGAAGTTAGCTGTAAACGGTTTCATCAAACGAAATACACACCAGCTGTCAAGTATTTATTATATAGGTGGCCAAGCTGTCATAAAATCTTCCTTCCATTTTGAGACACAAATCTGATTTGAAATAAAACATATAATCATTTCAAATTTATTGGTACAAAGTTGACTGCAATAAATTTAAAGAAAATTTTCTCTGTTTGATTTGGCAAAAATTAAGACCACACTTCAGTTGGTAAACGTAATCTTTAAAACAAACATTACGGAATAATCTTTGGTCTATGTATGTATAGACATATACCAAATACCTTGAATTCGACAAAATGTGGCTTAAATAGCTTCTTTTAAAACCTATACACATATCTTTTTGTTTTTTAATATAATATTTTAACAAGAAGAAGTTTTTTGATTCAATTTTTAATGAGGACCGTCAGGTCTGAGGTTGATAATATAGAATAATAAAACGTTAAATAAACCCAAAAAAAAAAAAAAATATGTCGATTGAATTAATATTTGTTGTTTGGGTACTATATTTTTTAAAATTAGGATACACTCGGCTTAGGCAAGGTTTCCCAAAATATGTTCCGCGGGATCTAAATAGTTGTTCTGCGACAATATGGAATGGTAATATACGCTGAAACACATTTAAGCATCTTCTCTTTCATATGAAAAATAAAGTGATCGTAAATCTCCACTAATGTTGAAAATGTCAAATAGCTATTTACAGGCGGAGATTTTTTATTCATATTTTTTGTAACAGGTTTTAAAAATAATTACTCAATAAATAATAAGTAGCTTAATAACATATTCAAAAAAAATAATAGTTTTACTATGATGAATTTCCCGACCTAAAAAAATAAGTTTTGTTCATTGAAGTGTTTCATTGCAAAATAGGTTTGGAAAACCCTGGGCTAAGGTAATAGAAATAAAATTTCGATTTGAAAATTAAGTGACAGAAAAACTGGACCATTTTATTTTAGTAACCAGAATCATCAATATTCTGAGAATCATTTGTGTGTTATCAGAAGTATTCTTTTCGTGATCTCAGGTCAGTCGCCCAAACGGTAGCATCTGGCCAAGAGATCGACATCTTAAACCTATATCTTCTGATACCATCAACAGAAACGAATTTCTGTTCAACGTCTCTCACCAAGGATGGGCAAGTAACTATTGTACTACAGTGGAACAGTGATCTTGAACATATGACGCGCGTGATAACTAATTTGTATCCGCATCAGGCGATATGCATATGACAAATATTTTTGTCGTGAAATATTCATGAATATTGCTATAAATCTGATGGGGTGTAGTTTTTTAAGTCAATTAATTAACCCTCTCATCCATCCCCAATGTGGATTATACGACCTCCTAATGAAGCATATCAACCAACATTCTCAATAAATGTTTTGAACGAAATCTGATTCTCGATCCGCTCAGCATTTCTTTTGACAGATCAAATGTGGACATTTCCATTAATTCATTACATACTATTAACTAATCGATTCAGCGCTTTCTTAAAAAAAATAAGAATTATCATTGGTATGTTTTTCGGTGATTATAACAGTTTTATGACAAATTTGTTTCATCATTGTTAGATATGTATATTTTGTGGCATTCAATAAATTATAAAAGGTTCGTCGTCAATGATTTTGATAGATATCGTGATGGTCGATATTATTTCAATGAAATAAGCAGTTGTCTTTTCATGTGAAGTCTACAAACTTGTGATAATGGAAAGCTTAAATATTTTATATAAGATAACTATCCTAAGCATAGACATTCATGAAACACATGTACTTATTTTGGTTTTAAACTATTTCCAGTTCTGTATCGTAGCAAATGAACTTTTAGTAGAGTATTATATAATTACAAAAAGTTTTTTAAAGATAACTGATTGAAAATTACTATTCATAAATTAAGGGATCGGAAAACGAAGGCGGCCATTTTCATTATCATAAAATGTTGACGAATCAATTATTAGAACATATTTTTTAAAAAAAGATAGTACTTTTGTAGTGTTTTAATACAATTAAAAATGTTGTGTACAATCCGTAGAATTCTTCAAAAATGTACATGCTAGATGTTACTTTCGATGGTTTCGGCGGTAACTTTGTGGAAGTTCATTTTAATATAAAATTTAAAATAACTTTGATTATTCCACGTATTGTGCTACAAACTGTGACACAATTACTTAGGCAAACTTTGCGATAGTAAGTCTGAGGATGCCTCTGAAAGAGGCGAAACACGTGTCACAGTTAGTAGCACAATACGGGAAATAATCAAAGTTATTTTAAAATTTATATTATATGCTAGATGTTATTTAATGAAAAAAAAAAATTGACGGCTCTTCACTATAGCATATTTAACTATTTTTTTTTATAGAACATGGAGACTACTGCCGTCTTTGTTTACAGAGCCCTCAATTAAAATCTTATATGTATAACAGAACATAAGCCCTAGTTAATAAACTATTAAAACATACCATATACAGAGATACTGGGTATTACAAACTTCTTGCAGTGATACACGCAACCCTTTAATCAAGCATAAAAAATGGTCCACCCTATTATCAACAAAAAATAATGGTTACTTCTTGAAATACCAATAAGTGGTTTTATTCCTCTGGGCCGATGCACTTAGATACATTTCGGTACGTTATTAAAATTTTATTTGAATAATATGCTAATGATACGTTGGATCGGTATTGAAAATCAAAGCAAAGGGGTGATTTGTCTGGGAATGGTTGTAGCTTCTGTTTTTTATCGATATGTGTGTAGAGTTCAGGGCTTATCAACGTTTATCATTATAATATTTAAGATGTTTTTTTTTAAATAAAATTGATATTATCTTGTTTAATAGTTTTAGAAAAGTTTACTATATATACGAATATATAGTTTAAAAAAGAGACAAATATATTCGAATATTGAATATTCATTTATATTAGATCAGGGATCGAACCAAAGGTTAAACGATTAATTCTCTTAAGACACTGCTTAAAATCCTTTAAAAAGGCATAACCAGGGGTGGGCTAGAAGGGGCTTGGTAGAGCTTGCGTGAGCTCTTTGTTAAATTTTACTAAGGCCGGCGAACCCTTTGTTGATTTAAGAAAAAAACAACATTCTCAAATCAAATTAGTACATAACTACAATTTTAACTTATGTATTATCTACGATAGCTTCAGTATACACAGTAGTACATTTTTACCCATTTACATTGATTAGTTTACGGTAAAATGCATATTTTTACCTATTATACTATAAGTAACAATTGGTTGCTTATTTAAGTATTGCATATAATTAGCTATAGGAGCTAGGAGCTATAAAAATATTCACTCCTTCCCCCAACACAGAGAATTGCTTTGAGATTAAGCGAGCCCGTTGTTCACGTATTGGTAGCCCAACGAAATCCGCCCAGTGGTAGTGGTGGATCCAATAAAGCACAGGTTCCGAACCTGGGGGTCGCGAAGGGTTTCCTGGGGGGGACCGCCAACTTTTTCGATTTTGGACAATATAGCAAATCGAGGATTTCAAATCCCTCCGGGGGGGGGGGGTCGCCACCAACGTTCCCTCTAATTTTTATATTGTGTGTGCGGACCATTAACTTCTGTCAGCAGTAAATTTTCAGCAAAATAAAAAGTGTGCGCAAATATAAAAATTTGGTGAAATAAACTTATTTTTACAATATTGTACTGTGTGCGGCCAGCGATGGGCTGCCAATACATTAATAAGGGGCTCGCTTTCCATTAAAGCAAATCTCGGTAATCTGTGGAAACAGTGAGTTTTTTTTTCATTCCGACAGAATACTTAAATAAGCAGTCGATTTTGACTTAATACACTTATAATAAGTAACAATATGCAATTTCTCAATGTAAATGGCCAAAAATGTACTATTGTGTATACTGAATCTGTCATAGTTAGTATATAAGTCAGAAATTGCAGCTATGTACTCATTTGATCTGAGAATATTGTTTTCTCTTAAATTAACAAAGGGCTCGCCGGCCTTAGTAAAATTTAGCAAGCCGAGCCCCGAGCTCCGAGTCCCCTCCAGCCCACCCCTGTGCGGGGAAGGAAAAACGTGTGCAGGCACATTTTGGGAGGTGTGCGCGCGCATACGCGCATAAATTAGGTTGGGAACCTTTGCAATAGAGATCATGTTGTATTTTTTTTAAATCTAAACATTGAAAAATCGTTAGTACAGTACAGACTCTTTCGAGTGTGTATGATTATTTATAGAGCTTTATTTTGATATTTGTTATCTTCGGTTTGATATTCCTGGATTTGTGTGCCTAACGCAAACAGTTCGAGGAGTAAAAACAGGTAGTCGCCACTTACTCTGAATGGTGTTATTATTTCGAGAAAACCACGAAATGCCTCTGTCAAATATTCCATCCGAATATTTTTATTTGTTAGGGCACATTTCGGGGTAATTTGATACTTTATTTCGTGTGATTAGGGTTGCCCACTGGGGGTTGATTCGTGAAATGTGTCACAGTCTCATGTCTTTTCTTTGCTTTTATAAAAAATATTTTTCTTATTATTGCAACACCGTCTCAGAATGCGAAATATATTTCTTATTTATATACTTTACGATAGCCGATCGGAACAAGATGCATGGAAAAATGTTGTGGTAAATATAATATTGTTTGTATCGGAATAGTTGCAAACATTTAAAATACGTATTTCCAAAAATATCATGTCGAATTTCCGAAAAGGTTTGCATGATTTTACAAACTTATAGTTTTGTACCGGGATTTGAATCCGTGCCCTATGTAACCGAAGCCAACAACGTTGACCACTTGACCACACAGGCGGACAGTTTTATAAATTGATTTTTCAATCGATTTATGAATTTCTGTTCAAAGGCATGGATGTATGTGATGTCTTGAATTCAACACTCCCACCCATCATATCCTATGAACGGGGCGTATCGAGAGCGATTAGCTTACCACTAGTCCTGTCCTAGCCCTATCCTTCTATCCCTACTCTCTTTGGAAAAAGAGAGGTTGAGCAACTGAGTAACAAGCAGTTCTCGTAGAAACACTTATGTTTAGATAAACTCCATTAGGAGTCCATTTGCTCCACATTAAGAGCGGACATGGTTTAAAAAAATAAAATAGTTATGTACCGTATAGCCACTCGGTGTGCATAATATGTGTCAATTTGTTTTTAGTCAAATAATTTACCAATGTTATTTTTTTGTTTTTGGATTTAAACTGGACAAAAAAATGTTTGAATACATATTTTTTGATGCGTAAATGCGTATTCGAAGATTTGAACCCTTAGCTGCAGATTGGTATTGGAATAGAGGTTTTAGACCAGACATGAGGATCCTGTGGCCTCCTGAACCCTCAAGTAAAAAAATTGAGGCTCAGTAAGGGTGATTAATTATATTTATCAAATAAGTTCACTCTAGAAATATTTCCCTCAATAATTGAGTATAATTATTATAGATGTTTTCTCATAAATAATAATTTCGTAACGTTTTGCGTCCCGGAAACTGAAGTAAGCTGGGTGTTCGACATCACTGCATAAACCGTGTAAAAGTAAACAACTTGAGAACATCATATTTAGTCGCCGGTACCGTGTAGTGTGTATGCTTTGCTCGTCATGAGGGGCAATGCATAATACAGAAGCATTCAATGTTTATTTACAGACATCTTCCTTCATGCATTGCAGCCACTTGATGCGTAGTAAAATAAGAATAATATCATTTTAACAGCGACGTATTCTATACAAACAGTGGCGTAGCTCTAAATGGCTCCAGCGAGGATTTCAATTTATCTTATGTCTAAATTATCCATACAAGATAGAGAAGTTGTCTATTATGTTTTAAGGTATAGACATTTCGGGTCCGTAGCGCAATAGTCAACATCGTTGGTTTCCGTGACAGATCTCACGGTTTCAAATCCCAGTACGAACAGCATTTTTTTCAATCGATTTTACGATTTCTGTTCGAAGGCATGAATGTTTGCTATGTCTACAAATTCCCTTCCAACCCCAAAATAGCGGGAGCGATTAGCTATCTACTAGTCATGTCATACCCTTCTCTTTGTCCCTCCCCTGTCTTTTTATATCTACCATCTACGAAAAATGCGAAGATGAGAAACTGAGTAACAAGCAGTCCTCGTTGAAAAACTTCTGTTGAGATACTTCCATTAAGAGGTCATATGCTCCATAATGTTCACCCTCCATTTTATTCGTGCACTTGAGTGCTTGAAGATGTCGAAAAGCCAAGCACAGGTCATTCGTTGGTGACAACATGCGTGGAAATGTAAAAAAAAAATCAATCCAAAGTTACTATTAAAATTAAATTAAGCACCTTCAGTGGAAGCTTCAATTGAGCCCCTGAGAGGTGAAGTGAGTCTAGTGGTGTTTTAGAAAACAATGATTTATATGCATTATAATATCCTACATCAGTGGTGTGCTGCTATGGATTCGCACCAGCTCTGCCGGTTCCAAAAATACTACAATAATTTGCCTCAGAAGTCTCAGAAGTCGATGACAGCAGATGACAGACGAATAAGACCCGTCACGGTTATTAGTAATTGTTTGAAAATCCCAAAATCGCCGACTAAGGTGCGAGCCGGTTGATAACATTTTAGCAGCACACCACTGTCATACATGTCTTATTGTAAAAGTGGGGTGAGTTCAGTAAATACACACAAAATTAAGTTCAGTAAATGCAAAAGTGCAATCCGCCAAGACACCAAGTAAAGACGTGGTTGTACGTTTAAGTCCAATAGAAAAGCATTACTATTTTACTACCTTGCTCACTTGACACTTGATAATTCTTAATGGCTCAATTCATGTACGTCACTTTTGACAATCTAAAAAATAGCACCCCCTTCTTCGATAAATATTTAAATAAATATTCACTGCATGTTGAATTAATTTATCTATGTTCTGCGGTGGGCTGCCAATACCTTAACAAGGGGCTCGGTAAATGCTATCCATTTTTTTATCCATGTCCGCTCCCTATGTCGAGTATATGGCCTCCTAATGAAGGTATCTCAACGAAAGTTATTTTTCTACGAAAACTGTTTGTGACTTAGAGCTCTACCTCTCTTTTCCATAGAAGTAGTAGGGAAAAAGTATCACATAAGACAAGGGACTAGTGATTAACTAATAGCAGCGCCCAGTTGAATTGAAGAATCGGAAGAGTGGGAGGCAATCTTAAGACATCACAAACACTCATTCCTTCGAACAGAAAATAGATAAATCGTTCGAAAAAATGTTTTTTCGTACTGGGACTCCCACAACGCTGAATGAAAAAATGAAACGACAACTATTTTTCAAATTTATCCATCTACAGAAATTGCAGTTATGTGATGATTTGATATAAAACGAATGATTTTCTTATCTTAACAAGGGGCTCGCCGGCCGCACCAAAATTTAACAAGGGACTCGCGCGAGCCCCCCCGAGCCCCCTCCAGCCCATCCCTGTCTATCTTGTCTTTAAGTAATCTATACGCCACTGTTTCGTACGTATCTATGTTATATCTACATATTGTATCATATAGTGTATATTAATTTAATATGACGTTTCACTTCTGTATGTTCAGTAGTACCATTTATATCAGAAAAGTTGTTGAAACGATGCGGTGGCAACAAGGAATCTGTGAGATGTTTCATCATCAGATGGAGTTAATTTACCATAAAAGGATCTCTACGTCTAATACGAACACGCCTTCGTATGTTCACCGACTTGCATCAATGCATGGTAGTTTTATTTCTATGGTACTAATGTATTCGTTAATATCATGTTACCATGTTTCGTTAGTGGAATAATCCAGGCACATACTCATGATAATATTCAAATAGTACCATATCTTGGGTTTTGCTTATACAGTGAAACCCCCAATTACACTATTCCGAATTACGCGCTGGCTTGAAATATTCGCCGCAAATCCCCCAATTGAACGGTCGCATTCCATTGTCGTTGCTACGAGACGGCCGTCGGTGCGGTGCATACAGTCAAATGTTGGCTAGCGTCTGTGTATTCAACACGTGCCAGGCTATACACGCATAGCCGGACGACTGTCTGTGCGCTAGACTTGCGCGCGCATTGCATTTTATCACTTAGTAGCTAAATATTTAGTCCATATTTTTTTTTGCAAAACTAAGGGAAATCTTACTTTTGCATTGTTCGCGGAAAAAAATCCCCAATTTTGTATGAAATTCACTCCCCCTGTTAAACTACTCAAAATTACAAGGTCCCGACATTAGTGTAAATTGGGGTTTTAATGTACCTTTTATTATCCAGACATAGTGGTTATTAAAGTATTTCAAAATGTGTAAAAAATTCTGTTATTTGAGATAAAGAAACAGAATAAAAAAAAATATGATTATAAATAAGAACATATCAATAATTATATTGTGTAGGTCTGGGGTGAGGAGTCTGTAACATTCTTGATTGTAACGTGCTGTTTCTTATGAAGCTCAATTTATTTGATTTAAAAATAATAATGCGGCCTTTTAACATAAAAAGGTTTCTCATCCCCGTCGAAGTAACTTGTGTACCAATCGCTGTGGCTTGATAGTATTTTTCTATTGAAGTTCAAAAACTAATGGACCCTATCCAGTATCCACTAATTAAAATTAAATGTAGAACGATTGGATAACAATCAGGCCTCTTGATCGCATCTTTATACCTAATTTATGATTTTTTGTTTTGCAACTGACTTTCGAAATTTTCTAGTAAAATACTTGACAGCCAACATGCCACATGTCCAGAGTTAATATAATTATGACTATACGTGTTATAATTTAAATATGAAAATTCAAAACACTTCTGATAAATTTAATTGAGAATCTTTACGTATTAAATTAAAAGTATTGTTAAATATTATGTGATCCAATTAAATCACAGTTTCTTTATGTTTATAAGCGGATTGCCGTTATAAGCAGACGAATGAATATTTATGTAAGTTTTGAAGATGGCTATAAAAATCTTGAATAACATCTTCTTGAATGTTGCTCTTAACAATCTTAATTATTCTATATAATGGAGGCGCTACTTAATTAATAAAACTGAATTTTATTCCATTGCACGACACAGTCTGGTCTTGTCAAATTAAGTTCAAATTTAGAACACATTGTGCGTCTTTTAAAATGGCTGCCAGTCGACAGTCAAGAGTCTCGATTCCCTCTGTTGGCAGAACGACCAATTGACCTTACTTGACTTCTGTCTCTTGAGATAAACTCCCGCCTATTTGCACTTCTGTGGTCGTATTGTACGGAAGTAATGAAATCGAGCATCGGCCTCCGGTTTTATCAAAGACTCATATTCAAGCGAGAGAACAAAACTTATTCTTTAAGTGTGACGGAAACGGAAATATAAAAATATTTCTTCACTTGAATATGTTACAAAAAACTATTCAAATTAAGAATAAATAAAATAAAATGAATATGGTTCACTATTGTGATTATTTTACTACGGCGGCTTATATCAATAAAACTCATAATTATACCGATAATTAGTAGTAAACTGTTTTTTTTTGTAGAATTAATAAAAAAGAATGACAAAAACACAGGTGTCACATCAGAGTAAAATAATAAAATAAAAACAATAAGGGTAGAAAATCAAAATTTTTATTGCTAAATTGCTATTGTCATACAAAGAGGAACATTGTAAACCTTTGAAAACATATCAATAGATGTCACAGTTTAAATGTAAAGTTTTATTTTTAATAATCGTTTAAAATTGAAACAGAATATTATTTCTGAAAACATATTCATATTGGTAAAAAAAATCTCACTCTTGAGCCTCACTATCTTATTAATAAAATAATTATTTTAAGGACGTCATCGTCATTAATTTTACCAATGCAAAAGGGATACATACATACATATTAATTACATACATAGGTTTATGGACACAAAATTAAAAATTCATTGGTTTTAAATTTACGTTACCTAAGTTAAGTGTTTTGTTATATTATTCTCTCGTATCTTTGAAAAAATATTTTCACCATAATCTATTGCAGGGTGGGGAACCTTTTCTTCTCTAAAGGCCGCATTCATTTTTCTGATTCGACATAAGGCCGCAGTTAACATTGGCTACAGAACCTTTGGCCAGAAAAAAATTCATGCCAATTTCTGGCATCGAAAATCTCGAGAATTTACGGATTTTCCCAAATTAGTAGCGTGGCACCTTTTTTTTAAGGTCTAAATCCAAAATCTCATTGGGAGCGTACAAATATTCAATATATTATATATATACAGTCCAACTAAGTTATTGCGAGGAAGATGGGACAGACTGAATTTGCTCGTTATATCAGAGAATAGGTAGTTTTAAATGCTTACAAACATACCCATCACATGAATAAATGAAGTATCTGGAGCGGTCACATAACACAAAAAGTCGCAATTCAAACAAAAATACACAATAAGAATTTATTTGCATACCCGTTACACACATATTACATTTTTCTGTCAATCCACTTTTCTTATAAAATTAAAATTTATGCTTGTTTCATTGTTTTTATCGGCATCGGTCTAGTTAACTGTCCGGTCGGATTTTATTGCTTAGAGTTGACAATGTTGTCGATCGACACATTAACAGTTTTAACCTTTTAGCTGCCGTAGTTAATTAACAGTAATTACCTAGCACGCCGGCTATAATTTCAACCATTAATTTAATTAGTTATCGACGAGATAACTCGTCCCTGTGCGTGTTGAGCACAAAAAAAAAATACGAGATATCTCGTCTGTGGCAGCCATCGAGTTAAGAATATTTTTGCTCGGTATGCTCGAGAAGTAGCTCGTTATAAAAGTGAATAAATGCACGGAGAAAACCATAAACTAAAATTTCCGTTATGGTAACAACCGAGTTTGACTATATATATATATATCCAAGGACGAGCGTGACCATATGGTCCCAGTAAACACCGTTGTCCATTGATCCCACTATTCATCCTTTTTCTCCCTTAATATCGTTGCTTTCACTCATATTTGTTTAAGAAGGATACAGACTTCAGTTAGTCATCAGCCGCGGGGAAAGAAACGGCCATCAAAAAGCACATGCGATTTTTATAATTTTCGTTTTTTTTTAATGGACTTTTTGAAACTGTTAGTTATTTTTTTATCAAAACATCAAATTATTTACAGTTCTTTTGCTTATATATTTGTATTGAAATTATGTTGATCTAAAGAGGTCAAATTGTAAATATTTTCAAAAATTTCACGTTTAGCTATATTTAAACCCCGAATGTTTGCGTGCCCATACGGTCACGCTCGTCCTTACTACTGTCCGTACACAATATGACACGGTAATAAACGGATGAGCATGACCATATACGCATGCGGGGTTTCTATAAAACGACTTGGCGTTTTTTTTTTTTTTAATTTTTGCTAGGAATAAAAGTTATCCGTGAATTCAATGTGGCTTAAAAAATATTTTTTTATCGAAGAAAAACTCTCGCCTCTGGAAGGTTAAAACAAATAAAACACTTTTGCAAATGAATATTTTTTGCATTGAAGTGCAACCAATGATAAACTCATTATCTTTTTATTAGACGTCACTGTAATGTTTTTTTTTTCCTATTCTGGAATAATTAAATAATATATGTATTCGACTTGTATTTATTTATTTATATACAGCTGACGTAGGTATTTTTTTTGCATTACATTTTGTATAGTTAGTTACCGGTAGTTATTTATCAACTGCTGTAATTTATTTTGTTGTTCGGCTAGTTCCTCTCACTTCCTGTTGTCCTTGAGCGCTCCTCAAACAACTTTGCATGAGATGGGCACAAGTCAGAGACGCCCACCTGCGAGTCCGTACCTGCCGCGCCACTCAATCGTAAAGTCAATTTTCTTGTTTGACCGGTCGAGTGTCTGCGGACCCTAGTCCAAAACATCTAATCTAATGAACACATACAATTGGTGAAAACAGTCATTTTTGTATGCAATGAGTAGACGTCGAAATTATATACATACACTGGAATCTCTTTTTACACGGTGGATACTTTCCAAGAGGTGGGCTGCCAATACGGTAACAAGTGGGCTCGCTTAATATCAAAGTAATTTTCGGTGTTCTGAGGAAGGAGTGAGTTTTTTTATCAATTGTATGTAATTATATGCAATACTTAAATAATCATCGATTGGTACTTAAATCACTTATAATATGAAACAATATGCATTTAAAAAAAAAAATCCATGTCCGCTCCCAATGCCTATGGCCTTCTAATCTCCATTATCTCGACAGAATTTTTTCTACGAGAACTGTTCGTTACTCAGTTTCTCAACCTTTATTTTCCCAAAGGGAGTAGTAGGGATAGAAGGATAAGGCTAGGACAGGACTAGTGGCTGACTAATCGCTCTCGCTGCGCTCAGTTATTGAAGGATAGGAAGGTTGGGAAGGAAATTAAGACATCACAAACACACATGCTTTCAAAACAGAAATCGATAAAAAGATCGGAAAAATTCTGTTCGTACTGGGGCTCGAACACGTGAGATTCGGCACGGAGGCCAACAACGCTAACCACTGCGTCATAGTCAATCTCTTTTTACACGGTGGATAATTTTCCAGAGATGGGCTACCAATGCGTTAACAAGCGGCTCGCTTAATATCAAAGCAATTTTCGGTGTTCTATAGAAAAAAGTGAGTTTTTTTATTACTCGTATGCAATTATATACAAATCTAAAATAAGCAATAGATTGTTACTTAATCGTTCAAATTATGTACAGTCACACAAGTTGATTGGAGGGGGGGGGGGGGGTTAGACATCACAAACATCCATGCCTTCGAACAAAAATCGACAATATTTATTTTTATATATTTATTTTATTTTTGTTGAAAGTTCAGGAAAAAATGAAAAGCGCCTCAGATGTAGCAACATTTTTACAGTAGAACCTCGATTATCCGGACTAATTGGGGATGAAGGTAGTCCAGATAAGGAAAAATCTGGATAATCGAAAAAAATCACAATTTACACGGAAAGACATGTACAATCAGTGTACATAATTTTTATTTGTCTAGATTAACATAAAGCTTTAGTATTAAATTATTATTTATCAAGGAATTCATTTATTAGTTTTTGCTTAAATAAACTAGCTGTTTTTTTTGAAGCTGCCAAATCGCGAATATTTTTAAGACATAAGTTATCCTGAGATACACTCTTCTTGACTCTCAAACCACTTCATGGCGATATCTAAGCACTGAAAATCCTTAGAATGAGCAGGACCAATATCTCTTTCGAAGAGATATTCTATTGATAGGCGAGATGATGCATTATCTAGTAATAATAATGTTTTTCCACTTTTATCTATGCAGTTTTGATATATTTTTCTTTTGGAATAATCTGTTTTTCATAACATCGTTTAAAAATTTCACCATTCATTCTGGTTTTTTTCTGATGGTAATATTCAACCGGAAGATTTCTTCGATTTCAAACAACGCAAAACAACAAAAAAATGGTATGCACTCCATCACATATGTAAACAACGGTGGAATCAATTCGCCACAAGAAATCCAGATAATCGAGGTTCCACTGTATCATATATTTAAATATTCTTTATTATAAATATCGTTTTAAATATACGTGTAAACGAATAATATATTTCCTGAAAAAACATGATAAATATTCTGAGATGACGGCATATAAAATGGTTAAAAAGCACTTAAGCAGTGACATATTGTATATGTATAAATATAATAAAAAAAACTATGTCAGTCTAGAAAAAATGTTTCCCTCGTAAACAAGTTGGAAATGCTAGAAAAAACTATAAACCTACGCACCATTACATGTGATATATTTAAAAATAGCACAATTTTTTAACGAGTTAATTTCAGAAAAAGCGGACGTCAAAAAAGAAAATGTCAGACAGTAGCGCTTCACAAAAAGGTTGAACTAATTTATAAATGCAATATATTATATTACACACAAGTATCAAGGACGTCTGCACTCTTTGACTTATAAACCTCGAGTGATTGATTAGCAAATAGTTAAAACTAGGGCCTCCAACTACAACTACAATTTTGTGATCCCTAGGTCACGGGATTGTGATAGTACTGATCCCGAAATTTCAGGATTGAGAAATTTTGAGGAAGTTGCGAGAGGGCTAAAAAAACGTCTCTAATTGTTTTTCATTTTGGCACTTCCTCAAATGGAAAATGGGAATTCCATGAACTTCTGGGTTTTTCAAAAAAACTTAGCGACTTACATTTTTTTTTTGATAAATTCCAGGATTTCTAAATCG
This sequence comes from Himalopsyche anomala, assembly GCA_031772345.1. NCBI lineage: Eukaryota > Metazoa > Arthropoda > Insecta > Trichoptera > Rhyacophilidae > Himalopsyche > Himalopsyche anomala. The sequence continues at coordinate 1,546,087 of CM062827.1, forward strand.
CCGAGCAAAATTTTTTCAATTCCGAATTTATACACGATTTTATGGTGAATGTACAATCCCCCGATCAAATTCGAAATTGGATGGCCTTGTTAAAACAGCAATAGCTGAATCCCTGTCAATTTGCAATTGGGATTCAATCACAAATCTGCTTTATAATATGTTTTTGTTGAGAAATGTTCTAACCGAGGTAAAGAATATCTAATTATAATAACACATAAACTACCTTTATGTTGATTTTACCGACAAATAATCTTGGTGGAAAGGATCTTTTACAACAATTTTTCAACAAGACATCACCGGGACCGGATAAACCATAAAATGGAACAATATTATTTATATAGTATTAACTATGTAATGTAACATTAATATACAACACAATTGATAAATGATTACATAAAAAAATACTTATTATCAAAGAAATCTTGAATTCTCATGTCCTCATTATTAAAAAAGTGTTTTCTTTTGATATTGTGCGTAAATAATTTAATTTGATGATAGGGTAAAATATCAAGGTATTTCAGTTCTACAGTTTTTTAAAAAATTAAAGGTTGATAGCTATTTCGGTATAATATAACTATAGTTCTGACGATGGCGAAAGCCGAAATAGCTATCAACCTTTAATTTTTTAAAAAACTGTAGAACTGAAATACCTTGATAGTTTAACCTATTAAAATGGAGTTCTACCAAGTAAATGCCAAATCAATAAATAATTTGATGATATTATATTCATCGAGATGGGTGAAATATTGACAGGCACCACAATAACAAGTGTGTTGTATTTGTATGAAATATTACTATCAAATAGCGAACCATTAAAGTCATGGCTGCTATCATGAAAGCAATGCCAGACAACGAATATAATTATCATTATCATTTTTTTTAAATATGAAGAAATAAAATCAGCTAGTGAATTTGAGCTTACAAATCTTATTTCAACAGAGCTTTTGGTTCTTCTTTGTTCTACGCCAGTCAAAATATTAAAAGCTCTAAAACAAAAAAACTGTCTCACGTGTGACCCCATGCTGCGAGGAACGGATTTAAAATATGTTATTTTTACGATGACGATAAGCTTTACGGTTTGTGTGTCGAAGTAGCTATGTCACACGAGTTATTGTTGTATACAAAAAGAGAAATTAATATATCATAAAAAAATAAACATACTTGTAAAAATTGGTAAGATTTGTGTTATATCAAAGATTTCCGTAATTCAGTCTTCTTTTGTGTGCCGACTGTAAATAGATTTAATTATTGTTTGTAAAAACTATTTTTTAACATACCAATATCAGCATTGGCAGTGAACGTGAGCTTTATTGAGATAAACTATAATGTAAAAATTGATAGTTGATATCTATTTCGGCTTCAGGACATTGTCCAAATTATTGTCTATTCAAATATTTTTTAAACTATGTCCGTTTGCAGTGTCGACCATATATTTCCGATGGAGTTTATCCCGTCAGAATCGTTTATTAAAAAAATAAAACACTTTTTTGTGAGAATTTCATTTTTATTTAATATGATCAAGACTGCTTTTACCGGAGATATTATGATCATATTGTAAAAATGATTTAGAAATATTTTGTTTGTAACTTTTTTGTTAATTATCTATCTAGCTTAATCTATTGTTCTTTGGTGCGATTTCAATTTTGTGTCATTTATTTGAAAGAGGTATTAAACAAAATGTCGATAATATTATCAGAGCTGTCATAGATAATATAATTACAATGATACAATTTTTGGCTGAAAATTAAATAATAGAATAATTAAGCTAAATGATAACTATTTAACAGAAATCTGATAAAAACAGGACCAATAAACGATTTCAATACGAAAGATGTTATGATTTTGTTATGAGAAACCTACAATGTGAACAGTATTATACGAACTAATAAAGATTTTTCTTAATGTGTATTATTATATTTATAATCTTCCTAGTAATTTTGTTTGCTTCAAACTTCGATATTCTTACTGACAGACATCGATGATTTTTTCGGCCATTTTGAATTATATGTCAAAATTCCTGTCACAATATGTCACTAGATGTCATTAAATTCGACAATAGACAAACTGTGCCATATTTACCCAATGACAACTTATCTTCGATATGAATGATATTATAATATAATACAAATATTCTATACCATAATATAACTTGCCGCTTAGAAAAACACGGGAATTAAAAGTGTTTTTTGTCTACTGGTTTACTTGACAGCGTTTTTATCGTAGGTTAGGCATATGATAATAGTTCAGGAAGTTTCAAACGAACAACCGCCTAATATGAAACCGGTCTTTCTACTCGTGAGCTGTTTTTGTTTCTTGGTATTTTTTTTGTACGTGGAACCGGTAATCTTAACAAAAAATCAGGAAGGATTTTCAAATCTTCGTTCTGTATTTTAAGAGTGTTATTAAAGAGTAAAAATCAAGATGTCGATATTTTTATATTTATAATGTTATGTATACTCAACGCCATAGCATACTTTGTTTTATTCTTTACGACATTCTATTTTCAAATGTGTTTTCGTGCATTAGAATAAAACAATTGAAGTATGAAACTTCAGTAAGATAGAAAACAATTGCAACCTGTCACAATCTCACGATTTCCTTCTTGATTATAAGATTGATTTATTGATTTATAAAGTGTAAAATTATGTTATCAGAATAAAGTTGAACCAACATATAAAAGTGTTTCAGTAAAAATTATAAACATAACAATAATATTTATGTTTCAATGGGTGGGAACCGAATTTGTTAAAAAATAGTACAAATTGCAAAGAGTTAAGGTAGTGTTAATTAAAAGACTTTCATCGATAAGAAGATTAAAAAGACAATTAATTTTTCAAACATATTTTGACAAAATCAAGCAAAGCAAATTACGCTAATTTATGTCAACTTAATCTGCTACCAATGTGAAGCATGCTTTATATTAAAAAGTAATTTTACTAAAACTGGTTGTTATTCAGTCAACTCAACCTGGTGAGAGGCAATGCAAATATCGCAGAAATAAACGAAAACACAAATCTAAAAATCAAGTTATTAAATTGTATATACGCGGACAGTAATCCGTAGACCAGGGTTTCCCAAACTATGTTCCGCGAAACACTGGTGTTCCGCGAAGCCAGAGTAGATGTTCCGAAAAAAATTGGAATGGTTTTATACGCTGCAACACAGTTTAAAAAAAAACTTAAAAATTCAGCTTAGTGTTCCGTTATATTTTCCGGACTTGCGAAGTGTTCCATTCCAGAAAATGTTTGGGAAACCCTGCCGTAGACAATGTAACTGAAAACAACGTTTACCACTAGGCTACAAGATCAGCAATGTGATATTGATTGAATTGACATTGACTTGGTTCAGCACTATTGTAATATAAAACAAATAGTAAAATATTTGCTTCATTGAGACTTAAAGCATAATATTCTTGACAGTTTTGAAGATGATGTGATACCATATTAATTGTGAAATAATGACTGATAATTATTGTAAAACTAAATAAATCTACTGGTCCACGGTCAAGTGGTCAACCTCGATGGCATCACGGGCTCGAATCCCAATAGGGATACATCCATTTTTCAATCGTAAAATTGACTTCTGTTGGATGAAATAGATGTTTGTAATGTCTAAAATACCCTTCCACACATTCTATCTCAAAAACAGGCGTAGTGACAACGATTAGCTAACCCATTGTCTTTACCACAGCCCTATAATTTTACTCTTAATCTATTCAAAAGAGTGAGGTTGAGCAACTGAGTAACAACCAGTTTTTGTAAAAAAAACTTCTGTTGAACTCCATTAGAATCCCATACGCTCCAAATTACGAGTAGATTTTTAAGCTAATTTTGTTTTATGGCCTGCATATTATATTCGTTAAAAATATGCATTAATTATTTTGAAATAACGGTATTTTTTTTCATTTATTTATTTAAATACCCAGAGATGACATTTCTGTGTACGTAGTTCAACAGTTCGGCGAGTTTCCTTTGAATAAAAAATATTTGAAAGTTTGTTTATGGATCGCAGATTTTTGGTTCAATTTGAGCCGGAAGTGCGCTGAGAGGTTCCCGCTTTAAACATGGGTTTTTTTTTTGCGTTCATGAAACCCTTAAAAGTATGAGCGTTCAACTTTCGCAGAAGACCCACTTGAAGTTAAGTTTTTTTTAAACTACTGTTAATAAGAAACACATTCACTGGCGAATAAAGGAGTAATAATTAGTGTTTTCGGTAGATAATTTTGGAAATTCATTTCAGTTTAAATTTAATATTTTATTTGTATTTTTTAATCTATTGTTTTAAATGAGAAGGACAGTACATGTCATTATAGCTGACGCCAATTCGCCATGCACTTTCCACTTCCATAGGAGTGCATTAATCAGCAGAACAGCCCTTGAAACTGGTGGCTTATATGAACTATGCAAATTTATTATTCTTTTGTCTTGTTGAAAATCATCTTTATCTTATATTTATCTATACTTAATCGTCATTTATTTTTTACTATGTACATAACGTTTAATCTTTCATTATTTTGTATTGGAATACTAGGAGGTTATTGATTATTCCACCACTAACCGTTATGTGCATACATCCGCTGTATAACGGCTGCCTTCCACAACGCAATAACGATAAAGAATTTACCTTTCTTATTCTTGGCCCGATACAGAACTGCACGGGATCTATATTTTAACCAAGCACTGTTGTACTTAAAAAAAAAGAGTAAGGGAGTTTGATTTTTCGGCAGAAAAATATTTAAATAAATAATATTTTTTTAATTCATCGATTACACAAAATTAATATATGAACCAACAGTTTTTTATGCATTTTAATTGCAGTTTACATCTGTGTCTGAATTTAGCAATACGCAAAAAATATTAATTTGTTAAAATCTAAAACAATTCAAAAATAATTAATTAGTTTACCGGGGATTTTGCTATATTATAAATAATATAATTGTATGACCTTATATGGTTTAAAATCTCTGATGGGGTGGTGCATTGCGGAGATGAAACCTGACACTGCGATCGTCTACCGCCCGACTTTAAGGAATGCCCGCACGGAGTACGAGGACCTGTCTGCCCCAAAACATCTTTACCTACTCATCTAATAATAATAAAATATCCTCCATGCATACTTGCACGCACTTCAGGGATTTGAAAAAATGTTAAATTCCTTATTTTTTTTCCTTCGTCGTCAAACTTTTCCCATGTGCATTTTTGCATGACATGCTAAAAAGTTTGCCAGAGAATCCTTCCTACTCATTAAACTCTTAACTGGAATAAGAAATTCTCACGATTATTATTCAGTTCTCATAACTAAGATTTAAATAGTTATTATACGTAAACATATCAACTTTTTTTAGTTGGAGAAGTAAGTTATTAATATTATTTTATTACTTAAAAACTTTTGCTGTTTTCCATACTGAAAAATATTTGGCACACTTGAGATAAGATATGGTAAATCATAATAAAACAATGATTAACTTTTCCGGTTCTAAGCTCAAGAAATGCGACCCCAATACCCACATTTTCTTAAATATCTATTTTAAAATGGGTGATACAATGTTTATAATTAAGTTATTCTTATATCATAGTTTTTTGGACCTTTTGTAGTTTATATAAATATGCGATAACGCGAGTATGCGATAAGGAGATAAGCGCCGTTTGTAAGATAACTGCGCTGAACGCGTCAGTTGCAAATTTATATTTGTATTGGAATGACTTATTTTTTACGCGCAACTTAAAATATGATTATTTATTTAAAAAAACCACGGATTTTTACAAAAAAATGTATGAGGAATGATGCAGAAAGATATTTTAAGGCCCTTAGACTATTTTTTTTTTTTTGAAATTCATAAGAATAAGGCCAATAATGAGGAAACCACTGAGGACCGACCGAAAAGTATTTTTCTAGTCTCCGAGCCGCGAGAGTTAATATATTTAAATGTACGGACTATTCTGTGTACGGAGTATTCTATGTACGGAAGGTTCTGTGTACGGAGGAATCTGTGTTCGGGAGAATCGGTGTTCAGAGAATTCTTGTTCGGAGAATTCATATTCGGAAGAATCACCGAACCGTATGAAGCATATAGAGCAAAGGTGGGTTAAATGAGGCTCGGAAGGGCTCGAACGAGCCCATTGTTAAATTTCAGTTAGACCGTCAAACCCTTTGTCATTAAAGGACAATAATAATTTCAAATTAAATCAGTAAGTTTTGTATATGGTTTAAATGTATTATAAAATATAAAACATGCTTTTTGAAATATATATATTATTCACCATATTCAAATTAATTGTATAAGAGTGATAACAAAATCCACTCTTTTCCCGACACACTGCGAATAGTTCTAAGATTAACCGATCCCCCTTGTTAACGTGTTGGGAGCCCATCGCTGATATAGTGTAGATTATTTGGACAAAACATATTACTGTATTATTCAATGAACGCTAAACCTTACTTATTTGAGAAGACAGGGATGAGACAGAACCAGTAACCAGTTGGTTAATTACTTTCACTTTACCTTTTTTTATTTATAATCGGATGGGTGTAAAAGAATTTCAGACAGCACAAAAATCCATTCTTCGTGCAGAAATTCATAAATCAATGAAAAAAATATTTGTCATAAAATAAATGATTGCACTGACATCCGCGGACGCGTTTAGGCTTTAGGCATATGTTTTAGGCTTGACAAATACTTTTAAGAAGACAATATTGTTTTTGACATTAACAGATCAACAACAAAAAACATGAGTAATACAAATTGACACAGAGCAATTATTCATATACATAATTACATGCGCACGGAAGAATAGAAATGATATCCAATAACTTGAATTGTTTGTTTGTATTATATATAAAAAATATTGTTTCAAAATAGAATAATCTCTCATCAAGTTTTAATCCCATACAATATTCATCGCCTCCATATCAATCATCTTCAGCAAAAATGTCTCACAAAAACAGACCCCTACAGTTTCTCAACCTCTCAACTGTCAATGCATATCGTTGTCACTTACCGAGTCCCGCTGTCAACGTAACCCCGATATTATTTTCCAAAGCAAATAATTCACTGTTCGGAAGATATTTGTAATGTTCTAATTTAGGGGATCTTTTGACTGCTACTCAGTCAACGAACCACTTAATCATCAGCGTCGAAGATATGTTTTCTTTCCACGTCGCGTTTCTTCTTCTTCTTTTCCTTAACGCACTCAAATAAAGATGTATTTTTCTTAGCACTAACATATTTTCAATAATAATAGTTTAAAAGAAAGCTCTATTGCTGTTGGTGAGAATTAAATATAAATAAAACACAATATTCCTTTGAAATTTATTTTTCACTTTATTTTAAAAAGTTCAGGACCGGTTTCGATCATGGCGAGCATTATCAACTGATAAGAAATATAATTATCAGTTGACAATGCTCGCCATGAGCGAAACCGGACTTGACCTTTTTAAAATAAAGTGGAAATAAAGTACAAATGAATATTTTGTTTTTATTAATATAATGCCGTTCCACCAAGTATTGACAGTGAACACCCTAAAAGTGAAGAATTAAATATGTCAATTCTCAATTTTTTAGCTAGTTTTTATATTTACCGATGAATCTGGTGATTACTTTGAAAAAAAAATAAAAAAATTGTCTAGCTTTAGCTAGGTTTGACACGTGTTTCGTCTCTTTGAGAACCACATTCTGACAGATGTTAAAATATCTTGAGTTTACAAAATATTAACATTGTTTCTTATTATAATCCAACAACATCGTTGTGCGATACAATCATTGAAATAATAAGATTATTTGTAGGCCAATGTGGTTAAAAGGGTTAAAAGCGCGAAACGGAAGCGGACCGGCACGAAGCACTAGCGAATACCGAAACTCTGTATGCCATGTTTTTGTAAGAGCTTCACACAAGCAATCAGATGGGTCTGGGTTCAATTCTTAGTAATTTACACAAATACAAAGTATATATTTGAGGTCATTGGCATGGGTGTTTTAGGTATATTTTCTTTTCGAGATATGATTATCAGATGATTTTATTTATATTTGCAGCATATTGCGCCTTTGTCATAATAAGCTACAATGCAAATATGTTTTCATAAAAAACAATCAATTTTGGACAACAATATTTTGATATAATTCGTTACATAGGAGTTCCCTGAATATTTTTTTCGGTTCGTCACCGTACATATATGTACACAGAATTATCATTGTCCTTTACTTAACACTGAACGTTCTAATGCTATTTTATTATTAAGATGACTCCGCAGAAGTCAATGAGCTACATAAAGTACTCTGAGATAACATAATCAAGAAAATAAGAAGGTGTCATGTATAACGCATCACTCGGGCGTGGTCTCATGTCGTAAATTGAATTGCAACAAGACATGACTATATTATATCGCATAATCGGAATACTTTCCGAAAAGTAGAAACAAACTGCCGATAAATTTACGGTCCTGCTACTTTCCGATTGTGCTCCAGGCCAGGGACGCACGGAAACAATAATACCAATGGGCTATCAAATGAATTCCATCCGTCATAATTTTATACTCAAATATTGAAAGGGAAATTAGTTTATTGTAATCCAAAGACTTTGTTTAATTGAGTGTAGTCATGTAAAAAGTAGTTAGTAGACCATAGGTTCCCAACCTTTTTCGTGTGGTGACCCTTTTTTATAAAATCCATTTGACCCCGCGACCCCGATGCAATTGAAAAATGCATTTTTGTTTAATAAGGTAATTTTAGTTGACTGTAGTTTTAGTTTTGTTGTTCAAACCCAAAATCGAAAAAAGTTGGTGGCCCCCAGAAAACCCGCCGCGGCCCCCTTGGGGGTCGCCACCCATAGGTTGGGAACCCGTGTAGTAGACTGTTAACATTTTGGTTGAAAAGGAGTAATGGTCTTTACAACAATTGCAAATCTATAAATGTGTTAATTACGAAAAATTTTCAGATCACCGCTATTTTTAGATTTAAAGAAAATCACCTCAAAACATTAAAATAATAACTGTTCTAAAGAAAGATTAAAAAAACAGAACTACTCTAGAGTTTTGTATTTAATTATTTAAAACAAATAATATTTAGAGCACAAAGCACAAAACTGCCATAGTTTATTTTTGTAGGTGGTTTGTATTATTTGCCTGATTTATGAATAACTACTGTCGTATTACATTATTGACATTATGTATGTTAAAATTTAAGAAAATTAAAACAATAAATGATCATTAAAATTGTAATCTCTCGCTGTGGTCTTGTCGGTTAGAGCTTGCTGTACCGATGAAGCAGGTCTGGGTTCGATCCTCGATAAGGTCAATGTCAAAGTAAGGTAGTAAAGTAAGTAAGTATTTTAAAAAATTTGGCGCATTGGCATTAATTGTAATGACATTTTTTTAAATTTAAAAATCAGAGAAAATTGTAACTATCCTTTTTATGTCCTTATCCGCTCCCAATGTGGAGTATATGGCTTCCGAATTGAGGATTTCTGCGAGAACAGCTTGATCCACCCTTCTTTTTTCGAAGAAATTACGGATAGGAGGATTGTTGATAATGGCTGTAAAACGAATACAATTGTAAAATATTACATAAATACAAAATTTAGAGGAGTTGGAAAGCGAATGGTTAGCCATCAATTGCTTCTTAACTTCATATTATATTCAAAACATAAATGAAGAGAGAAGATGCAAGACTTCTTTTTAAAGTCCGCGTTTAAGCAACTCTAAATTGGAGTAGACATAATTATTAAACATGTCTATATTTGATGTTTTGTAATGATAAGAAACAAGATTTCGTTTCCCTAAATATTTCCCGTCTATTATTTAACTATTAAAGTTTTTTGCTAAAATATAAACTATATATTTTTTTAACATAAATTTCAAGCAAAAAAAAAACGTTAATTTTATAATTTCTGGATCCAAAATAACCTGGTTACTACAAGTTACCTCAACTCCCGCCACTGACCTAAAACTCTCTTTGTGGAAAGATACTAAAGCAAAGCGCCAGCTTATTTTGACAACCTAGGCCTGGTCCTCTCCGCCCACAAATTCCGCAATCCTTTGTGTCACATCTATTCCGGCAGACTATTTTCAGCTGCGACTCTCGACTCACTCACACCGAGGATTCGGAGTAAACCTGACTACGCTCTCTGACTGTTCGGAACTAGAATAAATTATTGTTTTTCGTTATTATTGGACCGGTGATGCAAAAGCTTACTCATTGCCACAAAAGAAAAAAAGATACGTGGCTTAAATGTAAAATAGTCTAAAATAATTACACAGGATAAATTCATACGAAATCTAATCGGTGTAATATATGTATAGCATTCCGATATTCACGTTTTCAATTATTCATTAAACAAAGTACATATACCATTTTTAGAAATACAACATATTAATGTATTTTAATTCGTGGTCAAATCAAAGTATGTATTATTTAGTTCCATGAGAATAATGTAATTCAGCAGCTAGTTTTCATTAATATTACATTTTTCTTACATTGTTATAATCAGCGGTGGGCTGCCAATACGTTAACAAGGGACTCGCTTTATATCAAAGCAATTCTCGGTGTTCTGGGGAAGCAGTGAGTTTTTTTTATCACTCCGATGGAATTATATGCAATACTTAAATAAGCAATCGATTGTTACTTAATACACTTATAATATGTAACAATATGCAATTTACCGTAAACTTATCAATGTAAATGGCCAAAAAATGTACTACTGTGTATGCTGAAGCTGTCCTAGAGAATATACAAATCAGAAATTGCAGTTATGTACTTATTTGATCTGGGAATATTGTTCTCTCTTTAATTAACAAGAGGCCGCAGGTTCCCCTCTACTGGTTTATTCCGTTTAGTGCAAAGATATTTTTTGTCCAGTTTTGTATTTCTTAAAAACATCGAATTTGAACAGCATTTTTTTATGATTGGTGAAATGAACACATTATATTAAATAATAAAATGTCTTCTTAAATAGGTACTCTTTTTGATCGTGAAATAATTTTACAGCATAAAGATATACTGCAGATGAACATTTGAGTATGTTAATTCAATTTTGACAAAAACTGAACCTATAATATCTTTGCACCACGACACCGCGTTATGTACTATAAAACCAAACAAACAAAAGTTAAATTTGAATCATTCAAATTATGTACACTCCACAATATTGAAATTCCACCAAGCACCTTCAGTCGAAATCTTAAATTAAAAAAACAAAAGTTAGTATGTTAAAATTTAAGGATTTTTCAAGTGACAACTGAGGATTACAGAAACAAAATTTGTACTCAAAAAGAGCTTCACGTGGTTATACACAACCTAGTGCAATTGTAATAATAAATCAACGATACATTTTTTAAAAATTCAAGACAAAGTCTATCTCTAATCTGATTGCAATTAGATATCCATCACGACTACTTTTTTATTACTCCTTAATTATCTGATAGTATAATGATAGACAAATGAACCGCGTGATAATGATAACTGCAGTAATTAATCAATTTCTTAAAGGGGCCACTAATTATCTGAAAGCTTGCATACTTTTGAAAGCTTCCCATCCGAATCCCCTTTGTTTATTTAGCTGGTACCCCATTCTTGAATGATATCCCCTGAATATTTTCATCGAGATGAATGATATAATGCATTTTAAATAGGTGACAACTTTAGATCTTAATATATGTTCATAGTGAATAATGGATATTGTTCATAATAGAATGAAGGCTTTTTTTTATTTGATGCCGTATTAACCACGCTTGGGCAGATAATTATGTATGTAATAAGTACAATTACAGTAGTTGTGTGCACATCCTTAATGAAAATACTTGACTTTTATTAACCCTTAAAGCCCGCGCGCTGTGCGCAAAAGGAGTAGCACACTGCCCGAAAATTTTTTTGCGAAATATTCGCGCTACCCGCATCCGTTAAAAAAATATATATCTCTTAAATTAGTCATCTTATTTAAGTAAAATAAAAACCATTATCAAAATAAAAGATTTTTTATAATTTACAAAAGCTTTATTTGTGTTTTTTACATTGTACAACATAAAATAAAAGAATTAAAATATTATTATATCACAACTCATGTGACAAAAATATTTATTGAAACCGAAAATAAAATTATGAATCGGTATCTCAAAGACATTATTTATGTAAGCTAATATTCATATCTTGAATAATATTATCATAAATCAGTGTAATCCGATAGCGAAATGAACTATAATCAACGGTCCCGTACGGGACCATTGGGCGGATAAAGGTTAAAACACAAAACAGTTTCCACACTTTTTAATGTGATTGCGAACGGTTTCGGAACAATTAAATTGAACTTTAAAAAATCAAATACATTGATATTGACATTGACATTAATTTTTATGTTTTTTTACGCTTTTGTTGGATACGCATAGCTAATTAAATGCTGAAATAGTAACTGTCAAATGGAGAAGTTGAAAAAAATAATGCTATGTATCATTTTTGTTATTTGATTTTATAAACGTTTAATAAGTTTAACAAAAAAATATTGCGTTTTGGTTAAGATAGAATGTCACTGCTTAAGCACGCCACTGTCTCGCTGTTCATTTTTAACAAATAAATTAGAATATAATAACAAGGAATGCTTAACACAAGTGAGAGATTTTGATAATCACATTAAGCTAGATTCTATCAATTGCACGAATGTTTGTAAATAAACCATTTAATAATTTGTTTTAATTATAGGTGTCGCTGAAGACTGCTACACTCACCCTTAAGTGATTTGTAAACATACAACTTAAAAATAACGAACTGAATTCACAAAATTATTAAATAGTTGATCGATAACCATCAAATAGATCGAATATTGTCTTTAAAAGGGTAAGATTGGTTTACAAATATCGCACAAAACATCAGTAACAATTATTTGTCACCGCCTCACCTCATACACAAATGTAATTATTTCATTTTAAAAATTAGTTGTTCTGAGTGATGATAATGCGTGGTTTGAGCTAAGAAAAAAATCATCAGTCACCACATCACCTTGTTTCTTCGAATATATACAATTAAAATAACGCTTCTCCGTAACACCGCGCTGCCTTATATATTAATAACGTACAGTTTCATTAACGCACTAATGCTTTTTTTGTAGTGTCTTGGTACCATCATTTATCTCGACTCGACATTGATGGACCTCAGAAATCTGTCAAAAGGATTCACTGGAGAGAGCGGCGTGTTTCGGTCTGTGTACATTCACGCCTCGAGATATTCGATATTGTAACTTGTAACACCCAGGAAGTCACAGAGTTGAACTAAACTGGGAAGCAAATGGTTGAAATAATACGTCATATGTAGCACCATGTTGCAAAACCCGCATTGGCCGGTTTTTTACGAAAATGAATTATGAATGCAGTTCAGCGATTCAAAGTTAAAGTTGTTGTCATTTTTTTTACTATGTCCGCTCCCAATGTGGAGCATATGGACTCTTATGGAGTTTATCTCAACATAAGTGTTTCTACGAGAACTGCTTGTTACTCAGTTGCTCAACCTCTCTTTTTCCAAAGCGAGTAGGGAATAGAAGGAAAAGGCTAGGACAGGACTAGTGGTTAGCTAATCGCTCTCGATACGCCCCGTTCATAGGATAGGATGGGTGGGAGGGAGGAATTCAAGACATCACATACATCCATGCCTTTGAACAGAAATTCATAAATCGATTGAAAAATCAATTTATAAAACTGCCCGTACTGGGATTAGAATCCGGGACCTCCGTAGCGGTAGCCAACGACGTTGACCACTCGACCACAAAGGCGACAAATAACATATTGTAATATATAAAAGCAAGAAGAAGTTTTTTTAATTCTATTTTTAAGGAATACCGTGAGGTCAATACTTGGTGGAATGGCATTATAATAACAATAATAACATTTTTAGTATTTTTTCTACATAAAATATATTGGATCAGGACCGGTTACTTTGATTTTTATTATAAACTTATTTCTTAACACTTCTTTATTGTTGTTGTTTTTTTATTCAAAATTGTGTGTATTTGTAGTTTAGAATTTATTACAAGTTAATTAAATGTATTATATATATATTACATTTTATTTATCATCTTGGGACAGGATAAAATTCGCTTGTCTAAAAAGAGTTTTCCATTTATGCGCATTTTTATTATGATAATAAATTTGTAATAACAACGCCCTATTGTAGGATGCGGATCTGTCAACGCCCATTTAATAAGCGGTGTGGGAGATGTAACAGGTCAAATAAGTTCAAGTAGCCGATATTCACTACTGAGAAACAAAACCCCATACAATTCGTATCGAAAATAATACAAGACAGTCCGTTATAATAGTGACCCACGCGTAAGTGTTTCCTTTGCAGGTGGGATAATTTAGGCAAATCCGTTATGATGCTAATCATGAATGCTAGTGAGTGGTTTTCCTTAACGTAAATAAATAATTGTCAAATTCTTGCAGCTTTGCTCTACAACTCTAGCCAAATATTTAAAAGTAAAATAAATGTAATTCACTTCCTGATCAAACATGCTCGGTGACATCCCGTGGGAATTGGCAAGTAGATGCCAAAATGTGAAGATTTTAGAGGGCTTCATTTCAACGCAAATTATATTTTGATAAAAAATACTTACAAATCAAATCATTACTTGGCTGCAGTTTCTTAAGTTTTTTTGAATGTATTGTAAAACATTAGCCTTTGCTACATTTTGAAATAAAAGAAACAGTAACACGTTTGTGTATAGTCTACAACAGTGCTCCGCAACCAGTGTGCCGCGAGGCGATGCTGGGTGTGTCGCAGCGCGAATCTCTAATAAACGAAAAAAAAAACAAATAGTTTGTTTGATACTACAAATTATTTGTTAGTATAACCTTAACCGCTAAATGTTAATAGCCGATGCTGAAAATTCAACTGAAGTGGGAAACTTACGGACTTTTTCACTACTGTGGGGCAGCCTTTGGACTGATTCTATTTTTTGTAAATAAATCTGAATAATCAGACACTTTTCTTTTAATATGATCTCCATTAGGATAACATGTGCTTTACATTGGTAGTGGACATGGTAATAAAATATCCATATGGTTCTTTTGTGGTATCATATATAAACATATGTATAAACATATATAAACACAAACTAATGTAATTTCTGTATATTATGCATATTTTTACTTGTGGTGTGCCGAGAATTTTTGAAGAACAAGTTGGTGTGCCGTGGAAGATAAAAGGTTGCGGAGCACTGGTCAACAATACTAAAAAATGGCGATTTTTGATATAATATATTGCAAGGGTGTCCAACGTTTTTTGTCCTGGGATCGACTTTTCAATCTTAAGTTTTCTCGCGGTCGACTTCCAACCTGATTCTTATAAGATTTTTTTTTATTTAGGGTTTTTTCCCTTCTTCAAACTTATAAATGTTTATTTTAAATGCGAAATACATATCATTACATAGGTATGTGCTTAAAAAATAATTCAATTTTAGTATTTTTGTATATTTTGTTTTTAAATTATATATTTTTTCGAAATTCACGGAAGCTTTCGGGATTGACCAAATTTTGCTTAGGGATCGACCGGCTGGACACCCATGATATATTGCTTCCAAATGTTCTTAGATATTCAACGTGCATTTTATGAACGATGGACCAAGTATCCTTCATACTTCATACGTTAACATTTTCCTCTTTTACGTGCTCTAAGATTCAGCGAGTTCTTTATAAACGTATTGGCAGCCCACTGCTGCACATATATTTGTTCTATCCTTCAATAATTACTGTTACAAAACAACTGACTAAGTACAATGTCACCATTGCGAAATGCATAGGGTTGTCAAATTTCTTGCAAGTCAATCTGGGACATCCCCGATTATTTTTTTGTTGATTTATATTAAATTATAACATATTTTTTAAATTTTAATATTTATCATTTATTAATAGTAATAAAACCAATAATAAACTTATAAAAATAAAATAAATACAAAATATAGTACAATATAAAGTGAACATAAACATATTTAAAGAATAAAAAACATTTTTTTAATAAATAGGTTACACCTATTTTTTTGTACTTCTTACTAGATTTGGCGTTTTTCAAGAGTTCTTTATTTGTGAGATCATAATTTTCTATGCACTGTAGAATACGTTCAGCAGTATCCTCTGAAAGTCTGTTCTCATCCGTTCACTGAATCTCCATTAGCGAATTAATGTTTTACCCGTAAGTGTTACCAAAATGAAAATACTAATGAGTTAAGAAATCGTAATATTTTGGGGAAAAGATAAATACGCTTGTATTTTTGTAAGCCGGGACTTTTAGGCGTCCCGAAAGGTTTGTTTCGTGACAGCGAGACACGAGACTTAAAACCGGTGACAGTCCCGTTTAATCGGGACGTCTGATAACCCTTACTATGAACTAAGGATTCTGAAGTCTCGAAGTTTTCAAAGTTCCGGGACTCGAGGCACGATAAAGTCAAAGTCTCGGGACACCCCGAGACTCGAGACTTTTATTTTTCCTTCAATAAAATTATAATTTTATTAAAATTAAATATTTGCATGTATGTATGTATTTTTACTAAGAAGGGATGATAACGGTACATGTAATGGACAAATATCAATGAAGCCGCCGTCAGGAGTAAATTTATGATAGTAACATCACAATAAAGCTTTTAGACCTTTTTCGTCCTATCGAGACATTGGTACCTTTGTGAATAGTGAAAAAACATTTGTACATAAAACAACATCAGGTATGAACGTTTAATTTTTATATTTGATTTTGCTACAGTTATATTACAATATATAAACACATGGTGTTTGAAACTTCTACGAAATTATAAATCCCAAACATCTGTTTTTCTATCAGATCCCATTTATATATGCATACTTAATTTTGTTAAAACCCCGGGTAAGTGTCACGTCCCGACCATGTTGTGTCCGTTTTTCTTGGGGCTCCCCTCTTATATCAGTTTTCATTCAATACACATCAGCCCTTTTGAGGTTTTCTTAACCACAAGAATTGTTTTTTTCAAAATTAAAATGTACATGTTATTAGCACATTATAGATCACAGTCACAATTCCCGGGACATTTTCCAAAAAAGTCCCGGGACTTAAGACAGCAAAAAACCGGACAAGTCCCGGGACGTCTCGACACAGAATCCCTACTATGTACAGTAAGGATCCTGTGTGATCACTAGAGAAATTATAGAATACAGATATAGTCTAGGACTCACGATAATTTTATGATTAGTCATTCTCATGATTACAACTATAAACCTTTTCACTAGGTGTTGGTAAAGGGCTCTTGCAAACTCCAGTCAATTTATTTTAACATTTAAATTGCTTCTTAGTAAACCAAAAATTAGTTCCTGCATATTTTGTATGTGATCTATTGTTGTGTCACATGTTAGTAAACTTAAAGGATTGTGTTTCCGACGTCGTTAATTTTATTAGAATTTGTTTGCAAAGAGGGCGCCACCGTCTAATTTATACACTCGAAAGTGAAATGTGTTTCGCTCCGGTAGGAATTTATTTTGAGACGATGATGTGTTTGTGTAACTAATCTTGCTAAGGTAAAAATATTGCCGACTTCTTGAAGGGTACTAATTCTAAGCGTTACTTTAATGGTGTTTATACTCAATAGTATACTGATCTACAGCATCCATGCAGACATCGATAGCTTCCGTACAGCAGCGTAATTATTTGGGATTTCCCCTAGTATATATATTATCTATGGATTTCCTTCAATATTTTCCAGTATATAATTGGCAGCTTTATATTTTGGGAATTAGGCACCGTTTTTTACCAATAGATTACCAAAAGTTCAAAGATATACCTACATATTACACAAAAAAAATGTGATACATATCGACTGTGGAAAGGAAAAAGAACTTAACCCACACATATCAAATTTTACAAGAAGCGCAAAAAAACCTGTTTGACGATTTTGGGCTATAGGCAAATCATGCAATATGCACAAACTTGAAGTGCACGAAGACTTGTAAACTGGTGTTTAATTGACGTAATCTAATAATAATTGCGTATTCGTTACTTCGGTGCTAGCTAGTAATGGCACGTAAGTTGATAGTTGAAAAAGATACATACCTTATGTAACACCCACAAAGTAAAATAGATATATTTACGTTAAAGGTTGACAGTTCGCGATCCTAGAACTACAAGGTTTTAAGTGTCGGTTTTTTGGCAAAACAAAAGAAACAATAAATACTATTAATAGTAATATAAAATTTAAAATAACTTTGATTATTCCACGTATTGTGCTACTAACTGTGACACGTGTTTCGCCTCTTTCAGAGGCATCCCCAGACTTACTATCGCAAAGTTTGCTTAAGTAATAAAGCAAGATTGATTCTAACATTTTAAATGATGAAATTACAAAATAGAGTTTGGGTTTTTTTCCTTTTAAGGGAAGCAAGGAGGGGTGATAGAAAAAATTTGTAAAAAGGAAAAAAAAAACCTAAACTCCATTTTGTAATTGACTCGTATCGCATCGGTCTTAAAATCAATGCGAGTAAAACCAATGTACTCTGCAACAGTGCCTGTCCGGACCCACACTACCCTTTGACGAGCGCCGGTCAAAACATCGAAAGAGTCGACGGTTTCAGGTACTTGGGGGTACACATCACGGGGGATGGCAATCCGTGTAAAGAGCTCGCGATCCGATTAGGGATAGCTGGAGCAACCTTTAACTCAATGCGGAAAGTCTGGTATTCACGGCTGTACTCGGTCAGAACCAAGTGCCTCCTGTTCAACGCATGTATCTTGACAGTGCTGCTTTACGGTTGCAAATCATGGCACCTTACGAAAGCGCAGAGTAACCGTATACTGTGCTTCGAAAACAGATGTCTGCGGCGAATGCTAGGAGTGAGATGGTCTGACTTTGTCAGGAATACGGAGATTAGAGAGCGGACTAACCAGCCTCTTATTACGTCCAAAATAAAGAAGCGGCGGTGGTCCTGGCTTGGACACGAGTTAAGGATGCCTCAAGAGAGCCTGAACCCTGCCTGTCTGTTCTTCCAACCGGATGGGTACCGG
The DNA here is from genome assembly GCA_031772345.1 of Himalopsyche anomala. Lineage (NCBI taxonomy): Eukaryota > Metazoa > Arthropoda > Insecta > Trichoptera > Rhyacophilidae > Himalopsyche > Himalopsyche anomala. Next base: position 1,565,075 of record CM062827.1, read on the forward strand.
CGTCGTGGAAGGCCACTGATGACCATTCTCAGGATGTACTCAGCGGAGTTGCGGGACGCTGGGATGACCTGGGAGGAAGCAAGGAGACTGGCTGGAGATAGAGAGTCATGGAGGAACTTCGTGGTGACCATATGCTCCGCATAGGGAGCGGATATGGAATAATAATAAAAAAATATTCAATTATAATGATAATAATGACAATAATTGTTCATGAGACTTGCACGCTTATAAATAATAAAATAAACAAATCATACAAAACTTAATAAAATAAATTGTATAACACATTCAAAATTTTAGAATCGATATCGATCTTAAATATTTGGTATCGGTTACAATGCCAGTATTACCTCCCACTAAATAATATAAATGGCTGTCGAATAGCTGAAGTTTACACTTCCTTATTACGATAACTAGACATAAACTTATTATAAATCATAGGCGTGTGTATTTGCTTTACGGTCAATTAACAAAAGTATTCACAATAAGTTGTCTTGTTTGTTGCTCAAAACGTAGCATTACCTTTATCAGAAGACAATTTATTTCAAAATAACCTGCCGGGGTGATACATGATTTATCGTGAATTTATTATGACGTCTGGATTGGATTATGGACAGGGTTCCCACAAATTTCCCGCAATATATTAAATTATATTTCAATAAAATATTTATATATAATTTTTTTTTTACCATGTCCGCTCCCAATATGGAACATATGGACTCCTAATGGAGTTTATCTCAACAGAAATGTTTCTACGAGAACTGCTTGTTACTCAGTTGCTCAACCTCTCTTTTTTCAAAGAGAGTAGGAATATAAGGAAAGGGCTAGGACAGGACCAGTGGTTAGCTAATCGCTCCCGATACGCCCCGTTCATAGGAAAGGATGGGTGGGAGGGGGGTATTCAAGACATCACATACATCCATGCCTTTTGAACAGAAATTCATAAATCGATTGAAAAATCAATTTATAAAGCTGCCCGTACTGGGATTCGAACCCGAGCCCTCCGTAGCGGTAGCCAACGATCTTGACCATTGATTGCACACAGGCGGTGCAATTATTACACTCTGTAGCAGATGGTTGCCCAATTTAAATTTACAATCAATAAAAACAATAAAAATTATGAGAAAACAGGTAATTTCCGATCGGGTAAGCGGAATCGCATGGACATGCGAATATTTACATACTGTTATTCAGCGGCGGGTTGCCAATACGTCGACAAGGGGCTCGCTTAACCTCAATGCAATTTTCGGTGTTCTGGGAAGCAGTGAATTTTTTTATTGCTTCTATGCAGTTATAATCAATACTTAAATAAGCAATCGATTGTTACTTAATACACTTATAATATGTAACAATATGCAATTTACCGTAAAGTAATCAATGCAAATGGGTAAAAATGTACTGCTGTGTATACTGAAGCTATCGTAGATGATATATAAGAAAGAAGCCATCCGTGTGGTCGAGTGGTCAACGTCGTTGGCTTCGGTTACGGAGGTCGTGGGTACGAATCCCAATACGGAAAGTTTTATAAATTGATTTTTCAATCGATTTATGAATTTCTGTTCGAAGGCATGGATGTGATGTCTTGAATTCCCCCCTTCCACCCATCCTATCCAATGAATGGGGCGTATGGAGAGCGACTAGCTAACCACTAGTTCTGTCCTAGCCCTACCCTTCTATTCCTACTCTCTTTGGAAAAAGAGAGGTTGAGCAACTGAGTAACAAGCAGTTCTCGTAGAAACACTTATATTGAGATAAACTCCATTAGGAGTCCATATGCTCCACATTGGGAGCGGACATGGTAAAAAAAAATTGTATTCATGTACTAATTTGATCTGATAATATTGTTTTTTCTTTAATTAACAAGGGGTTCACCGGCCTAAGTTAAAATCAACAAGGGGCTCGCGTTAACCCCTCCGAGCCCACTAATTATCCGAGCCGAGAATTAAATGAACTATCTTAAGTTTTCTGAACTTTTTTGTTTTGTTTTTGCCGATGCTACTTAAAAAACTCCCGATATATTATTGGCCAGGCTTTATTCCCTAAATCTTGCCATGCCTTGTTAATCGATTATTATTTTCTTAAAAAAAAGGTATTATTGTGTGGGCATGGACTCGTAGCAGGCATTTTCTACCAATGCACAAAGCGTAAGTCGTCGAGTGTTGAGGTACGCAACAAGGTAACCCACTTCGGCACAGACAGCAATGCGGAAATTTGGTCTCGCTTCTCGCAATTCTGTCACATTTTAGATTAAGGAGAGAAAGATTGATAAACGCACTGCATATCAGTGACGTGCCAGGAAGAATGTCGCCACAGCAAAACACTTCGTCGCCATCACCATAATATGACATATATCGTATATTTAATAACAAACGTACACATTCTATATAAAGAAGCAAACATTCAAAAAGTGATTTGGCACAAATTTTGAAAATTTCCGTTTAATATTAGTTCTGATAGTCCATAATAAAATCTATGAATGGAAATCACAATATGTGTTTAAACAACGGTTTTTTTTCCTATAAAAAATAAATTAAGTTAATTAAAAATTAAATTATTAACACTTAAATCATCGTTTCCCAAGCTCTGTATTTGTGTGACAAATCACTTTTTGAATTCATCATTTATTATGTATAATAGATTTTCACGGCTATAAGATATCGTAGTTTTGCCGCCTGTGTGATCAAGTGGTCAACGTCGTTGGCTTCGGTTACGAAGGGCACGGGTTCAAATCCCGGTGCGGACAGTTTTATAAATTGATTTTTCGATCGATTTATGAATTTCTGTTCGTAGGCATGGATGTATCTGATGTCTTCAATTCCCCACTCCCACCCATCCTATCCTATGAACGGGCGTATCGAGAGCGATTAGCTTACCACTAGTCCTGTCCTAGCCCTATCCTTCTATCCCTACTCTCTTTGTAAAAAGAGAGGTTGAGCAACTGAGTAACAATCAGTTCTCGTAGAAACACTTCTGTTGCGATAAACTCCATTAGGAGTCCATATGCTCCACATTGGGAGCGGACATGGTTAAAAAAAAAAGTTTTACTGAAATGTAAGTACATCTATGGGAACAAGGATTGTTAGAAAAAAAGGGAAAGTTTGTACAAATTTAGCTTTTTTTTCAACAATTCATGTATGTATGTAAATGCAATGTCATGGTTTTTTTTGTAAGAGCTTGCTCTACCAATCAGGTGGGTTTGGGTTTGATTCCCGGTAAGGCCAACGTCAAATTTATATATCGACTGTGGAAAGGAAAAAGGACGTAACCCACACATCAAATTTTAAACGCAAAAAACGTGTTTTGATGATTTTGGGCCATTTACAAATAATGAATTATACACAACCTTAAAGTGCACGAAGACTTCTAAACTGGTGTTTAATTGAAATAATCGAATATTAATTTTTGAATTGTCTAGGAAAAATCTTTATTTTAGTCTTTTTTCTTGGTTTTATTTTTTTACAACGTCATTCTTTTCAAACTTAAAAGTTTAATTTAGATTCTAATTCGGCATTTGCAGCTTGCATCCTTTTGATAGAACGTGTATCAAGTTTGATACATTGTGATTATCGAAAAAAGCCTGTTTTGAAAAAACTGTGGGCTATGTCCTTTTTCCTTTCCACAGTCGATATAGAGGCAACCAATTTTAATAAATATATAATCTAAAAACTAAATATTTGTCTTATTGTTACTTTAAAAAAAATAATGCGCAAGTCACTGTTCTTTAAAATCGCCGTGACAAACAAGTTGGGTTTGGTTGTGACCAAAAATTGTTGCTATTACATGAACGGTAAAGTTACTAGTAAATTAAATGTTTTATTATGTCAATCGATTCAGCCAGTCCGGTCCGGTCCGGTTGGGGATGTTGTAATAGCTGAGAATGAATGAATTTAACAGAAACTAGGTAAACCTACATAAATGTTTATAACGTGAAAGTTTACGATAGTATTAATCCGGCCAACGGGTAGGTAATAAAATTAAATGTTAACTATTATTTCATAACAAGTAATTGATCAGTTTTGCAAGGTAAGTAAATTCATTTCATTGCGGAATGGACCTACCCTTATAAGTGTACATTTTATGTCTACTTTAAAATCCTTTTTAATGTTTTCAATAATCATTAAATAATTACTGTTTTACGTTATTAAATAACATGTTAATGGTTTGGCAGTAAACCTTTTTAATGTCCATAATTATTCACACATAATATTGTTGGCCTATAGCAGGTATGTACAACCTTTTTCTTCTTGCAAAAATAAAATATGATATTTTGACAGGGCTGAGAGGGGAAGGGGCTTAGAGAGGCTCGCGCGAGCCTCTTGTTCAATTTAACTAAGGCCGACGAGCCTCTTGCTAATTTAAGATATAAAAATATTATCAGATCAAATAAGTATATAACTGCAATTTCTGACTTATATATTGTCTACGACAGCTTCAGTATATAAAGTAGTACATTATAAGCCATTTACATTGATAAGTCTACTGTAAATTGCATATTGTTACATTTTATAATATTTATCATAATTTATATCGATTTTTTATTAAAGTATTGTATATAAAGTTATACCTGGAATTTCTGACATATATATTATCTACGACAGCTTCAGTATACACAATATTACATGTTTAACTTTTTACATTGATAAGTCTAGGGTAAATTGCATATTGTTACATATTTAAAGTGTATTAAGAAAAAATCGATTGCTTATAAATGTATTGTATATCATTGCATAGGAGTGATAAAAAAATCACTACTTACCCAGAACACGGAGAATTACTTCGAGATTAAGCGAGCCCCTTGTTAGCGTATTACCAGCCCACCGCTAATTTTGGATCTAATCATTGCGTTCTAAAATGTGAGGTTATATTGCAAAACTCAAACTTTTCAGTAGAGTCAAATACTATAGCGAATATCACCAACAAAATAACATATGCATAAAAATATGACTTTTAATTTGAAAACGACAGTCTTATAGAAATTTTATATTAAAGCTAATAGGATCAGTCGATTCCTTAGGCTTGAATTACCCTATCTGCATACCTTACTCGATATCGCTCATTTTGTAAATATGACGTTTTGCATTATAACCCCACTTCACTAATAGCTCTTTCCTATTTCTCAAAGATTCAAATCTAATTTGTGATTACTATTTATATCACAAGAGGCCAAGATTTCAATTAATAATCATGACGTATTAAACACATTATCAAAATATGTCGTCAGAAAATCTTAAACAGTAAATTACTTGATATCTTTCTGTTTTATTAATACAACAGCTCTGCTATTTTTAGAAAGAAATTAAGCGAATCCTCGGCTAAGTGCGAAGTTTAATTAACATTAATAACAATTTTATAATCAGCACAATCCCATCAAGATTCTGGTGGAAAATTAAAGTCGGCAACCAAAAGATACATGATGGTTAATCAACCAGCGTCTCCGAGGAGAGCGTATTAAATATTTCACTGTTTCGTTTTATTATCAGTAGCCTCTTCAGCAAATATTTTCACCAGCATCTGTTTGCGCGTTCCGGCTCGGAGTTTTGTGAGGAATTAGATCCATCTAAATCAGTGGCAGCACGTTAAGAAGACGACGCCTTCGAAACGAAATACATATTTAATTTAATTTCAACATGCCGGGATCTCCACTCCTATACCCTATATAAATATAATCATAAAACCTTTTCCGGCAAACAAATAAATATGATTCTTAAAACTACTCACTACTCAAATCTGTGGACATTTCCATGAGCTTATCCTTTTCGCCAGCAATGGCCATTCCATTGGAGCCACGTAAAGATTTCAATATAGGACAAAAATATCAATAAAATTGTGAAATAAAGATAAGAATATTTGAATATCATAATATGCTGATTTTACAACCAATTATAAATATTTAGAGCTGTGGAGTCAGAGTTGTAGTCGGAGTCGCGGAGTCGTGAAAAATGAGCGGCTCGATTTTTTTAAAAAATATATTTAATGATGTGTATTTAAACAAAATAGTCAAAAGTACTAAAATTTCATGCTTGGCTGACTAAAGATGATCTGATGGTATACATATAGACTATGGAAAGGGAAAAGAACATAACCCACACATATCAAATTTTACAGGAGGCGCAAAAAACGTGTTTTGCTGAGTTTAGGCCATATGCAAATTATGAATTATACACAACCTTGAAGTGCACGGAGACTTCTAAACTGGTGTTTAAATGACATAATCTAATATTAATTTTAAAAAAATTCTAGAAAAAACCTTTATTTCAGTATTTTTTCTTGGTTTTAACTTTTTACAAGGTCATCTTTTTCAAACATAAAAGTTTAATTTAGATTCAGCATTTAGAACTTGCATTCTTTTAATAGAACGTGTATCAAGATTGATACATTGTGATTATCGAAAAAAACCTGTTTTGAAAAACTGTGGGTTACGTCCTTTTTCCTTTCCACAGTCGATATATATAAGTTAAAATGAAATTATTAAAAAAAATCGTCGGAGTCGGAATCGGAGTCGCAGTCGTCTTTTTTTCACGCGACTCCACAGCCCTGTTATATTTAGACAGCGTGACTATTTTTTAATTATCCCGGCACCGCACTGTGTTAAAACCGCATTTTTCGGCTCATTTCAAGATGGCGTGCCATTAATATGCCATCCCAATTAGTTTTATTGTGACGACCGCGTTACATTATGCACACTTTATGAAATCATGCCAGCCAACCGAAGAAACTCGCTCTGATCCCGCCAAAAATGTTCGCAGCGAGATGACGTCTCGGACGTGTTGGCGATTTCCGCAAATTTCATTTATCCATCGTCTCTCTTGCACGTGAACAAAATCGCTTAAAATTGACAATAACTTGAGAGTAAAATAGTAACATTTGCTGCGAAGGACTGCCAACACGTTAACAAGGGGCTCGATTAATCTCAAAGCAATTCTCGGTGTTCTGGGGAAGTAGTGGATTTTTTTATCACTCCTATTCAATTATATTAAATACTTAAATAAGCAAACGATTGTTACTAAATACACTTATATTATGTAAAAATATGTAATTTACCTTAACAGTGGCGGATTAAGCACTTTGGATGCCCCAGGCGCAATAAATTTTGGAGACCCCACTTTTTGAAGAATATAAAAGTTGTGCAAGCTTCTTAGAACTATAATGAATATTAAAAACTGAAATTAAAATGTAAGGGTTTTTATAATATATGCTATCTTTGAGGCCCCCAAGATTTTGAGGCCCCAAGCACGCGCCTCTTGCGCTTACGGGGTAATCCGCCACTGTTAGGGGGTAATTTCTGTTCAATGGCATGGATGTTTGTGATGTCTTGAATTCCCCCCTCTCACCCATCCTGTCCTATGAACGGGGCGTATCGAGAGCGATTAGATTACCACTAGTTCTGTCCTAGCGCTATCCTTCAATCCCAATCCTTCATACTCTCTTTGGAAAAGAGAGGTTGAGCAACTGAGTAACAAGCAGTTCTCGTAGAAACACTTCTGTTGAGATAAATTCTATTAGGAGTCCATATGTTACACATTGGGAGCGGACAAAGTTAAAAAAAAAATATGTATAAACCTTTTGTTGTGATGGGAACTCTGTTTTTTTAGACATCAATGTTTCCTATTTTAAACAATCAATCACAAGATTTTTGTTTTAATTAAATTAATTTGAATAAAAACAAAACGTTGAGAACATCTGGAGAAGTTCATTGACCGATGAACATAAGTATGAAAATGTTAGATTCTGTACGCCAAATATGCGACGCTATTATGCAAATTTGTGAATCCGCTTACTAATCTTATGAATAAAGTCGATTTCCTCGTAGGATTTAATATATCATCAACATGCGTCTATAAAAAACGAAATCTATTACAAAATAAAATACGAAATGTTCTTAAAAATATTTATATGACTGTCATTATAATTACTATAGCAGAATAAAATGGTGGAGGAAAAGATATTCAAAATATACAAGTATCAACATAAAGACACTCCCAGTATGGATTCCAAACCGGTTTAAACCGAAACCGGTTAATCTCGGTTTATCGCGTGTTTTGAAAAATCGAAAAACTGGTTTATTTCACTCGGTTAACCGAGTTCTATCAAAAATACTCTTTTCTTATTTTTCATTGGTTGTTACAAAAAGAAAAAATGCCTTTATAATGAATCTTACTGCGTTTTTATCAGGAAACAATGCACAAATACAACAAACATGTATTATACATATATATATTTTGTAGTATATTCTCTTCTGTCTCAAGATGTCTGCTGTCAACATAAATGACTCTTTCACATAATTGACATTTTGTGAAAATGAATATTTGCGTATTCTAACTCTAGTTTTGTTAAACATTGGATTTCTTGTCTTATCAGTTGTATTTATAAAAAAATCGATTGCATTTAAACATCATCTTTTTGGTGAGTTTTTAAACCAAGCTTTATTTTTTTTATTTGGACGTAATATTTTTTGATCATAAAACTTTTTTTCACATGTTATAATAGTAATTGTTACTTTGCATAGCAATACAGGTGTAACTAGAGTCCCATTAAGATAAATGTTGTGGTTTTTTGTTGAAATTGGAGTCTTAGCTGTTATGCAAATATTTTTAAAATCTACGATTTTTTTTTTGCATACCTCCCTAATCAAAATACTTGATATTTCGGTTTAAACCGGTTACCAGTTTATTTGTCAGAAAAAAACGAAAACCGGTTAGTGTTTTAGTCCGGTTAATTGGAAGCCTACTCCCAAGGCACATCGTATCGATCGATTAGGTATCGATTCACAGAACTTTGTACACCGCTTGAGTTATTAACAAAAGTCACATGCCAACGAAGTGATCGCAAATGAATGATGACAACTTCTGTCGCCCCTCGTGTCTAGTTCCCACGAGCTTTGCTCCAGTGATCAGACTGTAATGGGTTCAAGCCCCAATAAGATCAATATCAAAATAAGATTTTTTAAATTAAAATATGAGATCTTGAGTGAGATCTGTCCTTGAAGCTTATGGAAAATTCGTTTTATTTAGGTATTTACAAAATAGACTATTACACTCAAATTTGAATCGTTCAAATTATGTACATTCTCACAGATTTTGTCACTAACGACCCGGGTTTCGCCTTTCGGCATCTTCAGGCGTTCAAGTGCACGGATGAACTTAAACTGACGCTTAGTAAATGAATGTTTCGTGTTTATATAATAAATAAATGTACCACCGAGCTTAAAGCCATTGCTGGCGAAAAGGATAAACCCTTGGAAATGCCCACATATTTGAGTAGTGAGTGGTTTTAAGAATTTTATTTATTTGTTTCTTAAATAACAATAAAAAAGATTTATTTATTTACACTTGAAACTACATCATTTTGCATCCATTTAAATATATTTTATTATGACGGAGTTCAATTGGTTTTTACTCTGTTTTCACTTTATAAAAATGTCCATTTAAATAATTAAACTATCAATTGATTATGTATCTTTTAATATGTATTTCAATAACCACTTTAGAGGAGCAGACCATCCATATTTAATGTGACCAGATGTCCCATTTTCACGCGGCGTTTCCCGGTGTCCCCAAACACAGCTTCAATGTCCCGTTTTTTAAATGAGAATAACTCGCAGTAACATATAAATAGGATTTTTTTTTCTCAATATAATTTCATACATAATAATATATCTAATATGACATGAAAAACATTACAATCTAGTCAATTGTATTGTATGCAAGTGTGAGACGTTTAAAATGGCGCCTAAAGGTACCAATCTTTTTAGGTGTCCCGGTTTGGGGAAAAAAATAAATGGTCACATTATCCATATAGTATGATGGATCCCTAAAAGGGAGTTAGGTCGTTATAGAATACGAAAAGTGACATACCTGCTATTTGTTCTTAAAAAAAATAGTATGATAACATTATTTCGCTACAAACAGTTTTTAACGAAGTTAACATAATTTATACAGCAGTCAGTGTAAGAAAATGTAATAATAAGGATGTGGTGAGTTAAATACACTAAATTGCGTCTTAGTCTATATCTATGGATGATCCCTAAATGATTTGAACTGAGGTAGGGGGTTATAAACTTCCCAAAATCTGTTAACGTCATTTATAAAAAAAGTATGTAGAAATTTACTACGTTAGTCAAAGTATTATGTCTTTAAGAAATGTTTTTAGAATGATGAGACTTAAAACCAAATATCTGAAAACCTATAAAGATGTCAAATGAATGTCTATGCTGTCATTTCTGACGTGAGTTTTACGATTTGGTGTTTTATCTTATGAGCGTGATAAAATTCAACACTTTGGTTTTCATTTCCGTATTGATATAACACTAAAATCAGTATTTTCCAAAAATATTTCGACCCATTCAACGAAAACAAACTGTCAGGTCGTTAAATAGCAAAGTAAGTTATTTGATAACTTTGCGTGTTAAAAAAAGCTATGTATGACAAGTACATGCTTTTGATAAAAAAATCTTTGTTTAGCTATAAAACCAACTCGAAACATAAGAATTCGTGATTTAATTATTGATAGAGACCAAGCGAATGGAGTTTTACACGTGATAGTTTCAATAGTATTCATCATTGGTGTAACTATTGTACAATAAGTCAGTGTTTCCCAACCTTTTTCATGCCACGGACCCCTAAATCTGAAAACAATAATCTGCGGACCCCCAATTTTTATTTTATTTTACATGTTCATATTTTATCACAAAGAATGTTGAAACCTGCGGACCCCAAGTTGAGAAGCACTGCAATAAGTCATACCGTCATTTCTATTCGGCTCACACACTCATGCAAAAATACTCTATTTAGTTAATTCAATATGATTTGCAATCAGTCGCTAAATTAGATTACATATTACTTTTAAGGTCAATGCTTGGTGGAATGGCATTATAATAAAGATAATAAAACATTTTTAGTACTTTTTCCACATAAAATTTATTTGATCAGGACCGGTTTCGCTCATCGCGAGCATTATCAACTGATAAGAAAAATATATAAACAGTGCTATTTATACAAGTTAAATTGAAATAAAAGGTGTAAGCAACTACTAACAATGAAAAGGATTTACAAATTACATTATAATTACACAAAATTAAAATGCTAAACACCTATATAATTTTGTGTAATTATAATGCAATTTGTAAATCCTTTTCATTGTGAGTAGTTGCTTACACCTTTTATTTCAATTTAACTTGTATAAATAGCAATGTTTTTATATTTTTCTTATCAGTTGATAATGCTCGCGATGAGCGAAACCGGTCCTGATCAAATAAATTTTATGTGGAAAAAGTACTAAAAATGTTTTATTATTTTTATTAGATTACATATTATTAACTTTTTCAAAGAACAAAAAAAAATACCTAAGAGATCAACTCTTGATTTAAAGGCATAGTGTTTAAAAATAAAACACTTTTTCAAACGCAAAAATCAATCATTGATTATATATTTTGAATTACAATAATTACAATAAAAAGCTATAATTTATTTACATATACGTATTTCAAAAAAAATATTGATAATAATTATGTAGATATATTTTTCTTTCTTATTTTGATGAGTATTATTATTTCTTCCAATAACCAGAATTTTCGGTTATCTGCACTACCCCGCATTCTCAATTAGTGCGAAAAATCGAAGTGTACGTGAAATTGATTAAAAATGAGGTGTTTAATTTTGTAATTGCCTCAAATAAAGCTTCTGTTTATCACTCATATTTGTTTTAATCCTTAGCTTATGTCAAACACATTCAATTAAGATTTTAGATACTAATTTTAGAACTCTTCTCAAATTTAATGTTTGTTATTATAGTTTTCATTTGCTTAGATTGGGTCCGACATTGATGAAAAATGGTACTGCTTTAATTTGAATATTTAACTGTTGCTATTGCCCAATAGATGTCGCTACACTGCTTAACTTTTTTAACGGTATATTTCGAATGTACGAAATAATTATTATGTTGAGTTGAATTTATTTATCCGTTTTTTTACCAAAACATTATCGTATTGAAAACATTTTTTTTAAATCTACGATTTGATCATTGTTATTATTACAAAGCAATAATCCGGTTAGTAAGAATTTTTCAAATAATATTTATAAATACGTATCGTAACAATAAATATCGAAAGTATTTACCGCAAATGATAGGTCTTATCAATATCATCTACAATAAGCCCTTATAAAAAGGTGATTTAAGGAGTCTGCTTTGAATAATTATTATCAGACTATTTTTTGAGCAATCTGTTTTTTTCTGATTTGATACAAAATGTATCAAAAAGGTAAGACAACGGACAAATTTGTATTTTTTTCGATTTATAAACATACAGCATTGGGATATCAATCAGTCTTAAAGTTATTCTTGATCCCCACCTTATTTTCATTACTGAAGCATTCACCTAGCACTTACTACTAAATTTAATTATTTTCAACCAAATCCGCTCCCTAGCCGGAGCATATGGCCACCACATGGTTCCTCCAAGATTCTTTGTCTATTTTATGGTGGGCTGCCAATATCTTAACAAGGTGCTCGGTAAATGGTATCCATTTTTTATCCGTGTCCGCTCGCAATGTCGAGCATATGGCCTGCTAATGAAGGTATCTTAATACAAGTTATTTTTCTACGAGAACTGCTTGTTACTTAGTCGCTCAACACCTCAAGAGAGTAGTAGAGATACAATGACAAGGATAAGACAGGACTTGTGATTAACTAATAGTAGCGCCCAGTTGAATTGAAGGATCGGAAGAGTGGGAGACCATCTTAAGACATCACAAACACTCATGCCTTCGAACAGGATAAAGATAAATCGATTAAAAAAATGCTGTATTGTACTGGGACTCGAGCCTGTGAGGTTTTTCTATTATATTTTTCAAATTTAACCATCTACAGAAATTGCAGTTATGTGATGATTTGATCTAAGACGAATGATTTTCTTATCTTAACAAGGGGCTCGCCGGCCGCGCCTAAATTTAACAAGGGGCTCGAGCGAGCCCCCTCCAGCCCATTCCTGGATATATCCTCCGCATAGGGAGCGAATATGGTAAAAGAAGAAAAAGAAACAATAAACTGTTAGAGATGGGCATAACGAGTTCCAAATCGATTTTATATACATGTATAAACAGCCCATCTCTAATATTGTTTATTATATATTACTATCATTACTCGCGAGATAGATTTAGATGACAGATAAAGTCATCCAGATTACGCAATAGACACATTTGTCGTGCCAGAAACTCACCCAGACCACCACACCGGCCGATATACGCAAGTCCAACGCACTTCCTAGTGAGTACTCGTGGTTCTAATTTTGGCGGGCGATAGTAACCTTGCGCGCCAAAATTAACGTGTTTACTTTTCCCGCCCCGCCATCTTGGAGTCTTTGTTCCCGCTATAATAATTATGCACGAAATTTCCGGAAATGCCAGATACTAAAATACCGCAGAGAGTTTTTATCGTAGATACTTTTTAATAGGCTCGTGACGTTATTGGGACAGAAATAGAAACGTTGGATCGGTATTTGGCATAAGAGTCGAAGCGTTAAATTTGTCTGGACTTTGTTATGCAAATTCATCTCAAAATATCGGACGAATACATCGAATGGCATGTGTGAGAAAATAGTAAAGTAAACTAAAAAAAAAGAGGTCTTTAGAATATTCTTTATTGAAGAGGAAAGTTACGATTATTTATAAATAAAATATGACTTATAGAAATATCAGGCGAGATTTATTACACCAACGAGTAAATATTACTCATACAAATGAATTTAAATATTCATTTCATATGACACCATTAAAGGTGAAGTGAGCCAACTAGTAAAATCGTAAAACATTTTTCGTGGACTTCTAAGAACTATCGCGTCTTTACTTGGTGCTTTGGTGGATAGAATATTTTTATTTTACGGAGATAACACGATTGTAAAGTGTATGTATTAACTGAGGTTAATTTAACTAGTGGTATTTAAGAAAAAAATAAATTGGATCCGTAATAATATTCTACACGTCTTAAAGTATCATAAAAGTAAAATAACCTCAGTTCATACACATTGCAATAGTGTTATCAACGTAAAATAAAAATATGCAATCCAACAAAGCACCAAGTAAAGACGTGATAGTACTTATAAGTCCACGAAAAAAGTTTTACGATTTTACTAGTTGGCTCACTTCACCTCTAATGGGCCTATATTATAATAGTATACATTTTATATAGAGTTATGACAAAAACTGATATGTCTTTTTTTACATATTGGGCTTATTCTCACAATGTATATAAGATATTCATCAGAATACATAAGGTGGCGAAATTTGGCATAATAATCGGTAATCCATTTTATAATAATTCTTTTTGGTAACTTGGGGTAAGAGTTACGGTCTACAGAGACATAATTATAATTAAGACAAATTATTAAATTGCTTTCATACAAAAAAATCGGTAAAATCTAGCTTAATAGGTTTTTCAAATCATCCTATTTGAATTAAGCATTCTTTATTAACATATTGTAATAACTTTTATTTGTAAAAAAATGAACAGAGAGCCAGTGGCGTGTTTATGCATTGAACTCTTTTTTTTTTTTTAATAAAAATCGCATATCAACCAAAACGTACTATGTATTTTTGTAAAAAATATTAAGCGTTAAAAAATCAAATACATACATATATCGATAATTACGATATTTTAATTAAGTTTTTTTTAATTCTCCATCTGAAAAACCATTTCAAAATTTAATTAGGTATGAATATCCAATAAAAGCTGGAAAAACAACTTGGTGTAATTATTGATGTATTTGATTAAGCTAACGTTTAATATTTTGATTCAAAAATAAATAGTGCGTTTTGGTTGAGATCAGTCATTAATCATGAAGTAATTGTGTCCTGAGTCTCTAAAAACTAATTAATACGGGTATGGGGGCCACGGAGAAACTATGTTCTAAGCTACGATGATTCTTCTTCTATTACGTGTTACTTAATACTTATGCTTTTATATATCGACTGTGGAAAGGAAAAAGGACGCAACCCGCACATATCAAATTTTACAGGAGGCGCTAAAAACGTTTTTCGATGATTTTGTGATATATGCAAATTATGAATTATACACAACCTTGAAGTGCACGGATACTTCCAAACTGGTGTTTAATTGACATATTATATTATTAATTAAAGAAGTTGTCTAGGAAAAACCTTTATTTCAATCTTTTTTCTTGGTTTTAATTTTTGCATTACCTGCATACTTTTGATAGAACGTGGATCAAGTTTGATACATAGTGATTATCGAAAAAAATGTCCATTTTCCTTTCCACAGTCTATATGGTTTTTATATTTGAAAGGCTATAAAATCGTATAAAAACATGTTTCCGGGACTATGCGTGTTGAATTAGTGGCCATGCATATTTGCTGTTGGCATATAATGGGTTAAAAAAAGAAAAGATTATATAATAAATAAATCTACGATATAATAATATGTACTTGATAACATGTTATGTTGGAAACATCATCGCGCTTAATAAGTTGTTCCGACCGAATTTGCGTATCGGAATAATAATTACCATATTATTTATCGAATGTTACGTGAGCCGAGACAGGTTTGCCGGAAAACTTACACGAATGTCACGGCCACCAACCACATCCAAATTAATACGCATTTATTTTATTTTCATCTTTACAACAACGTGTTCGATTACTATTGAATACTATGCATTGGTCAGTGACACATACACCAGCGGATTTTTGAACGCAGAAGCCAGCGGTGGGCTGCCAATATCTGAACAAGGGGCTCGGTAAATTGTATCCATTTATTTGTATCCATTTTCGCTCCCAATGTGGAGCATATGGCCTCCTAATGAAAGTAACTAAAAAAAAGGTTTTTTTTTCTACGAGAACTGTTTGTTACTTAGTCGCTCAACCTCTCTTTTCCAAAGAGACAGAAGTAGAAAAAGAATGATAAGACTAAGACAGGACTAGTGATTATGAGGAAATTAAGGGGCTACTAAGTCTTGTTTCATAATAAATTTTAACCATCTACAGAAATTGCAGTTAGGTGCTGATTTGATCTAAGACGAACGATTTTTTTATCTTAACAAGGGGCTCGCCAGCCGCACTGAAATTTAACAAGGGGCTCGAGCGAGCCCCCCTGAACCCCCCCCAGCCCACCCCTGGCAGAAGCAACGTTCCCTCTAATTTTTAGATTGTGTGTGCGGACTAGAGACTCCAATTACTCGACATCTCAACTACTCGAGTATCGAGTAGTAAAATTTTAAAATACTCGAGTAGTTTCAAATATACCAAAATTCAAATTTGTGTATATAAATATATGATATATCATATATCATATATGATATGTCGCCTGTGTGGTCGAGTGGTCAACATCGTTGGCTACCGCTACCGCTACGGAGGGCACGGGTTCGAATCCCAGTACGGGCAGTTTTATAAATTGATTTTTCAATCGATTTATGAATTTCTGTTCGAAGGCGTAGATGTATGTGATGTCTTGTTGTGATAAAGATGTCTTGAATTAAACCCTCCCACCCATCTAGCTTTAGAGTGGTTAAATAAGTAAATAAAAGAGTATTCTCGAGTATCGAGTATTCGGTACTCGAATTGGAGTCTCTGGTACGGACCATCCACTGCTTTATGCAGTTAATTTTCAGCAAAAACAAAAAGTGTGCGTAAGTATAAAGGTAGGACGCTTAATAAATTCATTCGTTATTATATCATGCCGCTAAAAATACTCTAGGTATAAATAATAATAAAGTTTATGAAACTTATAATATTATTCATACCCAATGTTTTGGTGCTTTATTACATTAGAGCATTGGTCGGCAAAGTGCGGCTCTTTGGCCCATTAAACTCCCAATGGCTCCCAATATATTTTTTAAATTGTTTGTAATGTTCATATTTGGCTCTTTGGCGAATAATTTTACCGACCACTGCATTAGAGTCCAGCAAGTCAACCCATTATTTGCATATTTTTTTGGTAGAACAAACTTTTTTTTACAATATTGTGTGCGGCCTGTGCGGGATATGTAAAAATGTGTGCGGCCACATTTTGAAAAGTGTGCGCGCGCACACTCGCACACATTAGCAGGAATATTACGCAGAAGTGGTCGTAGAAAATTTGTCTCGTTGACGTTCCTTTTTTTGATTTTACCATATCGAAGATTACGATGTGTAAAAGTATAATTAACAAATTAAAAATGGCAGTAATATAATTAATTTCAATAATTTATTATGGAGTAAACAGCGATGGTTAGAGAAAGAAAACTTTTTCTTCAAAAGATGTTTTATTTTCTTTGAATTGTAAGGTTTTATAAAGAATTAAAGATTATCGTAAGCATCATTTTAATGCCAAAAAAATAGAGTCTGTAATTCACATCGAATCTCATATTTTGTATAGGTTGCCCGTCAATTGTTTTGCACTAAAAATCTTTCAATTTATGGTCTTTACTAATAATATAAACATCTACATCATTACTTAACGACTAGCTTATTCGCCCTGTGATAGTAGGAAGCGGTCTTTTGGGGTATTTTATTGCTATTTCCATCAGCTTATTTTTAAGTTTCGTTACTAATAGCATATTTAAGGAAATATATTATATAATATTGAACAATATTTCAGAATAAAGGAATGGCTTAAATCTTAGAACGTCATCGATGAAATGGGAAACTCTTGAATCCAGTGCTATTATTTTAGATAAATCAAAATATACATGTATTATGTATGAACAAGACAATTTTTTTGAAAAATATATTTAATGATGTGAATTCAAACAAAATTGTCCAAAGTGTTGACATTGCATGCTTGGCTGACTAAAGATGACCTGATGGTATACATTATATATAATTATAATTTAAAATGAAATTATTGAAAAATGTCCTCGGAGTCGGAGTCGTTAGTTATTTTTAAGCTGAAGTCGGAGTCGTCTTTTTTTACAAGACTCTACAGCCTGGTTGTTTGTGATGTCTCTCCGACGATTTTTTCGATCCTTCAATAACTGGGCGTAGCCTTATCCTTTTATCCCTACTACTCTCTTTGTAAAACGAAAGTTTGAGCGACTGAGTAACAAACAGTTCTCCTAGAAAAACTTCTGTTGAAATATCTCCATTAGGATGCCATATGCTCCACAATAGAATCGGACATGGATAAAAAAGGAATATGTGCGTATTTGTGTAAGATTTTTTTATTTTTTTAGTCGTCTCGTATATATTATTGTTTCTAGTGTGACCTGCATAAACAAAATAAAAAAGTTGTTACTTTAATCAATATTGCAAGGATATTTATTATTACAGTCTGTTAATTGCTAATGAGTTTTTTTTACTTTTATGAAAGATATTTTTATCCGGGTATTGTGAATGATAATCTTGTTAATCCAAAAAACCAGTTATGGTAAAAATCGATAAAAATTTCGACCAGTCAAAGACTGATACGATGCGATAATAACGATTTGATACAATAACAAATTTGCATTGCAAATAAAGATTTGTGGACGCTAAAAACATTTCGCTTCCGCCACGGTGGACATTGATTAACGGCGAAATGATCGTCCGCCTCAAATCTGGCTTAACTCCTTACAAACGAGATTATTTATTTTAGTATTCGACTATTACATGGACCCTCTCCAGTACACCCCTGAATGATTATTAAATACAATGACCAGACAACTGGAAGATTCAATATTCAGAATAAATGGTTCATGGTTACATTAAGTTCCTAGTTGTATTATAAATAAATGTTTTTTTAAAAAACAACAATTTTACAGGATTCGAAAAGTATCATCCGTTTATCTTAGTAAAAGTATGAAAAATATTTTTGAGAAATCAATCAGTAAAATTCTCAACGAATTACCTTCTAAAATAAAAGATGCACCCTGCCATTTTAAAATTTCTTCTCTCTTCACAGGCAGAAATTAACGTTAGAAGCGGCGGTGTGGTCGAGTGGTCAACGTCGTTGGCTTCGGTTACGGGCTTTACTCACAGCCGCTTTTAATAATTTGATTTTTAATTGATTTATGGATGTCTGTCCAAAAGCATGGATGAATGTGGTCTTTAATTCCCTTATCCTTTCTTCAAAAAACGGGCGTAACGAGAGCGATTAGCTAACTACTTGTCCTATCCTATTCCTACCTTATATCCAGTAGTGTGATGCTATGGGTTCGCATCGGCTTTGCCGAGCCGGTTCCTAAAATAATTTCGGTTCGTAGAACCGGTTCCTACACCCGTCACGGTTATTAGTAGATCCGCAAACTCCTGTGATGATCATTTGGGCAAATCGGTAAATTCTTGGGATTCTCGGAAGAGCTAAAAATAAAACGTCTCGTACTGGAAATTTCTGGGTTTTTGAAATTGTTTGAAAATCCCAAAATTTCAGCAACTGAGTAACAATTTCCTCTCGTAGAAACACTTCTGTTGAGATAAAATAAAGCAGTAAAATAATCCTTCTCCAGTCCTAATAAATAAATGATTTCCTTGTCTTGATCACTTCGATCGTGATAAATATTTTTTATAGGGTTATTATTTATATTGTGTACCTATTTTTTAATAAATATTTTGCCACACAGTATATTATGTGTTAATACTGGTCCTCGTAGTGTTATTTTGAAACGCGTAGTTACTTTGCCATAGTCGTGTTTTACTCAGAATTGCTGAATAAATTTACTGGGAAGCTTAATTTATTTACTATCAATAAAATGGCAAAAGGAAATTGTCAAAGATAACAATCGTGTACGATAGACATATGATCTTTTGGGTGACATCTCTTGTTAATGATTGGAATTTATTACTAAACAATAATACTATTATATTCATGTTTAAATTTGGAATAGAACAGCTGTTTTTTCGGTATGGTATATTTTTGTTAATGTATAAGAGAGGATCCGAGATATCAAAGCTTCTGCGAAAATCTGGTCAAACTAGGCTAGCGGTCGTATTATATTATATCTGGAGTTCGTGGGAAGTATGAAAACATCATAAAGATCCATTCGTTTATTTAAAAAGATATGAATCAATTGAAGAAAGAACAATCTTTCCATTAGAAAAAACACAATATTCCTTTGTACTTCATTCCACTTTATTTAATATGTCAGGACCGGTTTCGCTCATTACGAGCATCGTCAACTGACGATGCTCGTAATGAGCGAAACCGGTCCTGACATATTAAATAAAGTGAAATGAAGTACAAAGGAATATTGTGTTTTTTCTAATATAATGCCTTTCCACCAAGTATTGACAGTGAACACCCTAAAAGTGAACAATCTTTCCGTTACATGATTCAAACTAGTTATAGGACATACATAACTAGGACTTGCAATTTACCGTCAAATTACAATTATTGGTAAACGGTAAATGATTTCTCCCAATACCAGTTTCTCGGTATTTACCGATTAATGAAAAAAATAAGACTATTAGGTATTTGAATATTTTTTAATATATGTCATTTTTGTTTTAATTAAGATAAAGGAATAAGTGATCCAATAATTACTTACTTACGCGTATATTTTTTTAAGAAATCAAAGTATGCTTTTATTAATGGGTTAAAAATAATTGTGCTTGTGGACTGGATGGTTTTCACTAGTACAAGTGAACTTGATTTTTGATTTTGTTGAAAATAAAAGAAAATAGATATTTTTATTCTATGGGGATCTAGAGTTATATGGGGAACTACGCTATAAGTGAAAATAATCTAACCGAAAGTTAATTTAATTCCAAGCCTTTATTAATTGTATATTTTTTCATTTTTAATACATTGATTTTTTTCATTTTTAAGTTGAATTCTGAACATATTTATCCTGCAAAACGATTGTTCTGAATCAATATTATTGTTGTTGGCATGACATTTTATTTCTATAATATTTACAATTTTCATTATTTTTAAATAAACACAAATAACAATAAAAAAAACAATGAAGGATATATGTATAATCAAATACGTAAGTTCTTATAATATAGATGCAAAGAGTGGCCGTTGTGATGATGAATGGTAAATGATATCAGTATAACCAGTAATAATTACAATATGTTGCGTTGCTGCCCTACACAAAAATCAAAACTCCTTTTTTCAAATATGTACATATTTTCAATAAATTGTACTTACAAATTGCTATATCTATTTTTGATTAACGATACAATAATTTTCGGTCATTACCGGTAAACTTTATATTTACTGAAAATAACCGATGGTAAATTTTTGATAATTTACCGGTTAACCGGTAATTTAATCCCTAGAAATAACAATATAAGTATTGAGAAGGTGTGTTCTTTTAAAACAGTGTTTGCATAAAATCACCAAAATGTATTCATGCATTAAAAATATATAGGTATACTTACCATGCAATTAGCGAAAACAAGTTACACTCTTATGAAAAAAGAAAACAAGAACAATTGTTTTAAAAAAAATGTTGAGTTTACTTTGAAGCGTTGAATAGTTAGTTGTATATTAAAAAAGAAATGACCGGAAAAGTTTGAAGGTTGCACTAGCAGGCTTTGAGGGGCGACGTTAAGCGACGCGACGGTGGGTGACGCCTCTAGACAAGGATGCGGAAGTAAACGTATCAACAAGAGGTACCAGTGGGTCGTTTTCTAACGAGGAAGGAATCGACATAAGTACACTGACAAATATATTAAGTATGAAGGAATTTTAAGGGAATTGAGATATTGAAATCGCTTTTTTTCGAGTTATTTTGACTTAAACATTAAGACATTGATTAGTTGGCAGTCTAATTGCGTTCTTATTGAATGTTATCATTTCGCTGTCTTAAAGCTCGAAGATCGTTTTCAAATTTAAAGCATTTTTCTCTTCTTCTTTGGAACCGAGTTAATAATCCTGAAATTCTCATGACTATTAACTTACATGCTCCCAATTTATTCTTACGTATGTGAAACTATGACCAAAAACTTTTGTTTCTAAAAAATTGTTCCTCACGTAGGACGTATAAGTCGCCTGTTCCAAGGGCCGTTCGACTGATCAACTCATTACCTAGGAGAAGTGGACATTTTTAGTGACAGTATTTGTGAACTGATTAGTAAGTTTTACTTTTTTATTTATTGATTTTGCTGTATTATGTAGTGCTTTTTTTCTCGTTATATTTGTGAAGTGCATGGCGATTTGGCGTCAGCTTTAATGTCATGAACTGTAATTTAAATTTTTAAGAAATAAATTAAAAAATATGGATGTTTATAGTTGAGTATATCATCATCGAGATGTATTTCATGTAAATGATATATAAATATAGTATATCAATTAATAATAAAGTTAAAAGTTGAAAATAATGCAGTCAACCTATAAATGGTCAGAATGGCATGTGCGAATTTCCCCTTGCTACTGTTCACCGTTTGGGCGGAGTTCTTGTGACAGACAGACAGACTTTTTTTATGGTGAAGATTCGTATTATAGTACAGAGTTTAATAATTCGAAATCAAAATGGTCAGAACTTTATCCTTACACAAGGATGCAATTACTAAATGCTATTTTGTTTATTGTAACAATTAAGAACAAGGAGGTAGGTTTCGGTTAACGTTTTTCTCTTCTCTAGTTGGTATAGTAGGCGTAGTATATTTTCTCATCGTATGTTGTATACATTGTTTATGAGCGTGTGACGAGCTTAAGTTTAATAAGCCAATCTTTGGTCAATAAGCAGCATGGAATGCTCGGAACGGATCTTAAAGTAATAAGTCAGTGGTAAACTGCTGGTCGAAGCGTCATCGTTAATTTGCGGGCGTCGACGAGCGACCCCTGATAATTAAATTGACCCCGCTGATGAAGAGAGAGAGGACTTCTCCGCGGCGGCAGCTGAGGACGATAATAGTGATACTTGTCTCACCATTTTAAAGTCCTATGGCTTAATTTCACCACTTGCCCTTTTGCTTCCGCGTGTCAGCCACTCGACGAGATGCCATGTGGATGATTCACATTGGGGGAGTATGTCCAAGAATATGGTCAGCAAAATAGTAAGAATAATTTGTCCAAAACAGTTTTGGCTTACGGTATACATACGGCGACCAAAATATTAATGGATTAGCGGACCAATAGGTTGCGTTTGTGTACCTCACTAATAACTGAAAAGCCTTCAATCGTAATGGTACTTTATTCAATAAATGATTCATTCTTAATTTAGTTAAATTAAACAAAAACGATAACTATACAAATTAATATGTGAAATAAAGTTCTCTATACATTGAAGTATAATTATTTCCTTTTTATTCTTCAGTTATCTTAGAACAATTTCCGTTGAGATAATTTCTAAAAGAAATTCATAATATAACTTTTAGGGTGTTCACTGTCAATACTTGGTGGAAAGGCATTATATTAGTAAAAACACAATATTCCTTTGTACTTCATTCCACTTTATTTAATATGTCAGGACCGGTTTCGCTCATTACGAGCATCGTCAACTGATAAGAAATATAATTTAACAATGCTATTTATACAAAAATGAACAGTTATAAACAACAATTGGCATTGAAAAGAAAATACCAATTACATTAAAAGTGATTCTAAAATAGCACAAAATTAAAATTATATTACATTGTTAAATTATATTTCTTATCAGTTGACGATGCTCGTAATGAGCGAAACCGGTCCTGACATATTAAATAAAGTGGAATGAAGTACAAAGGAATATTGTGTTTTTACTAATACAATCTATAATATCTTCTAAATTACAATCTGGCAGGAATGAAAGAAAAATATATTTTACATTATATATATATAATTGAGAAGCTTAATATCAAAGCAGGTCAAACGCCATTTTTAACGAAAATAATGTTTTGATTGTTTATTGTACCTAGTACAAGTGATTGATGCTATATTCAAAAAACTCATCGAAAGTATTGAAACCTGCCCTTTTCACACAGATTTTTGGTTGTAAATTTTGAGTGGGTATTGTACCAAAAACGGAGATTTTAATTACAAAAAATCGAATCTTCTGAAAAATTTCGTAGATAGCTCAGTTACTCCAACTTTGTACCTAAGTGACTCAATGTATATATTATTTATCTTCGATAAATTTGGCGGTAATTTTGTATAAGTTCATTTTTAATATAAAGGTAAACTTGATAACTTTTTTATTTCAATTTTGTGCTGCAAATTGACACGTGTTTTGCCTCGTTGAGAGGCATCATCAGACAGACTTTCGCAACGTTTACGAAGAAACTTTAGCTAAGACATGTGTCACAAATTGTAGCACAAAAAGTAGAATAAAAAAGCTATCTTTTTTTCAAAGAGAGTATGCATAATAATGGAAGTTAGAACGGCCCTAGTGGTTAGTAAATCGCTCTCGCTATGCCTCGTTATTTTTAGATGTTTGGACATTACTACCTTCGAATAAAAATTAATAAACAAATCTTTTGAAATACTGGGACTTGAACTTTTGAAATCCGTCACGAAAGCCAACATCGTTGACCACGGACTCGTTATGTTGATGAAAAATGTGTACCCACAAAATACTACACCATCATTTAGTTCCTAGAGATCAGCTTTGATCATTTCACTAATAATTGAAGAATAGCATAAACTACAGCGGTATCAACGTTTTATAATGTCTATTTCCTAGAATGAGGTACTTAAAAGGATGTTAAAAATACTTCATCGCTTAATTGGCTATTAAAATTTACGACCAAATGAAGAACTGTGGAGGTTATTTTAAAATCTCGATTGTAATAATTAACAATCAAATGACAGAAGCTGTTAGGAGTAAGTACTAAATACCGGGGATGTTGAGTTTATGGTATCCAGTCCCGGGATCCCAAAACCCAAAATCCCGGGATTTCGAAATTGAGAAAGAAAGTTGTCGCGCTTTTAATTTGGGAAATCTACAAATTCCTGGGATTTTGGATTCGAAAATTCTTGGAAGATCTAAAAAAGCTTTCAGGGTCTTTGAAATCGACATAAAATTGTTTCAAAAATCTAAACAAGTTTCTCAATCCCGAATCCCAATTTATACACGAGTATTCGACCCCGGGATTGAAAAATTGTCAATCCCGGGTTTACAAAAAAGCTCCAGGATTGGATACTCTAGTTGAGTTAGAGTTATAATAGACCTCTGCCAAGTAAATGCTAATTGAATCAATTCCACTTTATATATTTTTATTTCTTGTATCGGTACATTGAATCTCATTTTTATTTTTATTTTGAGCTCCTTCTGCGTAAAGATTGATGTTTTTGTTATTACAGCTGTCATTAATTTATAAGTTATTATTGTACAATAATAATGTTTTTATTATGAAAGACATATGAAGCAATACTAAAAATGATTAACCATCCAATGAAATAATACGGAAACAAAGTTAAATCGAATATTAATAATATGAATCGTGTTTGTTGAAGCAGCAGCGGTGATGTAATAATTAAATAACGTTTTTATTCAATGAAGCGTTCATCTGTTTGAAATAGTCTCGTTTTTCTCGCTGCGCTGTGCCTATGTACATTGTGAACGGCGCATCATGATTTTAATTAAAAAGAGGGGAAAAAGTTACCATCTTCTTTGTGTGGATTTAACATAGAAGCTGGGGTGAGAAAAATGATACCGGTAGAATCCGATAATAATACCGAATTTATTTAAATTTAAACACAAGATGCTTTGTTTTTTAATTGGTTAATGTAATTTATATCATATTTGTCTTACATAGCCGGATAGAAAATGTTCTTGGACTTCTTTCCTCCTGGGTGGTTCCGTTCTCCAAGTGGGTCAATTTACGAATTTCTTGTGATGTCTTCATTCCTCTGCAGCAGCGATTAGAAATCTTTAACGAATTCTTCACACCCAGTTGTCGCTAAGAAAATTCTTTTGCAATCCTAATCTAGGAGTTCATACATTCCACAATAACCTCGACTATCATTGAGCAAAAGCCGATTACGAACTTCCAAAGATTGTGTTTTATTTTTATAAATGAATCATCGAAATACAAAAAGCAATCTGGAAGCTTTTTCAAGTTTTGAGTAAACTACGAAAAACTGCTGTATTAATCATTAAATGTACTATTTTTTTGGAATTCTCTGTAAATGCAGCGGTGGGCTGCCAATACGTTAACAAGAGGGCACGCTCAATCTCAAAGCAATTCTCGGTGTTCTGGGGAAGGCGTGATTTTTTTATCACTCCTATGCAATTATATGCAATACTTAAATTAGCAATCAATTGTTACTCAATATGTACACTTATAATATGTAACAATATGCAATTTACCGTAAACTCATCAATGTAAATGGTTAAAAATGTACTGCTGTGTATACTGAAGCTGTCGTAAATTGCAGTTATACACTAATTTGATCTGAGAGTATTGTTTTCTTTTTAAATTAACAAGGAGCTCGCCGGCCTTTGTAAAATTTATCAAAGGGCTCGCGCGAGCCCCTCCGAGCCCCCTCCAGCCACCCATGTGTAAATGTGTTAGGAAATGTACTATAACTATTCAATTTATATGCAGATTACGTGCAATATTTTTTTTTTTTTTTGAAATTCAGTTCTCAAAAGGAGTGGTTAAAGATAAAGAAACGATCACATGTCATTTTTATATAAAATCGTCCAGAATGATTTTTGCAACTCGGTGATTCAAGTATAAATTATTTCTACCTTTAAATCATAATAGATTACTAGATTGATTTGAAATCGATTTGCGGTTTTTTGTCCGATGGCACAGATCTATGTGATGTCTTAAATTCCTTCCTACTCATCCCATCTAAAAAATACGAGTGTAGCGAGAGCGATTAGCTAACCACTAGTCCTGCCCTAGTCGTATTCTTCTATCCCTACTTTTTTTTTTAAAAAAAGAGAGCTTGAGCAATCGAGCAACAAACAGTTCTCGTATATTTTTTTTTTGTTGAAATACCTCCATTAAGAGGCCATATGCTCCGCATTGGGAGAGGACATGGATTCAAAAAAATATCAATTAATCAATTTTTAATTCTACATAAAGCATTGCAGCAATTATTTCTGTTACAAATTTGAATGTATAATAATTGCCACCCCTGCACTCAAAGGGTAAAGGGGTTTCATATCGCGGGTCTCATGTCGCGAGAGAGACTGGTAAATGGGTGACGCGCTTTGGAGAGTTCTAAGGAGGGGGAGTGCTGGAGAGGAGGGGAGGGTATGTCGACAGACAACGCGGAAGTATGCATGTCCCGCTCGGCCATCTTGCTTTGTTTATTTCACATACAGTCAACCCACATGAGGGGATATATTTAAGCTACTGTATTACATATTAGATCTGTATCACTATTCAAGATTTTTATGTGTATTTCTAAGCGTTGAGACTGTTACGAGGTATGGTGTAATAAAATAGGTTTGACACTCGATTTTTTTACTGTAAGTATTATATTTAATATCGAGAGCTTACATTTTATTATGCAATACATTATACTTATAAAAGCGCAGGGGTGGGCTAGAGGGGGCTCGCACGAGCCCCTTGTTAAATTTGACTAAAGCCGGCGAGCCCCTTGTTATTTAAGAGGAAACAATATTCTCAGATAAAGTTCTATAAAACTGCAATTTCTGACTTATATAATATCTACGACAGCTTCAGTATACACAATAGTACATTTTTAGCCATTTACTTTGATAAGTCTAGGGTAAATTGCATGTTGTTACATATTTAAAGTGTATTAAGATACAATCTATTGCTTATAAATGTATTGTATATCATTGCATAGGAGTGATAAAAAAATTCACTACTTCCTCAGAACACCGAGAACTGCTTTGAGATTAGGCGAGCCCCTTGTTGGCGTATTGCCAGCCCACCGCTGGAAATGCGTTAGTTTCTGTTTCGATTATTCAGGGGAGAAAAATTATAAATGCCTTTTTACAAACATTCTTTTACTTCATAAAGTCATTTTTAATGAAGTTGTATTTTTTTGGAAAAGCTGGCTGCGTGGTCAAGTGGTCAAGGTATTATAAAGACTTCGGTTTTTCGAAATTTCACGGGTTCGAACTCCAATACGTACAGTTTGTATAAATTGATTTATAGATTATCTGCTCAAAGGCATTGTACGTGATATCTTGAAATCTCTCCCCTTACCATCCTATCCTAAAAACTGGCGTAGTGAAATCGATTAGCTAACCACTAGTCCTTTTTTAAGAGACTGAGCAACTGAGTCACAAGCAATTGTCGTAGAAACACTTGTGTTGTAATATAATCCAGTAGGAGTCCATATGCTCCACATTGAGAGCGGTAATAGTAAAAATAAATCTCGTGAATATGAATTATTTAAACAAATCTGTGACCTTTTAGTCATCGTGTGCGGCCTTTCGACTGAACTCCTTATTTGTATTTATTATAATATCATGATAACAAAATGTCATTGAATTTTCAGTGTGGTCTTTTGACATTCAAAATTAACGAATTCATCATACCGTGATTGTAAGGTTCCCCACCCTTTACTATCATATTTTTATACAATTATTTATTATAATTTCATACCAACAAGAGTCACAAATATACAATTTAGATTGTGAGTTTTATTCCGTTTTAAATATGTAAAGCTAGCTAGCACTCACGCTTAGGATTTTTTTCAACACAATGAAGTACGTCCAAGCGATGCCGTACGGGTTATAAAGATGGCCGCCTGTCCTCTTATAAATAAAGCGAGACGTTTGTTATCAATTATTCCATTATTCTTTTCAATTAAATAATTGACTTCGATGCTTGACCGAGCGCTCCTCGTGTTACAGCAGCCACTAGCTGACAGGAGCATCCTTAAAGGAAAATAGCTGTAACTATTCGCTACGTCAAATTGACAGCAGGACAATCGACAAAAAACATATTTTTAGCAATGAATGCCCTTATAGGGAATAGACAATGATTAATTTAATATAATAGTACGATACACTTTAATTATCAAATACGACTAACACACATTCAGAAAAGTACATTGACAAGTTAGGTATATTGATTTAATAATATGTTCTCTTTGTCCAGGGGTGGGTTGGAGGTAGGGCTTCCAATTAACCGGACATTTAAACTAACCGGTTTTCGGTTTTTTTCAAATAAATAAACCGGGTAACCGGTTTAAACCGGATTTATTTTCAAAAAACCAATTTTAGTACTACACTAACCCATGTTTCAAAAAAAAAAGTATTTTGATAACTTAAAAACAGTCACTAAGTGCATACAATTAGAAAGTAGATAAAAAAAATCGCTGTTTTTGTTTAAGAAGGTCTCGGTTTCGAATCCCGGTACAGACAATTTTATATATATTTAAAAAAAATATAAATCGATTTATGAATTTCTGTTTGGAGGCATAGATGTTTGTGATGTCTAGAAATCCCCCCTCCGACCCGTTCTATTCTGAGCACGGAGCGTAACGAGAGCGACTAGCTAATCACTTGTCCTGTTCTAGCCCTACCCTTCGATTTTTACTATCTTTGGAAAAAAGAAATGTTGAGTAGCCGAGTAACAAGCAGTTATTGTGAAAGCAATTGAAATAAACTCCACCAGGAGTCCATATGCTCCACATTGGGAGTGGGCATGGTTAAAAAATATATTTTTATTTATAGAAAATATTTATTTTTAAAAATTTTTGTCATTTAAGTGTCATCAAATAATGATTTTTCTGGTGTTAAGCTATTTAATCCTTTAGCTTATAAATGGTATTTTTAAATAATAAAACACTCCTTTATACTAATTTCACATTTATCATTTTAGAAATCAGTTGAGAATACTCGTCATGAGTGATTGAGTGAAGTATAACTAAAACATTTTTTTTTTTTTTTATTGAATAACCATATTAATATACCTTATTATACAGGCTTAGAATTAAATGAACTTTCGGTTAGATCATTTTCACTTATATGTAGTGTAGCTCCCCATAGAACTTAGTTTGGCTACAATATTTTATTTTTGAACTAAAATAAAATATAATACGCACAGATGGTTGTGATAGCATATGTAAAATATATTAAATATGTATTTTGTGATATTTTCAACGAAATCAAAAATCAAGTTCACTTTGTACCATTGAAAACCATCCAATCTACAAGCGCAATTATTTTTAGTATAATATATATACCCCACTATAAATATTAGTAATTTTGTCAGTAACTACCAATTTTCACTATGCGCAAACATGCATTCGTGTCCTAACGATTGTATGAATAACATTGTCACATTTTTAAATAATTGTTTAAAAGAAATGTAATACATGTGACATCTAGTGTTCAATTGTATAACACTTCGAATACCTACTTACGCGTCTTTATTTTTTCTTTTGTTTGCCGCATGTGCATATTGGAAAGACATGTACCCTTAAAAGTAGCCGATGATTTATGGCACCGATTGTTTGAAAATAAAAATAAAAACATTTTAAAATTGAATTGTTTTATAACTTGAAGGAAGTAATAAAACATGGGTTTGGTCACTCAACCTTTTTATGTATGTATGCTGCAAAAAAAGTGAATACAAATTGTCATCTCTTTAAGTTCAGGTACTGTTCGTTCTCGGTTCGTTCACGTTCTCGGAATAATAGCAATCGTATATATTATACAATATTTAAGTTCTATATCCAATATTATATTGTTTAGAATTATAAATAATCCGACTTATAAAACTCAAATGAATACGTGAAAAAAATGTAGATTATAAATTTGTGTTTACTGATATTTAAATTACTTTGTATCAGTACAAGTTTTCGGTTCGGATATTTATTTCATTTAAAAGATATAATGATGAACGTATTTATGTGTATTTTTGGTTCAATAAGGTTCACTTGTTTTATTATCATTGATCTATTGATTTGGCATTTACTTGGTAGAACTCCATTTTACTAGGGTTCTGATAGTTATACTACTAGTTCTGACGATGGTGAAAGCCGAAATATTTATACTCTACATATGAATAGTTTAATAAAAGCTCGTGGTGTTAAAACCAGAAAAAGATTTTTTAATTAAACCGGTTAACCGCCCAAAATAAACCGGGTTTCGGTTTTTTTCAAAACACCCGAAAAACCGGTTAACCGGTTTCGGTTTAAACCGGTTTGGAAGCCCTAGTTGGAGGGGACTCGGGCAAGACCCTTGTTAAATTTTACTAAGGCCGGCGAGCCACTTTGTTAATTTAATAGAAACTAATATTCTCAGATCAAATTAGTATATAACTGTAATTTCTGATTTATGTATTATCTAAGACAGCTCCAGTACACACCTTAGTACATGTTTAGCCGTTTACATTGATAAGTTTACGGTAAATTGAGTATTTTTACATAGTATACGTGCAAAAAAGTAAGAATCGATTGCTTATTTAAGTATTGCATAAGACTGAAAAAATTCACTCCTTCTCCAGAACACTGTGAATTGCTTTGAGATTAAGCGAGCTCCTTGATAATGTATTGGCAGAACACCACTGTCTTTGTCCCTAACGTAGTAAAACATTTAAATATACGAAAATATCAGTCAGAAATTGACAGTACTTTATTATATTTTGCAAAATAATAGACAGCCATTATCTCAAAACTAAGGTTCTCAGATTGTCCTACTGTTGCATTGATGTCAAATCCGAGAAGTATAATAATTATTATTGTAAGAACATGGCAATAGTTTAGCATTACAGATAATACAAAATATACAAAAAACTATCAAAGATCATATATGATGAAGTTTTTTGACGTACAACTATGATCATGTTATATGTTCGAAAAAGCTTTCAATAATCAGCCCTGTGTCTGTTGAAGAACTGTCAGATGACTTGATTAGAAGTTGAACATTTTACTGAGAATCCCGTTTATAATGCGCTGGACAAGCCGCCACTACACGAGTCTGGTTGCATACAAATATAATCAATTACCATAAAAACAATTACTAATGAATGATAAACAATTATAATTTATTTTAAATGACAAAATGAATGAGTAACGATACCCAGGAAGAGAAGTTCCAAGTAAACAAGCTCGGCTTTATCTACGCCAGATGTCTCGCAGACAAGAGTTTCTTTAATTGTGGTTCGTGATAAACCACATCTGCCACAGTTTCTTTAAAAAATAAACGATTATTATGTATGGACGAGATCGAAAGTCTTTGTATGGGTTACTTAGCGTTTTCCAAATGTATTCAAGTTAATTTATAATTATTGTACCTATTTTTTACAGGAACTTATGCAGGGGTGGGCTGGAAAGGCCTCGTAGGGGCTCGCGCGAGCCCTTTGTTGATACATATTGTAGGTCTTCCCGATATATCGTTCTCGCATTCTTCGTTTTTTAGGAGTCCTTAAAAGACGTCGAGTTTTACTTAATCTGACAAATCATTTTTTTAATGCGGTACAGTCAATCCAGTTTTTATGCGGGTTTTTATAAATGCATTTTTTTTTAAATGTACTATATTTTACGATATATAAAAATGTTAAATATTACATCGAGAGCATATATCTTTGTATTTTGGATAGAATAGAGAATGAATCATAAACACAACTGACATTTGGAAAAAAAATAATAATGTAATTATGATCATGCAATTATAGTATAATCACAGTTAAAATGATTGAACAATCGCTATCAGTATCTAACAATTTAGCCCATAAGAGATTTTTTATTAATATTGTATTGAAAAGGAACCGTCTATTACAAAAAAAGTTGCAGAAGAGCTAAGATCAACTGCCGATCAAAGCGGACGTCCTTGTAAAAACACCGCGAGCCGCTAAGTACGAGTTCCGAATTCAAATCTCGAATCACAATCAAGCGAGCCAACATGAGGAAAAAACATCGGTTCTTTTTTCAAAACGTCTCAGAAAAAACCCAGTAGCGCAGAGTACGATTTTATTGTGTACCGTTTTATTGCAGAATTAGAATGGTATAATTGAGCGTATGTTTATTATTTCAGACCAGAGGTGGGAAACCTTTTCTTCTCTAAAGGCCGCATTCATTTTTCTGATTCGACATAAGGCCGCAGTAAACATAGGACGGGATTGATTAATATTCAATCCCTTACCCTACTTTTCCCCCAAATATCTCCAAACCTCGTTTCGCTTTTCCTCCAAAGATTCCCTAGTCAATGTTTACTGCGGCCTTATGTCGAATCAGAAAAATGAATGCGGTCTTTAGTGAATATAAGGTTTCCCATCCTTGTCCTAGACCTAAGCCCCCCCCGTCTGTTTACCTTTTTCAAGTATGATTTACCGAATTTATTTATATGTACGTAATCTAAGTTACTTCAATCAAAACAGTCAAAAAACCTTAGTAAACTAGTGGTTCGCCGTTCTACCAGATTTTTGTACTAGAAGTATAATAGATTCAAAATTAATCTAGTAAAAAAAACAATAAATTTTGTTATCACTAATTATTTGATAAAGTATAATATAACAATCTACGCCACTGTCAAATCACAATGCTTGACATTAAAGTATTTTTAACAAGTCATGCTTCCTAGTTTTTTTTTTCTTTATTATAAAACTGCCGAGCTAATTATTTTGACCGTGTTTCATTTCCTTGCCCGTGAAAATTGTCAAATGCCTACGAATTATTTCATTTGTAAAACGGTTTCTTTTTGTTTTCCGTGGGAACTCTCACAAAAGAAGTCATTTGAATTTAAATAAATGCGAAGTAAGTACTAGAAGCAGTAATTATTTGATTACATAGATTCTGTTGTAACACGGGTATTGAATAGTTAAACTAAAATAACGCAACATTTTGTATTTAATGGATGTTTGATATTTTAAATTTATATTGATAATTCAAAAACTTTAACATATTTCTTAAATTATTAGTCAAATCGTTCAATCAGTTAATAAGTCAAACATCTCCAAATAATGATAGAGACAATATCTATACAAACGATCAAAATAAATTAAATATTAATAATTTTTGTCTAAGCTTTCTACATTTATACAAAAATTTGACATTACAGCTTAAGCCAATGCACCAATTTTTTTTATGTTGAAAGATCATACGAGAAACACTCGATTTGAATTTATTGTAAATCACTCGAGATCAATTCGAGGTAAATTGACATCTATATCCTAGGTTTTCTTAACGGGAATCGAACCCAGACCCACCTGGTCCGTAGGCCAAGCTCTAACCAATTAGACTACATTAGACGACATTCTGTACATTCACACAAGTGCTCGAGTGCTAAATTATCACTTGTGTGAATTTAATATTTAAATTCCACCAAGCACCTTCAGTCGATATCTTAAATTAAAGAATGTCTAATAAGTACTTACTAAAGTAGTAAATTTATAAATATTCTCATACTAACCCAGACAATATCAACATTTTGTTTAAGTCTTTAGTAAGTTATAAGTTTTGTGAATCGTTCAAATTATGTACACTCCCACAGATTTTGTCACTAGCGACCCGGGTTTCGCCTTTCGGCATCTTCAGGCGTTCAAGTGCACGGATGAACTTGAACTGACAGTTTTTAAAATTGAAATTTAATTTAATATTGAAATTCCACCAAGCACCTTCAGTCAAAATCTTAAATTATAAGTTTTGTTTTTAATTATACGAGTACTGATAATTATGTAATGTAAAATAAACTGAAAAATCAATTTACGTAATCCGATGCAGTCGTTCAAAAAGGATTTAAGGAAAAATTAATACAAATTTAGTCATATTTTGCTTGTCGTATCCAGTGTGGTCATCGCTTACTAATGTTTGTCCTAATCAGTTGAAGTCTGAACAAACATTTATACACAAAAAAAGATAAATTCAAAACTTTGTATTCAAACACACGTATGTTTGTGATGTTTCCTTATTACCACTCATCATCCATCCAATCATTAAAACAACGGGGAAGACCGATAAGAATTGTTAGCCCTGTTCTTCTATTTGTATTATTTGGAATAAGAGTGGTTTGACGACTGAATAACAATCAATTCTCGTAATAAAACTTCTGTAAAGTTTCTCACGAATGTGTAGCGGACGTGGTTGGAAAGGTTTTGTTTTATTCAAACGCTCAAATCAAACATATTAAAACACTTACACATTAGGCTTTTTTTAAAATATAATACTTTGCTACTCGTAGACATTAATGTGTCGCCAGCGTAGTCGAGTTGTCAACATCGTTGGCTTCGGTTACGGAGGTCACGGGTTCGAATCCCTGAACGGACAGTATTATAAATTGATTTATGAATTTCTGTTCGAAGACATGGATGCATGTGATGTCTTCACTTCCCCCCTCCCAACCATTATCCCATGAAAGAGGCGTATCGAGAGCGATTAGCTTACCACTAGTCCTGTCCTAGCCCTTTTTTTTTAAAAATAAATAAATAAATAGCTGAATAAATTTATATAAATTTAAATTATTTGAAGATACTTAGTAAAATTACTATTTTTTTGTATTAAATGGTCATCTTCTGTAACGCGCATTAAATATTTCTTCTTTCCTGCCCTATATATCTATTATATCAAACCGCACAAACAGTAGGATTTTTTTTTAAACCGTTTCTGTCTATAAATTAGTATAACTAATATCTTTTTGTGGAACTATTTTAATGAAGTTATATCAAGTAACTGACAATTAAATCTTTCATGTGCTTTATCCTTTCGGCAAATTATCTTGGCTGTCTTTAAAACACCGATGTTTCAGCGTTGTCTATAATGCACTTTATATCCTTTGTGCATTTGTTTCAAGTGATTTGCATCTTTTACAAATTACCTGTCAGTTTTGATTTTAAATTTGGAATTCAACAAGCAGCTTGTAGTTGTCATGTCTTGTCCACACCTTCCTTTGTTCAAGAATGTTTGCTATTCTTCGAACGTTTGCTTTAAAACGTTAGGTGACCTTCGAGATATTTCCAGCATTAAAATTAACTAAACTACATCAATTTTAATCTTTAGTAAAATAAATAATCCTTAAAAATACAATTCGTTGCATGTACAGTGGAAACCCAATTTGTCTTTCTCGTATCCATCGTTATTTTGGGTTCATAAACAATATGAATTGGAATTTTACCGCATAAAAAATAGGTCGTCTGACATCATATTCCCAATGGGAAATACCTCATGTTATTACAACGCTAAGAACTAAAAAAAAATGATAATATAAAAATATATAATAACATTTTGATGTAAGAATGTACATTATCACACAGATACAGCAGTTTATTGTTGAATTTATTTTCATTGAGATTTTACTTACCTAATTAATATAAGCAAAAAAAACCTAACTTCTATTTTTTTAATTGTAACTTAAAATTTTTAAATAATTTTTAGTGTATTCGTAAAACTTTCGATATTATATTTGACAATGCTTCTTAAGGATACGAAACACGAGTCACAATTTATAACACAACATGTGTAGTAACCAGGGCTTCGAACCGGAACTGAACCGAAAACCAAAAACCGTTATCTTTGCCGGAACGAAAACCAGAACCGAACCGAAAAATTATCTTAGGTTTTTTTTTCGCTTCAGCGCGTGTTCAAACACGCTAGTATTTTGGGAAAATCGGTAAATTACTGGGTTTTTGGAGCTGAACCGAAAACCGGAAAAACCGTTATTTTGTCCGGATGGAAAACCGGAACCGAACCGACATATATTGTTTTACTTGAACCGGAACGAAAAAAATAACGGTTCGAAGCTCTGGTAGTAACAAAGTTGTCAAAATTAGTTTATATTATTTAGTGTAAAAAGAAATTTTAATGTGAACAATGCGTTACCTGTTGTGGTAGTATTCTCACATACATTTTTTTCTTTTAACTACACTACGGATTTGAGATAATTTTCAATGCATTGTAGAATAAGTTTATATGTACTGGAGTTTAAAGTAGTAATTCGCTGGAGTCATATTGTGGTGGAATGATAAGAATCACCATTTTTATGCTATTGAAAATTGTCGAAATTTATTCGATAAAATAGACTGTAACATTCTTAGTCTCTGTACAGGAATAGGACGGCGTTGCTTTTATGATTATAAGACCGTGTACAGCCATAGTAAATCACATTGTTGTTGAAAAAAATCAGCTAATCATTATAATACCTGAATCCCTTCACACGAAACAAGCATTTAAAGTTTGCGTCAATTAAATTTAACGTCGGCACAAACACGTCGCCACCGTCGTCCGAAATGACCGTGATCCGGAAGAGCAATCTCAGCAGATGAAAAGATTGGTCTCCGGGTTTTTGAGGAAGCCCATTATCATCCCATTAGAGGCGATCATAGTCGGCGGTCATTGTTTCATCGCGGCGGACAAATTATGGACAAAGATCTACCGGTTCAGGGCTCCAGCTCATTCTTGGCCATAGTGCGATTTGCCAGTCTTACAATATAATGAAAACATTTTAAAAGATCGCATTGAATGCTTTACAAAACTGAGTTATTTATGTCCATCAATGATTTGATATTTTATAATAACTATTTTAAGAAATAGTGTTTTATTTTCTTATTGGTAAACAAATGCATGTCTTGATCAATATTATAAGCTTTGCAACTGTCATAGTTCAGTGTGTCGATAGGTGTCTGACTTACAGTTCAGAGATCAATGTTGAAGGCTTGTACTAGGTTAGTATACTTTTTCGATTTTTATAGTTATAACACTTGTAACCAAAATTGAATAAATCAATTCACTGAGTTCCCGGAATATATCTTTTGGTACAACATACTTCACTTATAACAATATTTACCAAAGTGTGGTACGCGTACTCTCTAGGATACGCGAAGCATGTGATGAGGGTACGCGGGGGAAACTACATGGAATGTGAAGCAACATGCTGCTTACTTTTTTCGATTACAAACATAGATTTTTTTTTGACTCAGTGTTACGAAAACTTTAAAAGGGGTACACAGTTGTCGAAAGTTTGGGAAACACTGATTTAGAATAATAAATATATGTTTACAAAATATAAAAAAAAAAAAAACACTTTGGTACTCATTTCACATTTATTTAATATGATCAGGACCGGTTTTGTTAATGACGATAATTTTAAACTTTTAATGTTATGCATTTCCACCGAGTATATAGTAAGTGATAAAATCACATACATTACTTTGCATAGAAATAATATGTTTCAAATCTTATTTTTTACAATTTCACTCGTTTTCATGATTATCAATACTTGGTTAGGTTAGGTTAGGTTAGCAATCAAACTGCAATTATTAATAGCTGTTCGCTACTTTTTAATTTTTTTTTTTTTAAATATTATCACTACAAATTTGTCAAGAATTACATTAAAATAAATGTATCCAGCATTTTTAAGCTGTCTTTATTATGGTCTGCCCATCTTATTTTTATTTATTTTTATTAAAAAAAAATCTTTGCTATTATGTTTTGGCAAGACAGAAATTGCGTCCCTGGATTGCGAATAGTCGATTAAGCAGCACAGCGTGTGCGGTGATGTAACGTAAGATCGTGGATCCGTGTGAACGGTGTCGTGAACGGGTTGAGAAATAACCAACACTTTTTTACACTAACCTCTCTACCCAACTTACTATTACCGTATTCAATAGCGACTAGTCGATCGCTTGTACGATGTCGGAATCTCAATATGTGTTCATAAAATACATGCAAAGATCCGTCACCAAACAAAATTGTTGACCCTTAGGCTTTGAAACTTTTAGATATTATTGTCTTCCAGTGGAAGAGATTGACCGTCGATTAACTGAATGTCGTTCGGGTTAGCAGATAATTTAAGAAATCCAATGGTAAACCCTGTCTTTGTTTTGAGTACGCTGGACTTGCCAGAGAATTCTTTACATTTTTATGGTGTCTACTGTCAATACTTGGTGGAAAGGCATTATATTAAAAAAAACACATTATTCCTTTGTACTTCATTCCACTTTATTTAATAGGTCAGGACCGGTTTCGCTCATTGCGAGCATTGTCAAACCGGTCCTGACCTATTAAATAAAGTGGAATGAAGTACAAAGGAATATTGTGTTTTTATTAATTCTTCACATCCTCGAAGACAATCCAAGTGTGAATCCTTCATTACCTTTTCCAAATTTATCATTTCATATTTGCCCCTTAAATGTATACAATACATTTTTATATCATACTATTTATTTTTTAAACTTTGCTACAAGTTTTTGTAAAAACTTTACGTAAGTAACTTTTTTTTAAAACATGTCCGATCCCAATATGGAGCATATGGCTTCCTAATAGAGGTATCTCAACAGATTTTTTTTCTACGAGAGCTGCTTGTTATTTAGTCACTCAACCTCTCTTTTTCAAAGAGAGTAGTAGGGATAGAAGGATAAGGCTATGACAGAACTAGTGGTTAACTAATCGCTCTCGCTACGCCTGGGTATTTAAAGATCGGTAGGGTGGGAGGGAATTTTTAGACATCACAAACACCCATGGTTTCGAACAGAAATTGAAAAAATGCTGTTCGTTCTGGAACTCGAACCTGTGAGGTCCGGCACGGAAGTCCACAACGCTAACCGCTGCCCCATAGGACCCGACAATTATTTACTTCGCTATTTCACTGGTTATGTTACTAATATTGACGCGTGTTTTACCTATTTGATAAACTACCTCAAAAAAAAATAGTAGTATGAGGGGGCTGCATTGAAGAATTAGTAAACGGGCGATCGACGCTCTCGAGGTGGGCCTGATTCCGAATCAATTATTTACGCCAGTAGCACGCATTAGTTTCGCCGTTTGTCGTTTTGTAGAAAATGTACATTTCTTTTTTAAAATATTAATTAAATATGTCGAACGTTACTGGCTTGGATCTCGCATATTCTACGAAACGGTAATATCGTTTGTCGGACAGATTTGATGATGTAATAATGGGTGTACAGGTACTGGCTGCCGGTACGTGATCTCCAGCTTGAAAGACGGCATCGTCATCGGTCGCAACAATCCACAATCGCTTTCTGACGATTCGCCGCCTCTTTGCGAAGATCTTCAACTGATAGCATACTATCATGTCACAAGAAGCCGAGTTAAAAAAAAACCTACTGAACAATACTAGCATCAAAATTATTCTGTACTGGCCATACTTACTCGAATTTATTATAGGATCAAGTATTTGAACACATTGTTTCATTGCCGGGTCGTATGGCGCAGCCGATGGCGTGTTGGGCTTCCGTGCTGGACTTCACGGGTTCCAGTACGAACAGCATTTTTTCGATCGATTTTCAGTACGAAGGCATGGGCGTTTGTTATGTCTAAAAATTCCCTCCCACCCTTTCCGATCCTTTAATAATTGGGTGTATTGAGAGCGATTAGCTAACCACTAATCCTGTTCTAGCTTTATCCTACTATCCCTACTACTCTATTTGAATAAGAGGCGAAACGCACGCGCAACGAACATGATATATATCACTAATCTTTCACCAACCTCCTCATCCCTACTTGACTCACCCTCAGAAGAGAGTTCTCGTTAAATATTCTTTTTTAAACCCATGTCAGTTTCTAATTTAGAGAATATGGCTTCCAACAGAAGTTTTTTCTACGAGAACTGTTTGTTACTCAGTTGCTCAACCTCTCTTTTTAAAACATACTATCGAGAAAATAGGGAATCGTTTAAAAAGTTTTTTTTTTAATCCTAGGGCTAGGACAGGACTAGTGATGTATTTGTAACTCTCGCTATGCACTGTTATTTAATAATTAGAAGGGTGCTATATCTCGTACATAATATAACCGTTAACAAGATACGGTTGGGTATATCTAAGATTTCCACTGAAGGTGCTTGGTGGAATTTCAATATTAAATTTGAATCGTCCAAATTATGTAACAAGTTTTGTCACTAACGTGCATTTTAACGCCTGAAGATGCCGAATGGTGAAACCTGGGTCGTTAGTGACAAAACTTGTTTGAATGTACATAATTTGAACGATTCAAATATAACGCTAGAAATACAAAAATAATATTTCAGTAAGCCCTCGAGTAATTAACCGTCTTGCAATTTATTACTCAGTCATTTAGAAAGGCAAAAACTACTTAATTATAAATTTATGATGGAGTCGTCTTCCGAGTGTGCCAAAAAATTGAGAATTGCGATCGAAATTTGTCAATCTCTGTCCAATTGACCAACAGAAGCTGAAATACGATTCGGAATGACGTAAAAACATCGTTGGATGTAGAATTTTGTCGCTTCGCCGACATAATTGCGTAATATTTTATACGAACCATTAAAAAGTGGACAAGACGATGAAAAAATCAAATGGCATCCATCGCTGCTGGAGAAACAATTTAGGAAGTAGGCCATTACAGTATATTACGCTATTTGGCAGTGAATCTCAACTTTTTTTACCGGCTTAACTCGTTTCGAAAATAATATCGCGAAAATAAATTGTATGTAGAGTGAAATAAATGAATGCATTAACATTTTTTTTGGTATAGTTAATTAAGACAACAACCACGATTGGAAATAAATTATTTTACACGTCTATCTATCTCTGCCTTGTTTTATAAATTTCAATTGTTTTCCGAGAAAAATATAGAGCATATGGATAATATCAAAAGAAGTAGTTTTTGATAATAAATGTTATGTAATTCGGTCGCCTAGCCCAGGCGTGGGGGAACCTGGGGCCTTTTGGATACTCTGGTGCAGCCTTCTGGCCAATTCTCTAATTCTGTAATTTTTTTTTAATTTCGTAAATTCTTGGGATTTTCGATGTCAAAATCCTTGAAAGACCTAAAAAAAGGTCCCACGCTGGTAATTTTGGGAAATCCGAAAATTTCTGGGTTTTAGAAATTGGCATGAAATTGTTTCCAGCCAAAAATTCCCTAGTCAATGCTTACCGCGGCCTTCATGTCGAATCAGAAAAATGAATGCAGCCTTTAGAGAAAGAAATGGTTCCCCGAAATGTTCCATGGAAGGTAAGTATAGATGAACGAGATTAAATACTTTAAGAGACCTAGTAGTACTTTTAAGTATTGGTTGGAGATAAATTCATTATTTAGTTGGCTTTAAAATGGATGGCTATTTCTGCAGCAACTTTATAATATTATTATAAAGGAGTTTGAGTGAATGAATAAGATTCTTTAGGACCATGCACGGTAGACTTTCTTGCCAATTTTTACTTGATTGTGTGTATCCTCTGTTACATTGCAAAACAAACAAACGTTGCATTTGTAGTCTTTTACATCACTTTCAATTCTTGGTGGAAAGATATTATATTCAAAAAATATAAACACTCTTTTCACTAACTCTACATTTATTTGATATGATCGGGACAAGTTTCACTCATCATGAGCATTTTGTAATAGGCGAAACTGTCCTGATTATATTAAATAAATGTGAAATTATTACAAAAAAATCTTTTATTTTTTTAATTTTCATCAATATAATTGCTCACTTTGAAGGTATTCACTATCAATACTTGATGGAATGACATCAGCTTAAAATGATCGTGATGAACGAAAGCAGTCTTGATATTATTCAATAATTCCAGGAAAAGTAAAAAAGAGTGTCAAAAAGTAAAAGTCATTATTTGTAGTATCATTGGTATTATTGTTTGTTTGTTTTTCTATCATTCCCTCCTTGCCTCCCGTTTTTATTTTATTTTTATAATATAACAGAATAGTAAAATTAAAATCATTCGTACTTAAACAAGCATTTGTGAAAGTAAGATTGTCTGAGGATGCCTCGAAAGAGACGAAACACGTTTCACAGTTTGTAGCACAATACGTGAAATAATGCAAGTCATTTTATACAAAAATGAACTTGCACAAAGTTACTGCCGAATCCACCGAAAGTATTAAAAAAGAGTGTTTTATTATTTTAATATATAAATAAGTTGAAACGAAAACTATTATTTAGTCTTTTGGCCGCCGTAGAAAAAAGTACATTTGTACTTGTAGCACGCCGGCTATAATTTGAAATTATCAATTTATTAAGTTATTAATGAGGTTACTCGTCTCTGACGTGTTGGGCACGAAAAATTTGATGAGGTAATCTCGTCTGTGACAGCCATTCATTTAAGTAATTAATTTTATCAAAAAAAAATGGCGCTCATTTTATGCGACGCGAACAAAAGATTGAGAATCGGCTGCCCCTAGCGTAATCTCCATAAGTGTAATTTAAAACGGCCCAATAAAAAGTATTACAAATGGGAAAGGAAGCGTTCGTAGTAGTCCAAAGACAGACACAATTAGATAATTTGGAAGTCGGCCGCGAGAGGAGCCGGCGGAGCACCGTGGGAACATCCTCTCGGTGAAGTAATTTCCTATTCCTTGCCTGGACGACCGTCCAGCGAAATAATTGGGCCATTGTTTCAGAATCAAAATCGTAACAACAGTTTACTGAATAACAAACAATGCATGGGATTGTCCAACGCAACAAATCATTACGAGTAGACGATGCATAGAACACAGTTTAAGAAATAACTTTGTTGTTATGTCATGTAAAAGTGCATCTAATGGTGCCACAAACAATGACAACGTAATGCAATAAAATAATGAAGATTTACTTTCGTTAGGCACTTTATTTCTGCATCTTTCGAAATCTTTAAGGGGGTATTCTAGTGTAGAAATTTGAAAAAAACGATTCTTTTTTTATATTTTTCTAAAGCTTAGACATTTGAGAGTATGTCCTCAAAAGGATTTTTCAAAATTTTAATTATTTACCGAGTTACAACGATTTTAGTGACGCAGCAACTAAGCTGATCCGACCGGAACAGATCGAAACTCAAAACTTTTAACCCGTTTTTCTCGAAACTACTTTTTTCAAGCTGACGTACATAATATCTCAAGTTCTACCAAACCCATTTATTTGAAATTTTGTATGAACCTTCTATATACATTTTTCTATAGCCTGTAGCAGATTCAAGTCAAAATTTAAATTTTTACTATTCTTAAAAACATTGAAACTGTTAAAAAAACGTAAAAATTCATTTTTTTTTCAAACGGCTGCCATTTTTTTTATTTTATTTCTTCGAGGTAGGGGCTATAGCGACATTTTTATTAATTAAGAATCCGTTAT
This sequence comes from Himalopsyche anomala, assembly GCA_031772345.1. Lineage (NCBI taxonomy): Eukaryota > Metazoa > Arthropoda > Insecta > Trichoptera > Rhyacophilidae > Himalopsyche > Himalopsyche anomala. Next base: position 1,608,810 of record CM062827.1, read on the forward strand.
TTTTTTTTTCAGATAACCAGAAAGGTTGGAATCGTGTACGTCAGGACACCACCTTTTTTTGGACCCCTCCCTTTACCAGCCGATAACTTTTCGAGTTTTGATTTTTTTTTTTAATTTTTTATATATTTTTAAAATATAAATAAACGAATGGTAAAAAAATGGACGGTAAAAATTTTCTTTGTTTATTTTTTACAGAGTTCGAAATAACACCCAAAATTCGTGCCTCTACACTAGAATACCCCCTTAATAAATATAATAATGTAATGTCATACTTTTAACCTTTCAAGGAGTAAATAGATATATGTATATGTAATCTATACCAGGGGTGGGGAACCTTTTATTTTCTAAAGGCCATATTCATTTATCTGATTTAACATAAGGCCGCAGTAAACATTGACACTAGGGAATCTTTGGCCGGCAATTTTGAAACAATTTCATGCCAATTTCTACGGTTCAGAAATTTGCAGATTTCCCAAAATTACCAACGTGGGATCTTTTTTTTTGGGTCTTCCAAGAATTTTTAAATCCAAAATAACAGAATTGGCCGATCAAGTCAAAAGGCCACACCAGAGTAGCCAAAAGGCCGCAGGTTCCCCACGCTTGGTCTATTAGGTACTATACTTTACTGACTCTTTTTAACATGACAATTGTGTAACTTTTTCCAATGAATATATGGGCTCTCGAGATATGAAGTGAGCCAACTAGTATAATGATAAAACTTTTATCGTGGACTTGTACAATCACGTCTTTATTTGGTGTTCTGGTGGATAGCATGTTTTTATTTTACGTAGATAACACTATTGCAATGACCACTTTTAGGGTGTTCACTGTCAATACTTGATGAAAAAAACACAATATGCTTTTGTACTTTATTTCCTTTTTAAATATAAAAGCTGATCTTTACCGGCTTAATTCATGAGAGCATTGTTAACAAACAATGCCATCAGTTGACAAAGCTCGCCATGAGCGAAACCGGTACTGACCTTTATAAATATAGTGGAAATAAATTACGAAGTAATATTGTGTTTTTTCTTACTATTGCAATGTGTATTAACTAAGGTTACTTCACTTTTACGATACTTTAAGATGTGCAGAATATTACAACGTATCTAACTTTTTTGACGTGACAACGTCTTATAAATCGATGAACGCCCGCCGCACGCACGAAAAAACATGACTCATTGTCCCGTTTGTTGCGTTGCGCCGAAGGCAAGCGTGCGAGCGAGAGCGCGGATAAGCGATAGAGAGGCACGATCGGCCTACCGTTCGGATTGTGCCGCATCTATCTCTAGCACATTTTTACTTGTAAATAAACTGTTCATCAAAGTAATAAACATATTTGAATTAATGAGTGCGAATAAAATATATCAATAAAAAATTGTAGATTTCATTTCACTCCTTCTTCGTATCCATACAAAATAATGATAATTCAATAAAAATGATTCCATTTTATTCATAAAAGTATGCAATCATTTCATCAATGTTTTCTTATGACGTTGTCACGTTAAACTATCGTCCGTAAACCGACTTTACAGACAACCAATTTTTTTAAATACCATTTGGGTCACCCCCAATGGGCCCACATGTAATTCATATTTAAATCATATACATGTATACTCACAGACAGACACAGGAGTGTTGAGTTAAAAGTACGTCCATACTCCTTTACAGAAAAATGGCACTGACGTACATATACGTCCATACTCTTCTAAATTCCAGTGCCAAGTAATTATTTTAGTTCAAACAATAAAAAAAATAGTGTTTGATTCTAAAAAAATTTTAGACCGTCGATGAATCAAAGTATTGTAACACAAATTCGTAGGGGACTTTTAATGTGTTCACTATCAATACTTGGCAGTAAAGAATTATGTTCAAATAGTTAAATTTGAAAAAAGAAAGAATGTGTCAAAATCAACAAAAAGATGGCCGCTCTTTTTTCAGCTGACGAAGTGGTATTATCCGCTTGGGTAACTGATAAATATTATTGCAATCCAGACATCAGTAACATATTTGCGGTGATATTGACAAACACTCTCCTCCATTAAACGCTCTGTGGATTATTGATTTTATTTCAAAATTCATTTCGCAATCGCGTTGTATGTTTACTTTCCAGCAGTGAGGTTTTGGAATCTGGCTAGAAGTTGTTTATTTTCTCCGTAACGATTATTGCGGACGGCAAAATATTGTATCTGGCATCGCGTCGCTGATAAAGGCGGAACGCCGCTAACGTTTCCGCTGTCTGAACATCGCTCATTTTATTAAATTCTCAACAATTTTAAAATTGACATTTTGTTTTTCATCTTACTCATTATATATTTGATAATTTTCACAATATTCTATGCACGAAGTATAAACAAAATTTCCTTGAATTTCATTTCAAATTTTCTACATCCCCACTTGCAAGGGTGAGCTAGAAGGGGCTCGCGCGAGCCACTTGTTAAATTTAACAAAATCCAGCGAGCCCGTTGTTAAATAAATAAAAACAATATTTTCAGATCTATGCGTTATATAATGCAGTGCTTCCCTAACAGTTGATACCACGGCCCACTAAATCTGAAAATAAATAATCCGCGGCCCCCCTCAATACAAAACATATTCTGCGGCTGCCCCCGGAGAAATCCTGCGGCCCCCCGGGGGGCCTCGGCTCCCAATTTAGGAAGCACTGATTTAATGTATACACATGCATTTTAATTAAATGTTAGAACTTAATCATGTACGTTTAGTGTTGCAGATATTAACCTATATCAGTTTAAATCTTGTAATTCTTCACTCTTGAAATCTAGTGGAGAAAAGAACATTTTTTAACTATTGGTATTAATTAGGTTTATCGCGTATTTTTACATAATATATGTATATATTTTTTAGCATTTGATAGCTAAAATAATTATTGTGTATGATTGTTTAAGTATAAGAGCTATAAAGAAATTCACCCCTTTCCCAGAACACAACGAATAGCTTTGATATTCAGCGAGCTCCTTGTTAACGTATTAGCAGTCCACCGCTGCTCACATGCTTTGTCACTAACGATCTGGATTTCGCCTTTCGGCATCTTCAGGCGTTCTGACAGTTTCATCCGTGAGAACATAGATGGTCTGATTATATAGAGAACAAAACTTTAAAGCTGGTACCTAGTTCGCTATTTCTGAAACGAAATATCAATTGCTAAATATATGTATAGGTAAATTGTTTTATTATTACTATTCCCAAAGCTACCTGTAAAGATACATTTTCACACACAAAATTAATTAACCTACATGCTTAGTGTTTGTTTATTTTTAACCCTTTAAAGACTGGTGTTTTATGTGTTTATTATTTAGAATTCATGACATTGTTTTACTACGAATTTTTGATAAGTCAATGCATTAAAAAAACCACTATTCTTTCCAATATGTGAAAATACAATGAATTTGTATTTACAGCACAAATGATTTGTATTTTTTGACTGTTTTTTCTAGCAAATTTTATATTTTTAACCAAACAGTAAGTATGTATATAGTATTGGGAAACATTATTATTATTATTTTTTTTCCATGTTCGCTCCCAATGCAGAGCATATGGACTCATAATGGAGTTTATATCAACAGAAGTGTTTCTACGAGAACTGCTTGTTACTCAGTTGCTCAACCTCTCTTTTTCCAAAGAGAGTAGGAATAGAAGGCTAGGACAGGATTAGAGTTTATCTAATTGCTTTCGATAGGCCCCGTTCATAGGGTAGGATGGGTGGGAGTGGGGAATTCAAGACATCACGTACACCCATGCCCTCGAACAAAAATTCATAAATCGATTGAAAAATCAATTTATAAAACTGTTGGTACTGGGATTCGAACCCGTAACCTCCGTAGCCGAAGCCAACGATGTTGACCACTCGACCACACAGGCGGCTAAAGACGGCTATTAGGGGATATAAATTTATTAAAAAGTAAACTTTAATACATATTGGAAATCACATTTCGCTCAATTGATGGAACTGTGACTTTTATAAGTTGGCCGATGCGTTACTGTAGGCGCTTAAGGAACTTAATACTTCTTCCGAGCCCATTCACCGTTTTTAAATAAGCAAAAATTTGAGAGTGATATCAAACACACACTGTCATTCAAAGATTCTCAGAACTTAAAGAGTTAGGCAGTATTAACAATGTTAGAGGTTTAGTACTTCCTGAAAAAAAGAGTTTAATTGAATCATTAAATAAACCTGTACTAGATTAAACGTGACCACTCTTACTAACTTCTAGATCGATTTGATCATTGTTAAAAATAACTATAACATCATTGTACCAACTTAATAATAAGTATCTCGGTTAGAGTATAACAAAGCATTTATCAATTTGACAGGTAAAAAAAGCGCAAAATTAAAATTCGTCGCCATATTGTTTTAAGAAGTATTTAATTTAGGCGGAAGCGTTTATTTATGTTTTAATTATATTGTGAGTTTTTGTGCTACCGTTTTCTGCAGATTTTTTTGTACGCCTTTACAATTTTTTTAAATTGACTATCAATGATATTTATTGAAGCCCAAAAACTGTTAATTATTAATATATATTTTTAACAATGTGCAATATACGAACTGTCGTATTTTTATTAAGATAAGTTTAAAGAGAAACGATTGTAATTAAGTCGCATATTTTTTTTTATTATAATTTAATTTATTTACGCCAATGCGTCAAATATTTTTAAAGTTTTAAAGTTGAAAGATCATACGAGATATACTCGATGAGAATATTTGTAAGTCACATGAGATTAACTCAAGGAGAATTGACGTCACAAACACCCATGTCTTAGATCTCAATTGAAAAATTGAAAAAATCCAATTTGACAATGTGACCTTACCGGGAATCGAACCCGGACCCCCCTGATCGGTAGAGCAAGCTCTAACCAACTAGACCACAGCGGGCGATATTTTCACTTCGGGACGATAAGTTAAGATTTCGACCGAAGGTGCGTGGTGGAATTTCAATATTAAATTTGAATCGTTAACATTATTTACATTCACACAGATATTGTCACTAACGACCCGAGTTTCGCCTTTCGTCATCTTCAGGCGTTCAAGTGCACGGATGAACTTGAACTGACGATACCGACGATACTGTCGAACTGACGAGGGGAACGATAAGGATAAAAACATGATTGGTTGTTAATGCTTAGAAACACTTTTTCTAATGTCTGTTTTTAAGTTCCAATTCGAGACATTACAGACAAGTCATTTGAACACAAATACATCTATCGGGATTTTTATTTATGATTTTTTTCATTCGAGAATTTGTTAAGACTAAATGTAGGAATCCAGCGGTTTTCTTCCTCCTTCTAAGCCGTGGGATTTTAACATCACCCAAATTTTCATTTTTTCATGTTTATTATTATTTTAAGTCTATCAAATCTCTTGAATGCAACCTTTCGTAATGAAAAAAACTACCTTATGGATAGATTTAAACCAACTACTGCAATATAATATTCATTTTTATATTTATTGATTTGGCATTTACTTGGTAGAACTCCATTTCAATAGGGTAAAATATCAAGGTATTTCAGTTCTACAGTTTTAAAAAAAAAAGTTAAAGGTTGATAGCTATTTCGGCTTACGCCATCGTCAGAACTATGCTTTGAACGTACATTTACTCAGCTATATATACTGTCTTAGAAGAGATATACAATGCATCATATTATTCACTCTAACATACTAATTCAAATTCTAATTACAATATTGCACTTATTAAATGTGTTTATTCATTTTTATAGCTTGTTATAAACAAAATATGTTTGACAATATGGTTATCTCTCAATGAAGCAAATATTCTCATAACACTAGTTTATTGGTTAATTTCGTCGACATTTGATATTATCACAGTCTGCATTACCGACGCTGTCAAAAATTTCCAATCAAACGATGCGTTCATTATATTTATTATACTTACTTGACGTCCTACTTCATCTTCTATTCTTGATAAGTATAATATCCATCGTCACCTCCGCTGTCTCCAAAGACCGGATGAATCTGCTATATTGAAACACTCTCATCAATATAAAAAGATAAAAAATCATTCGTCACTTTGGCAACCCATAGCGGCCGTCAAGTAATTAAGTCGTTAATAGTCTTTCTTCGGCCTGGTGGATTTACAAGGTTCGGCGCTTACCCGCTCTCCCAGAAAGGAGCGGTCACACGTTATAGAGGCGCGCCCATAAGTTGGCAGTGTTCACCTGTCCAAAACCGATTTGCGTCAATGACAATTTCTCCTGTCGTAATAAATACAAACTGAAACAAATCACAGCACAAATTAGTATACAGCAGTTATCGTTTAAGCTCCATCTCCATATAGACTATGGCTCCTCCGATCCTATTCTCAGATTTGATAGTCTGCAGACACGAAAAGAGCCTGTTAGTTTATTCGCAACACCTTCAACACGAATTTTATCATTTTATACTTGCCATTCATACTTTTTTTGTGTTGGTAGACCTTAAAATGACATATCATGTGCGACAATGTTCACTGCTGTTATAAATCGATATGTCAAATGTCAAAGATGACGATAGTCTTAGGCTAGGTTAGGTTACACAGCAGACATTATACGGGGACTTTTATGAGGGACAGGACATAAATGGCTCGAAATTTCTGGCACGTCTAATGTGTTAGGATCTACTGAATCCTTTTGTTTGCTTTTACATCTAAGAATCGTGTTAGAACAATTGATAATTCGTGTAAAAATCAGTGGCGGTTCTAGGTACTGGGCTAGGTGGGCTAAGCCCGACTTGCATTTTTCACCCAAAACTTTAGATGGCTGAATAAAAATGAACAGCAATTCGGCCGCTGAACAAAATAAATACATTTATAAGCATAACTAACCTTTCCCAAATGAATATAATATCTTTGTTTTAATTTTTCTCTGTCAACATAAGACAATGTTACGTCTACCTACAATCATATTCTCGATTGTGTTTTGTATTACAATTTTAAACTGAGCCGGCATAAAAAAAACAATAACCCTATAAATACTTCACAGGGAATAGGTAACGTCACGTCACTGGCAACACCACTCAAGGGCTAGCGATATTCAGCCCGTAACCACAGACAATATTTCTTTACACTGAGGCGCAATCAAGCACGATTAGATTTTTTTTGTATTTGTATGTACGGAAACGTCATCAATCACAAACGATTATGTTTCAATCTGTCAAGCTTCTGTTGATCGTTGGGGGCTAAACAGAATCTGCCCATTACGCATACTTATGCATTGAAACACAAAACCAATATCGTTGTATTGTATGAAAGTGACAGGTATTGACTTTCAGTGACAGCAAGTGACAGTTCTGGATTGCTTTTAGTAGGTACTTGTTATTTCACTTTGAAAGAGACGAATTTAAGGATTCCGTATTATTATTTTATTATTTCTTAGTTACATTAGCATTGATTTTATTATATAATAATTCATGCATTGCAGTAGTGTCGTAGTATTTGTTAATTTGCTTGTAGATTAATGTATAAGGTGAAGTAGAAATATGCTTTTCTCTAGCCCACCCAAGATTTTAGGTCAGGAACCGCCTCTGGTAAAAATATAGTATTTGTTCTTTTTAGTTAACCGTGCTATTTCAAAATCGTGTAAAAAAACTAGAGTGTATATATTTTTTGGTACACGCGTTTAAAGAATAGTGTATTGATATAAAAAAAATACGACATAACAACCAAACAAGTCCGCGATTGCTTTGCCGTCCAAAAAAAATTACAGCGAAATGTAGTTCAGTGTCAGCTCCAGATGTAAATGAGCCTAAATATGTATTATTATTTGTTATCTAATAACGGAGTTGTTTAAATAATATTATAAAATGGTTACGCATGACAGACGACGCTTGCATAATAATATCAATCTGCCGATAAAATATCCATTGATTATGAATTTATTTAAAAACAGGTTTGTAAATAGTCGAATAGTGAAATCAGAACTTCTCAAAATTTTCAAGCCGCGGTCAAAAGCTAATGGCTATATCAACGACAATGATGAACAGCAATGATTTAAAGTACTTAACACTGCAAAAGAGATATTTTTTTATAAACGCACTAAATAGATGGATGTCTACAATACTTACATTCTCTACCAATCATAATTACTACTTCTCGAATGATTGTTTCATCCTTCAATCCTTATTTTTTCAAAATAAAAAAAGAGGTTGAGTTATTGAACAACAACCAGTTCTCGTAGAAAACTTTTGTTACGATGTTCCATCATCTGTCCATACGCTGGTAGAGGACAAGGTTATAAGACATTGGTAAGGAAAGGACAGAAGGATAAGGCTACAAAATTACTAGAAAATTATTATTGGCTTGTAGACAAAAGTTTAAAAAATCAATTCATAATATTGTGCTACCCGTAGGACACTAAAGCGATTTCGAAGTACATGGGGACAAAGATTTTTTTCTTATTAAATTCACGTAGCTTGAAGTCCTAGAGCGCGTTAGTGTCAAAGTTCTTCGAGTATTCTTCATCGCTGATGTTTTGGTTATTTACATACATTTTCAATCGTTTCAGAAGTAAAAAATCCACAGTGAAACCAGTTCACGTAGACACGATAAAATTGAGCTAAGGCTGAAATCATTTTTAATGTTTCTTTTCTCAACGTTTCTACAATATAAATAGAGCATATTGTATGTATTTTTTTGTTGGTTAATTTAAAAATTTCAGTCGCGGCCCACAGTTTAAGAAATGCTGATCTAAACCATCAACGCTGTGCTACATTATAAAACTATTATTTGTCAACCGTTTGAATAGCTGTGTCTTCCGAATAACATTTTGAAATAGCTATTTTAAAACCATTTCCTGAATATTTAATGTTCTTTGGTATAACCGTGTCAAACTTCATTGAGAAACACTTGACTTAAACGTTTAATTACTCTGATTACTAACTCAATTTAGTAGGACACTATTTTTCGTTGTTTTTTTATGTATACATAATGAGCATTAATAGAATATTTAGCAATCCAGCTTATAATGCAATGCACCAAATGTTTTTAGATTTTTAATCACACGAGATAATCTTAGTGAGATTGTTTTAATCGAACCATGTCAACTTGGAACAAAATAACTTCACAAACACCCATGCCAAAGGTCTCAAATATTATTTGGAAACAAAATAAACCAAAGAAGGCTCTCAAAAAATTACATTTAAATTGTATAACAATTAACTATAATTACATTACTATTTTACAGGTTGCTTAACTAGATTTGTCATGTGTATTTCTTTTATAAGAACCATTTTCAGACATTACACTATTTTACAAGTCAAATTTACTATCCATTAATTTCAATTTCTGAACACATTTGCTTACTGAAGATCCGCACTCAGTATTCGTGAGGGTTTTTTATATGTTTTGTGCTGATTCAATTGCCCCATATAGAGTATAACTCAGTATAAAATAAAATAGTAAAGACACTGAAAGTCCATATCACAGCAGTTACATTAGTAAATATTGGTTGGAAAAAACAAAGCTATCAGTATATTTTGTTCATTGGATAAATTTTGGCCGAATTCATATAAACACCAGAGCTGTGAAATCGGAGTTGGATTCGTGGAGTCAGACTGTTTCAATCGGAGTTGGAGTTGGAAGATAACTAACGACTCCGACCCGTTTTTCATTGTTGGTGTATACAAATCGCTAGTAAAAAATGGCGCCACTGCGTGTTACTAAGCTTAAAAAATATTAGAGTTCTGAACTCATTAACATCATATATTACATATATGTACTATTTAATAAATAAATAGTATTTCTTTAAGATTACGAGAAATCAAGTATTTCTCAATTCTTTATCGAGATAATGAGATACAATATTGACATAATGAATTCACAACACTGCTCATTTAGGACAGTGCTTCCCAACCTTTTTCATGCCACAGACCCCTAAATCTGAAAACAATAATCTGTGCACCGCAGAATTTTTTTTATTTCACATGTTCATATTTTACCACAAAAATGTTGAAAGAATGAAAATTTTCGCGGACCCCAGGCTGGAAAGCACTGATCTAGGAAGTTGTAATACATAAAGTATAAGTAATCGGAATATATTCGAAAATTAGCATATTCATCGCATTGATTGGTGAAAGAATTACTTTATATACTAGAAGAAAGGTGTATGATTAAACAAAAGACCCCTACCTGTAGGGAAGAAAGAAAAATCACTATTTTATTTATCCGAATTTATGGTTGAAGTTGGAATCGGGACATGTTTTAATTTAAGTTCAGAGTCGTTTTAGTTTTTACTTGTGCCTGGTCAATTTTAAATTTTTGTTTGTAAGATTGTAATTAGGCCCGGCGTTATTTTTGTGCGGTTCTGTGTTACTTACTGAATAGTCCAGCGATGTGGTTACGGGAAACGATTCTTCGACTCGGCCTGGTGCACCTTGACGGACCGTGATTCCGGAAGTCGGCGGAAGTTTACTAAAGATAGTAAGTACGTAAATATGACCCCATCGTCGAGTTCTTGCACACCGACATAAACTAGCAAGTGAAATATGAATGTAAAACAATATGAAAACAAGTAATATACATCCTCACCTTTCTGGCAGAAGTTGGTAAGTAACAGATTGATAATTCTGATTTGACAGAAAATGAAAGAATTCTCAAGTCAGTATATTTTTCTTTAGAATCGATATTTTATGTTCAAACTATGGCAAACTATTTTATCATAAACTTTGGCAAACTAGTGTAGTCAATGCACCAACAGTGTTATTCCAGACAAGGAATTTAAATATCTTTATACATCCTCTGGAAAAGTTTAGTGTGTAAACCAGAATCCTAAGTGATATTTAATACTCATATTAGAAAATTCATCAAATCTTGATATGATTCGATAACATCGTAGGGGCTTGTGAATATATGGGTGTATTTATGCCTGAAGGGGTTATACGCTAGTAGAACAACATTAGACGCGAGTATATTTATTAAAAACAGCCATGACGGCGCATCACCTTAAACGATTAAAGTAACTGTTTGAAGACCAGTGGTGTATGTAGTCTTCAAGAAAAACTTGAGTCACTTTTTTTTAAATTTACACCACCCCCACATTCTATATTTAAACATTCTTAGTGATCCGAATCTCAGGTCGATTGGTCAACGACATCGGCTTCGATTGATTCTTGATCGAATCGATTTTTTTCAATTCAATCGAATCAATCAAAGGTATTGATCTCAATACTGTCTAAAAACTCCCTCCCACCTATCCGATCCTAACTATAATTACTTATAAGCTAATCACAAGTTAACTAACCATATTTACTATCGATACTAAGCTTTTTTTGTTTGGGACGCATGCTACGTTACGTGGGCCGCAGAATATCAATATGTAAATATACCACATATTTTAGTGAGATAACATAAGTGTATGCATACAAAAATACAAATGTATCCAAAATATGTATTCGTTTACGTAAAGCTTTGCAAACAACACCAGATGTTTGAAAAAGTAACTGGTGACTTTGGTTGTTGTGCGCCGCACATAAAATCTGAATAGGCCACAGGTTAAGTATAGTTGATCTATCTGTACTCTCGATGTTAGCAGATCTCGTAGAAAAAATCTTCTGCCGAGGCCAACTGTATTAGGAGTCTACATGCTCCACAGTTGGAGCGAACATTCTATGCTTAAAAAACAATGTTCTAAAACAAAATTATTAATTTTAATTGTAGATTTAAGTATTTTTTAGTACGTTACTCCTACATCAGATATAATTAAAAATATTGAGACATAATCAAACTATTTAGAATTAGAATTTTTACGTTTAATCTCATTGAGAATATAATAAAATTTACTTAACTAATATACTAAATGGTATCAACAATATCAGTTATTATTTTCCACAAATTCATTCATATGGATATACTGATTAAAAAAGTGCCAAAGCGCGCTTCGGCAACATAAAAACCCGTGTTAAAGCTCTACTACACCGCTGTCGACAACGGTTTTTGATAATTACATATTTATTAAGTATCCACGTAGAGGTCAGATTTGCTTGGATGCAATGAATGAACGTTATGGTGCATTTGCCTTTTAATAATATATTCTACTTGAGTACATGGACTTAATAATTAGTAATAATCCATAATTATATGCAGCCTTGCATGTTAAAGGAAAGATATGAACTTCCCGGTGTATCGGGTTACTTATTACAGATAAACATATGCAAAGTATCGTAGGATTTGACAAGAAATGTCCGGACAACCATTTTTAGATCGGCAAGGTTTGGCAATTCATGTAGTGCTTATACTTTACTCAGGGACGTCCCGAGGGCATAGGCGAGTAGGCAGTTGCCTAGGGGGCGGCAAGTGATCACAGATTTTTTAAATGACTAAATATTTTTGACACGATTTTGATTTAGAATAAATATGATGTCTTTGATTGACAAAATACTAAATCAAGATTCGATGCTTATAGTATTTAAGTGCATTTAAAATTTCTATTATTTTTTATGATGTGTAATGAAAGTAATAGTTATTTTTTCATAATTATTGAACAATATTGTGGGCTTTTGGATCATATTAATTTGTGAAGATCTTTGTCAATAAGGTATATACTATGGATCACATGAAAGAAAAGCGGAATAAGTGACAAAAGATTTGTTTGAGGATGTGTAAGTGAGTGGAGGATTCGAACATCTATATGTGTATATTTATTCCTAGAATAATGAGAAGGAATGAAAGAAAATGGGCGCTATTTTAGGGGTGGCACATAGCCTAGGAACGTCACTGACTTTACTCTTATATCTTTTGGGGAAACTTAATTTCCAGCAAAGTCTAGAACATTCTAAGCTCATACTAAATACATATATTCCTTTAAATTTTAAAGTTTAAAGCTGTGAATGCTTAAAGTGCAAATGGCGATTGTGTATTTTTCAGTCAATTTATTTTACTGCAGTACATTCTAATGCAGATATAATTATTAAACGATGCAACATAGTCTACCAAAACAGCACGACTGATGTAGAGAAATATCGAATGCGACCATCGTCCATCTCATTATATAGCGTTAATAATAATTGAAATTGTACAAATCTTCACTTATATAGTTCAGTCAACATTATCAATCAACGAAGAAAGACTAATCAGATATATGTCATTCCATTCCTTATAAACAACAAAAAGTGATTAAAGATTGCATCCCGGAAATTTTTCCGCACTTAGAAAAAAAATCTTATTTATAAGCTACTCGTTACTGGTTTATTCAAATCAACATCGTAATATTGCGCACATAATCTTTATTATATCATTTTTCATTGAGCCTGTTTGTGTAGTAAGGTAGCCGAGTGTAGGGATTGCAAATGTACCGTAATGTTTCCGATAAGCCGGTCAAAAAAGAATTAATACCGGTTTTTGTGGCAACATTATTCCAAAGAGATTTTTTTATCTTTATACAGATGGAGAAAATGTCAAGCTTGCTCTTTTTTATTTAGTCTATTTTTATAAGCTAATAGCATGAAGGGATATTTCGATGTTTCTTAGTAAAACTTTTGTAAATTTAAATTTGATATCTTTAAGTAACACTTTTTTTCTAGAGTAATTTAGTGTGTTCTTACATATATTAAAGTTATGTGACTGTCGTTGATTGAATTCCACCAATATTCAAAGAAAAATGTAGCTCAATAATCTCAAATTTACGTTTAAAATAGTTTTACTAAGAACTACCGAATCGTTTGCTTGTTCAACTATAGGAAGCGGAAAAAAATACTTTTCAAATGACGTCTCTGTACAGAGGCGTAAAAAAAAAAGATAATACGTATTATGTTAAAATAATATACGAAATTTATTTTGAGCTTATATTATATCCAGAAGCGTTATAAATTAATTTTAATAAAATACTTACAGTACAAAATATGCACATGTTGTACAGAATTAATATTAATAAATTTTATAGTAATCATTTATGATACTTCCTTTCGGCGATATAATTTATTTATTTTTTGATATGTTTTCCAATATTTAAATTATGTACGTGCAGCATTTGTGAGTAATGATCTTTCCCGCTATAATTAGTGAATAAGCTTATAGCAAAATCATTAGTGCAGCTTCACGCCGTCGCAGGAATTGATTTGAACGAATCCGCTATTTGTTACATTTACACAACGTCTTCGTTAAATCTATAAGAGTAATTTTTGTGCATTTAATTGAAAAATAATTTATTTTCATTCAAGGAAATTAAATTAAATTAGATTGACAATTAACCGGATGACCGATAAACCGGTTTGCTAATATTGCAAACCCTAGTCGTGTGCATTGCGTATTACATACGGCGACCTGTTTTTGGTTTCTCGGTACAAGAAGCTGGCTAGACTCATAGGAATATATAATAGTTTATTAACTAATATAAAATTGCAATGAATTCATAAGAAAATGATTATAATGCAATGGCACCGTTTCGCCTATTGATTGGCTGCATTTAAATTTACTTTCATTTTATTTGATAGTATTCCCGCATGGAAGTAGTTAATTATATTTCGAAAGACTTATTCCATTAGATACTTATTATTCTAAGAAATATTTCGAATAACCAAATGGTACACAATCTTGGGCTTTTATTAGTTTATTTATAGGTTACCGACTATCGTGTGGAAACTCTAATTTTTATTGGATTTATAGATAGATATAAATTTTGCACTAATTGTGAAGCAACTCAACAGATGCTCTATTATGATAATTGATTGCGATTCATTCGCTCAACATGTCTGTCTTTTCGAAGAGAAGGATATAGGGATGGCTTGGAATAAGCTAGTAGTGGAATCTCTATCAGGGCTTCCAATTCCGGAATCCCGATCAATTTGGCGATTCCGTAATAGCCCGTATTGTCTTAATACCAATCTCACGATTTCGGAATTCCCTGTAACATGTAAAAATCAAAGTATTTATCTAACTACCTCAACTCTTGGTTAGAATAAAATGGTATACATAGCTATCAACGCAATAGCTATCAAACCTTCTGTATAGATCTAGATTATCCATACTCAAACTTTTTTTCCTCCGGGCCGCATTCCGATTTTTTCTTATGAACGTGGGCCGCAACATATTTATAGTAAACTGTAAATATAACACATACTATACTGCATACATATGTATGTATTATGATGTCAAAATAAAACTATTTTATTTTTTATAAATATATACATATGTATACATTTATGTATTCATGTATTTTTCAAAGTAAAAAATAAAAATGAACAACAAATAAAAAAATACGTAAAAATTACACAAAAATACCGATGTATCCAAAGCTTAAATCGTTTACTTGCAAATTTATGCGAATTTTGATATTGAGTCAAACTTTTAACTATCTTCATTAAACATATTTGGTGATAAATTATTTTGGGCCGCACATAAGAGCTGATTGGCCCGCAGGTTGAGTATGGCTGATCTAGATGAACGTGAAGAAATGAGAAGTTTGAAATCAAAAATGACCAGAACAACTTTTTCCTGAACATAGAAAAACACACCTTTGTTATAAAAACTTAGATCAAACAGTTTTGATGACAATGTCATACTTTGACTATTAATTGCACAGACTATAAGGTTTTTAATGATATTAAAAATTAAATTCTGTTCTTTTGAATCAGTACTCCAATATTGTAGCCATATTTATTATTTCTCAAAACCGAATTTGGGTGTGTTTGATCGCAAGCTTCTCACAAGTTAACATAAATTAAAATCGAAGTAAATTTGTTGACCCTCCCTCCCACCCATCCTATCCTATGAACGGGGCGTATCAAGAGTGATTAGCTAACCGCTAGTCCTGTCCTAGCCCTTTCCTTCTATTCCTACTCTCTTTGGAAAAAGAGAGGTTGAGCAACTGAGTAACAAGCAGTTCTCTTAGAAACACTTCTGTTGAGATAAACTCCATTAAGAGCCCATATGCACCACGTTGGGAGCGGACATGGTAAAAAAAAAATTACAAGTTCCGGGATTCAAACGATTCACCAGCTGAAACCACAGAAAGAACGACTAAGAATTTTAGCCAATCGGCGACAGTACAGCCAAAGCTGAATACCCTGAAGATATAGATATTCGGTAAGTATATATTTCGTAACAATCCAAGCAAAAACTCTTCGAAACAACTTGGAGTACTGACTTCCTAAGTTTTATCACTTAGATAAGAGGACGTTGAGCACGACTTCCGGAGGCGTGTTGAAAGATTTATATCACTTCATACCGAGCTGATTTTCGTTACATAATTTTATATGCACAACACTGAATCGGAATACTAGTAAGTGCACTTCTATTCATTCTTGGTGTTAAAGTTCCCATGACTTATTGTAAAGAAAACAGTGATGTACTGAAGTGCAGTGAATTCTGATTAATTGAGACACTTAAACACTAGGACAATTTGGCCTACTCAAACAAAAGCAATGCATATTCGCTTTAAAGAAGATTTATTTATATACAAGTCAGAAGACTCATAGATTCTAAAACAGACATGCATAACATATTTCTTCTAGTGGGCCGCATAAAAACAAATTATCATGTTCAATTTAAGGTGTTCACTGTCAATACTTGGTGGAATGGCATTATAATAAAAATAATAAAAGATTTTTAGTACTTTTTCCACTTAAAATTTATTTGATCAGAACCGGTTTCGCTCCTCACGAGCATTACCAACTGATAAGGAAAATAAATTAAACAGTGCTATTTATACAAGTTAAATTGAAATAAAAAGGTGTAAGCAATTACTAACAATTAAAAGGATTTACAAATTACATTATAATTACACAAAATTAAAATGCTTAACACCTTTAACATACAATTAAAAAATCATCAATCAAATGATGTATAATTGACATCATTTTTATTAAATTATCATGTGTTAGGGCTGCAAGGAAAATTTAAAATTAATTTGCACTAAATCCTTTTTTATACAGGGGATACGTTCCATGTAAATAAAACAGACATGCAAAAAATCCGTTTTGTTTAAGTGAATCAATGATATGTTCCATTACATTTGTCCGTGTTATTTCGAAATCGTGTAAAAAAATAAGCCGTACAAAAAGAGGATTATGTATTCGTGTATACAAAAAATGTTTTATTTATATCTTATTCAAAAATTAATGTGGTCTTTTTTCTTGTTAATTTGAGGATATTTCTTTAATATTTATTTTATTATTTATATTATGAGCCGCACAATTTAATCCAAATTTGTATCAGTAAGCTTGTTTCTATGAAACGATTTATTCTCATTCAATAACGGTAAAGCTTGTTCACAATTATTAACTTGAAAAAATATTTATTGAGAAAAAACGGGCCGCGGATTGTGCATCACTGTTCTGAAATAATAATTACGTACACGCAAATAAATCTGCATATTTTATCAAGTGGAATCTGTCTAACTCCGTGCTCACTGTCAAATTTTTAAATAAAAAAATAATACAATTTTTTCTACTATTTCGATATGATGAGCGTCATTAGCATTATCAACTGGCGGAAAAACAACTCGATACAGGGTTAATATAAAATTAAAAATAACTTAGAATATTCCACATATTGTGCTACTAACTGTGACACGTGCTTCGCCTCTATCAGAGGCATCCTCAGACAATCTTATTTTCACAACACTTGTTTAAGTACGAATGATTTTAATTTTACTATCTGACATATTATAAAAATAAAAACGGGAAGAAAGGAGGCTTAAACGACACAGGGTTATTGATATAAAATTAGGTTAGATTATTGGCAGCACAGTATCGAATAAAGAAATTAATTTGATAACTTTGTTACTCCACTTGTGTTACAAATTGTGACATATGTTTCGCCTCCTTGAGAATCATCTCTAGACGTAAGGTTCAACTTTATTTTTTTATTTATTGATTTGGCATTTACTTGGTAGAACTTCAGTATAATAGGGTAAAAATACGTTGGTATTTTTACCCTATAATTTTTTTTGATAAAGTGTTTCTTGGGCTGGGATTTACTCACGGCACACGTAATGCACAAAGTTTTATCGTGCGCTACTGATTGTAAAAAAACAAACTCATTTTTACCTATACGCCCTGATTGCCGGTGTATGTAGAAATGCTTATAAATAATATCCGTACACCTGTCTACGTAACATGCAAAAAACCCCTCTGCGACGCCACTGCGTATAAAAGTTCCCATGCCATACTGTGGCCGCAATATCGCCGTAGTATTATGTAAGAGATCGCTTGTAAACAGTGGCGTAACAAAGCAACACCGATCGGTAGGTTTCCTATTACAAACCACTTATTAACAGCGGCGCTTGCAACAAAACGGTAACATTAAACAATTTTGACAATTATTAATATCTTAATAAAGACTCTCTCAAAAAAAATATGTCAAAACGATTCTGTATACTTCTCTACTAGGTGTAAAAAGAAGCAGGCTGCCACTGAAGGAGATGAGTCAATGAAATGAAGAGGGGAGCAGAAAAGCTGGTTTTATCCAATTGGAGAAAGAGTTAAAAAAAATAATTATCGAAATTAATAGAGAGTAGAACAAGTCAAATAAACAAATAATGTGTAAGGACAAATTTTGTCATTCGATTATGATTTTTTTTCAATATTTTCGCTTTCCTTCTGGCCATCTTGTGTACATTATTAAAGCTTGACTTAATCAGACATTTTTAAACAATAAATCTATTGTCGAGAAAAAACGTTTTAGTTAAATATTTTGAATCTACTTATTGCTCCTGATGTACTGCTTGTATGTTCGGTCAAAGGTTTGAATCTGTTTATGGACACTTTTACACATTAATTTTTCTATCGATTGAGTGTTTGCGATATTTTCATCATATGCCACTATTCGTTTCCGAAAATGTGGCGTTGAAGTAGCAATTACCTAAAATCTAGTTTTACTACTAAAGTTGAGCGACTGGTTTACAATTAGACCCCTGTAATATAGCATCTGTTGAATTACCTTTTAAGTTTGTCCACATATGTAGCAGAAAAGCAGTGTTTAAAAGCTTTCATGACCACGTGACGAGCTGCCACTAAATACTATAATATATAATAAATTATATAGTGATGACTTTAAATTAAACAATTTTAATTTAAAAAATCGTAATAAACAGACTTTTACTTCACTTTTGGCCGTTAGCATCTCACTGACAATCGTTATTACTCTTTTATTATTGGTATAATTCGGTATTTTCTGTACTTATTGACTTAGTATGAAATCATCATATCACGCATCAGTTGATAGGATGAGAAAAATGACTTTGTAACCGTCGAATCTACATAAGTTTCTTTGACATGGTAATAGAATGAATCAAAAGCTTCATCAGCAGCGTCATAGTAGTCAAGGAAGCGTCTGACGAAGATGTTGGTAGTGTAAAACTCTCTGGTTGAAAATTATTTGAAATACACAAACATCCAAAAAAATAGTCAAAGTAATAACTGCTTTATGTGCGGCCCTGATAAAAAAAACCGGCTAACGGCTTCGTCGATTTTTTATCAAAATCATGAATGTTTTTGATGTTGACATTCCGTGATATTCAGTAGTTGGCTGCCAATACGTTAACAAGGGCTCGTTGAATCTCAATGCTATTTGAGATGTTCTGGGAAAGGAGTGGATTGTAGCAATGTACCTTTATTTAATAAATATCAATAACTGTAAAATATATATGTACCCACAGTAGATTGAAAGAGTAAAGAATTCCAAGATTAGCACATAAAAATGTTCAAGTCCTTTCTCTCCCAATGCATGTTTCAATAGCTATACGAGACCGTTGTAGATATTGTATATATAATAACTCTAAAAAGTTCTTAAATTTAATTATATTGCATGTTTTTACATTACAATATAACGCAAAAATCTAAGAATATTGTCGTCAGTGAGTCAGTCTAGACCAGTGTCTGCCAAACTTTTTTACTTCGCGGCACACCAAATAAAAATACTTTAAAAAACGGACATGTGGAAAATGTGTCCACTATATATGTATGTATATGCGAACGTGACAAATATTTATTTGAATACGTAGATGTTGAATTCATTTAAAATTGAAGAAAATTCAAATGAATTTGCATTATTTAAAATGAAAATTTTTGAGGCGTCTTCCTCCGCGGCACACCTGAGACTTTTCGTGGCACACTAGTGTGCCGCGACACACAGTTTGGCAGACACTGGTTTAGATCACTGTTGATTATATTCATTCAATCTTAAAAATAAGACTAATTACTTGATATATTCTTACCTTCTCTACGAAAAAGAGAGGCTTAGCAACTGAATACCTGATCAGTTCATGTAAAATCACTTTTAGGATGTTTTCCGTCCATACTTGGTGGAAAGGCATTATATAATAAAAACAAAATATTCCTTATTGCATTATTTCCACTTTATTTAAAAAGGTTAGGACCGGTTTCGCTCATGGCGAGCATTGTCAACTGACCGGCCCTGTCCTTTTTAAATAAAGTGGAAATAAAATACAAAGGAACATTGTGCTTTTATTTGAGATACTACGTTATGAGTCCATTTATCTATACGGGTCACTTGAAAAAAAAGTCACCCCAATTATTTTTTCGGTTTCACTAACGTTGGACAAAAATCCATTGTTACTCTCACTGGACGAGTAGATCCTTGGCACACCACTGCGTCCAGATAACCAAGAGTTGACGCCATCTCTGGCGACTCAATTTCGTAATGGAGGAAGTCGAGACTAGAGCCGAGACAGCTTGCATTGCAAACCGCAGAGCGCCCCGACCGACACCCGTTCACATAACCGACGCATGCGCGGTACCATATTCACCTCTCGATTGGCACACTTTCCCACTTTCGTTTCGGAAATAATAAACACTGCCGTAACCCACTTGCGAAAAGGCTTTTGCCGAGCGGAGCTTTGGCGATTGAGCAATGCGCTGATATTTAACTTCCTGTGTGGATTATATGATCAATCTTCATTAACAATGCATACAGGAAATGGATAGATTTATTGCTTCTTACGATACGTATTAGTTAAGTCTAGTTTATTATTCTAAAAAATCGACATCACAGTTATTTACGTCCCTTGCACAATTCCTTACTTAAATAAGTCATGCTTTAAGTCAGGGGCGGGGAACCTTTTCATTTCTAAAGGCAACATTCATTTATCTGATTCAACATAAGGCCACAGTAAGAAAAGCTATTACAACCCCCCCCCCCCCAATTTTTTCGACTGTCGAACGAATAATGAGTTGATTACGCTACTTTTCCAAACGTAAATTTTTTGATCAAGTCAAAAGGCCAAAGGTTCCCCTCCGCTGCTTTAAGTCGTTAATTGTATCTAGGGCATCCAATCCCAGGATCCTGTAATCCCGGGATCCCGTTCAATTTTCTGATCCCGAAATCCCGGGATTGACATGGTCGCGATTCCGGGATTTCGGGATTGAGAATTTTTTATCAAATCCCGAAAATTGATACGATTTTGTAATTGCAAGAGCTAAAATAAATATCTGGTGGAATAGTATAGCAAATTGAGGATTTCAAATTCTTCGGTGAGCTAAAAAAAAAACAACGCGTTTCTGAGACAATCCGGGTAAAAAGTATAGCAAATTGAGGATTTCAAATTCCTCGGTGAGCTAATACCGATCGAAAATTTATCAATCCTGAAATCCCGGGATTGGATACCCTAATTGTATCCACTTTCAGAAGATTATCTCAATAAAAAAAATCAAATAAACCATTAGCTAAGTTTTAGATGGAAAGCGTAAATAAAAAAAAGGGTGAATTTAAGAAATAGCGGAAAACTCTATTAGAATTATTTCCTGGACTTCATTATCCTGAACAATTTAGTTCGAGAATTGATGTTTCAGCTTCCTGGCTATTATTAATTATAATATGGATACAGAATTAGTCTTTATATCCCTCACCAGCGTGTATATTATTATGCAATTCTGACAACTAAAAGTATTAAATAGAAAGAAAACAATTTAGACAAAACCCTTATCAATAGTGAACATGGGTGTTCAGTTAAATTAAGTGTTGAGTTATCATCACGAATTCGGTGAAACGAAGTATCCATTAGGCTTAGTAAAGATTCTGCATATCACAAGTCATTTTTGTTACCTGAATCCTGATGGACATTTAATTTTTATTGTATTAAATGAATTTTATTTCAAATAAAAAGCGGATAATATTATTTTTGTGTTCTTCTTTTTGATAAGGGGTCGCTTGCCAAACTTCCAGAAGCCACAGGAAAGAAAAATAACTTTACAGAGCATAAAGAAAAATTCTTGTCACTTAACGAATTGTGGCAGCTTCGCTTAACTAACGCTTCGTACACATTTTCATTGATTTCGACATCTAACATAATAATAAATTCATCCATAATATGGTAGATTTTTCAATCCAGTAAGACCAAGTCTAGTTATGCTAACGTTAAAGACCTCGTTTAGCGAACGTGGATCCGTCAAATGAGAATATTCTAGGATCCATTAACCACTTGAATACCAAGCGGACACACGTGTCCGGAACATATGCAAGCGAACACGGATGTCTAAGACATTTAAAACATCAAATACTTGGTATTCTAATAGAATATAAGAAATATTTTGATGAATATGTGTAGTGCTATCTATACTGAGTCAATATAGATTTTTAAAATATCGAATTCGAGTGTATATTAGGCAATATTATTTTTTTCAAAAACACGCAGTATCTCTGGGACATATTAATGATTTATTTACGCGGTATTCAAACGGTTAAAAACAATTATTTTAGTTTTAAAATATTCTGGTTTTGATTTTGTAATTTATTTTCTGTAAGACTTAACTTCGAGATGATTTTCTGAAATTTGCACTTTATCGCATTGGCAATCAGTAAAAATAATAATTCGTTTTTTGTAGCCAAGTCGATAACGACTTATATCATTATTTTTCTGAATTAAAACTATAATACAATGATTTATCAATCATTTTATGAATTTATATTCATACGTATGATGTTTTGATAGTTCTTCACTCCATAATCCTATCCTTAAAATGAGAATTAGATATGGTTACTAGTTGTATACTTCTAGTCTCCCAGTCTAGTTAGTATTCGTATGACAATCTATAACATGAGAAGCGGACAGGAATAAATAATAATAAAAAAAATTGGGTGTTCACTTCACTGTCAATACTTGGTGTAAAGGAAATATATTCAAAAAATAAAATACTCATTTGATAACTAATAATCGTCATTAACGAAACCGGTCCTGATATTATTAAATAAAAGTGGAATTAAACCAAATTAATATATTTTTTAAATTAAACATGCCTATTATTCAGGAGAAAAAAATATCTCACCAGTTATATTGGATGTTAAATGTTTTCTAATAATTTTTGATAGACAATTTCGTCAAATTCAAAATATATAATCAACTACAATTTGAATTTTATCAACGTTGATAACATAAAAAAAGCGTAACGGTGTACCGACGACGAGAAAGAAAAGCCTAGGAGCTTTTCCTTCGCCGCCACTTTACATTTCTGTTTTCCGGTTCCTGGCGCCACCGGTCGGGACTTCCGCTGTTCCAGCCGGAAATGGAACGCTGCCCCGCCCCCGCCTATTGCCTCTCCTCTCCCGGCAATACTTCCTGCTGGAACGAAGCTTCCGGACTATTTTGACGTCGCAGTGTACAGAAATGTAAGTGAGTATGTCCTCACTTTGTATTACTCTGCAAAAATACTAATAACATCCGCTTTGGAATAATCGGTAAACAACGCAATGTAGTTTTGCTACGGAAAAGCCACATTATTGTGGACATACTGTACATGAAATACGTCAAAGATTTACTACATGGATATTAACGATTTTTAGATACAAAACTTTATATATTCAAAAAATAAAATATACATTTGTACGTTTTCCCACATTTATTCAGTGAGATCATTACCGGTTTCGCTTATGACCACCATTATCAACTGATCTCGTGATTTTGAATATAATGCCTTTTCACCAAGTATTGACAGTGAACAGTTTGACAGTAACTCATATATGTGTTTAATTTTCAGGGCTGTGGAGACGGGGGTTTTGTGGAATCGGAGTCAGAAAAAACTTACGACTTAAGCCTGTCTTAAAAAATATTTAATGATGTGTATTTAAACCACAACGGCCCTACATTTCACTTAGTCACTTCTGTCAGTAAAACAACTTTTTTTTTTTTTACATATTCCTAAATTAACGTGAGTGTGAATTTATCATTAGTGTATTATGTCATTATCTCGATAAGGAATTGATCTAAAGAAAATCTTTCTCTGATGTTTATAATTTAAAATTAACTTATAGTAGGTCTTATATATAAAAATCAATGTTTGTATGTCTGCCATACAGTTCATTTTGACAACGTATGCTTGCACTAGCGTGAAGGTTATAGTGCAATTAACTTAACAATTAACAGTAGGTGGCGCGTTTGTCGTACCATAGACAATCGGCAGCAAACTTCAAACGTAAAACAGACAGAAAAAGAAAACATGCACTTCAATAAACACACTTAATAAAAATAATAAAACATTTTTAGTACTTTTTCCAGATAAAATTTATTGGATCAGGACCGGTTTCGCTCATTGTGAGCATTGTCAACTAAGTGAAACCGGTCCTGATCAAATACATTTTATGTTGAAAAAGTACTATAAATGTTTTATTATTTTTATTGGAATGCAATTCCACCAAGTATTGACAGTAAACACCTTAACCCTTCCCTTACTGTGCAAAAAAGCACAAGATCTTGAGCTGTGAATTCGTTACACATCAGGCAAACGGGAGTGAATCATGACAATTATATAACACTACTACAGCAGTACTACATATAATTGTCATGATTCACTCCCGTTTGCCTGATGTGTAACGGGTACACAGCTCAGGAGCTTGCGCTTTTTTTTACATAGTAAAGGAAGGGTTAAAAGGAAACACAATTAAGACACAAAAACTTTCTTTCTTTGAGTGGCATTGCAACGCTTGCCGGATACCGGTGCTAGTATACTATAAAAACGGTTTGTAACCCAAAAAGTTTGAAAGTCTGTGACTTAGTGTCTACATTACTTCTTTCCATAAGTGATAAGTGATGTCATAACTGTGTCACATTAAGCAAGTGTGTCACAAGCCTAAAATCAACTTAGCGCAGACATCGGGGCATTACGGGCATGACGATGTTATGCAATCGAATTATCTCACAGAACAAAACGATGACAAGATGATAGTCATTCATAAAAGTTGTTTTACCTTTTTTCACCTGACCAGTCGAGTCGACCGACCAGGTCGGGTTGCCCAACCGGCTCCGAGAAATTGCGATGCTTTACGAAACACCGAATCAAATATTAAATGATGTCAGACATAATCACGGCGCTCCAAAAATGTTATTAAATTTTATTAAACTAAACTATGAAGAAACGTAAATTTCACTATAAAATTTAGATTCTTTAAAATGTCAGCTGAGGCCTATCAAATTTGATGTTGATTGTGTTGCGTTCGATGCATTAAGCATCATTTTCACAAATCTTTGTGAACCGTATTTTGTAATTTGGCATACACTTTGTAGAAATCCATTACAATAAGATTAAAAATAGCAAGTTATTCAATTTTACTAGAATGATGCTGAAATAGTAATCAAATAATTTTAAATAGTTTTAAGCTTTTACATTAAAACCCCCATTTACGCGAAAGTCGAGACCACGTGATTGGGAGTCGCGTAATTAGGGGAGTGGATCTTATACCAAAATTAGGGGTTACGTTTTTTTCGCGAAAAATGCAAAACTGGCAAAACTAACAATAAATGAAAACAAATACATGACTGAAATATTTAGTTACATAGTGTTTGTCAAAGATTGACTGTATGCATCACACAGCCCGCCGCCTGGCTGTGTGTGTATATCCTGGCACGTGCCGAATACACAGACGCTCGCCAACGTTTGAATGTATGCACCATACAGCAACAACGACAATTGGGGGTTCCACTGTATATATCTACTTGGTCTAGTCCGTTCCGCAGTGGTCAACCTCGTTGGCTTCCGTTGCGGATTTCACGAGATCGATTCCCAGTACGGACAGCATTTTTTCAATCGATTTCCGTTTGAAGACATAGGTGTTTGTGATGTTTAAAAAATTCCTTCTATCATTCCAATTCTTTAAAAACGGGACGTAGCGAGAGAAATTCGTCAACCACTAATTCTGTCTTAGCCCTATTTTTATATCCCTATTTTCATCTGTTCGAATAATAAAGTTGAACACAGTTCTCATAGACAAAAATTTATGTTGTGATAACTTCATTAGGAGACAACATGCTCAATATGGATTTATATAATATGTTTGTCTACTGGATTATTTTGAATGAAAGTGCCTACAAGATGCGGGAATAAGATTTTCATGTTTGCAAAATTTTATTTTAATTTAATTTTTATTTTCCTCTTCTGTAATAACAGTAAAAAATCTACTGTACTACTAAAAATCTACTGATTTCTGTTCCAAGACGTTGGTATTTGTAATACCTATCTTCATATCTTTCTATCATTATTTTCTTTAAAAAAAGGAGGTTGAACAACTGACTAACAAGCAGTTATCGTAAAAAACTCTGTTGAGATACCTTCATTAGGAAGTCACATTTTTCGCATTGAGAACGCACATGAATTAGAAAAAAATGCATGACGAGATTTGAGTTCCGGCATTAGTTAAAAAAAAAAACACTACTTTTAATATTGTCCAATATCTGACGTATTGAAATATTCATAAAAATAATTGAAATATTTAAATCGTAAATTGATCTTTAAATCTGTCCATGCTGTAACAGTGTTTTCCTACAGTCTCATATTTACTTGAACGCGAGTACTTGCTTCCTCGGTCTTAAGTAACTATTATCACACTTTGCTCGGGGCGTTTTATTTCCCATCGCACATCGATGTCGTTCTGCAAAGCCTGCCTCATGATTATCATTCAACTATCTTTATGAATATATTTTACCTATATTTATAATTTCATAACACATTTCAAAGAAAATTGCCACAAGTGAATGTGAGGCTTAAAAGAAACAAAGAGGTGTGCCTATTAATTATTATGATAAAGTGGATGAACATTATTTGTCTTGATTTATCTGTATGTCAAAATTCATTTTTCCTATTTAAATTGAGATCTTAGAATAGGGTAAAAATAACAACGTAGTTAGTTCTACAGTTTCAGTATAAATTTTAAACCGTAAAACTGTAGAAAATTGTAGAACTAAATACGTTGCTATTTTTACCCTATTATAATGTTCTACCGATTCAACCTATGAGATCTAAGACGTGGGTGTCTGTGATGCCTCTTCTACTAGAGTTGATATCAATTCTTATGCTACTTATAATATCTTCGAGTTTATCTAGAATAATTTTCTACTTTGAAGATATTTGTCACATTGATACCTCCATTAGGAGGCCAAATGCTTTACATTGAGAGCGAACATGGATAATAAAAGGAAAACACAACACTAATAAATGGGTACTATTCTTTTGATTAGTAGATTTTACTATTTATGAATAATATTCAAATAGGGTTGAGGGTCTCTGGAAGCATCAACAGCACGCTACCCATGATTCTGGCTTGCTGGACAACCGTCTTGTTAATAATCATATGATATACTCGGCGTAACTGATGGATGCTGGCATTTCATTAGGGGAAACGAACCGATTTAGGGATGAGTGACAGCTCTTCCAGGACAATAGGAGAAATACAATAATAATATTTTTAGCATAGTTTATATTTTTTTACACCGCTGTGGTTCTGCTTAGTAATGATATTATGATATGAAGAAGTTTATCGAAAAATGCTCTATATTTTTTTACAGTGGCGGATCAAGTCAAGTGGAAGCCTCGAGCGGTAAAAATTTCAGGGGCCTCAAACTCAAATTAGAAAATAAGTTTTATGCATAGAAACTGTCATTAATTTATTAAGATATATACAATAAAAGTAATAAATATAAAAACATTTTTAAATAAATTTTTATCTTGCTTTATTTCTTGCAAATTTGTCAATTATTTTAGCAGTGTCAATTTGGCTTAAAATTTCTTGCTCTATATACAAAATGGCTGTACTCTTTTAATCTTTTTTCTCCCATAGTTGCTTCTCAAATATTTTTTAACACGCTTTAAAACAGAAGACGATCATTCACCGAACGCATTAGATAAAAAAAATGAGGAAGGGGAAAAGGACCATTTGGGGCCTTTTGGTACTTTAGGTACCCGCTTAGTCTGCTTAACCCTAGACCCACCTTTGAGTATTCATTATTTTCCGCCACTGAAATTTGATAAGTTTCTTAGAAATATAAACTTTGTGGGTGTCTACAAATAATCATTGGCAAACCCCTATCGCCACAGCAAAATGACTTTCGTCATGTCATCTTTGACTTTTTGATATTGTAAGTGCTTTGCTAAGAGCATGACTGCATGACCCAATACATGGACACAACAAGGAAATAAGTAACTATGCAACATACCTGTTTGTTTCCCAACGATGCATGAATAATTTATACGCAAATCAATCCTGAAAAGATAGCTAATCTAGTAGTCAGGTGTATTTATCAACAGATTTTATATTTTTTTCTTAAAATACTTTCATATTTGTTGTAACTAGGGTCTTCGATACCGGGATCTCGTCCAATTTTGTGATCACGAAATGCTAGGGTTCTGATAATCTAACCAGGATTTTTTTAAACGAGCCAGCGACCTAAAAAATCTCTCACATTTATCATTTTGGGAATTCCGTAAATTCCCAGGATTTTAAAATCGCCCAGGGAGAAAAAAATAAATCCGCCAGCGACCTAAAAATTAAGGTGTTTCAACTTTTTTTGTAGATATTTTTAAAATCTCTCAATTTGTGACTTTTTACTCAGTGATTAATCCCAGAATCCCGAAAACTCACATCCCTAAATAATTGTGAATCCCGGATTTCTCCAAGAATCTCAAACAATTGTGAAACGATCAATCGCGGGAACCGAAAAATTGTGAATCCCGAAATCCCGGAATCACAAAAAAAGTCCGGGATTGGATGCCCTAGCTGTAGCCGAATGTTAAGGCTTTCGGCTCAAATTTCACACATAACTAGACATTAAATGCAAAAAAACACATTTTTTTCTCGTATTAAATCATTGCGTATATTTATTTGATAATCATTATAAAATATGGAATTTGAGTGAAAAATTACGCTGTTTTTTAAATATGCATAATAAAATACCATTACCTCGGGAATTGACAGTAAAAACACTAAATGATACATTATAATAAAAATCTTTTATTATAATGCCATTCCACCAAGTATTGACAGTGAACGCCTTAAATGTGATACATTATAAATTATTACATTGATCTTTCATCAATAATGGCATAAATTATCAGTAAAAAACATCGATGATTAATATTTACCAAATTACCGAAGACAGTGTGTAATGGAAAGCTTCCATTAGTTGATATCTATTCGCCCTTGGTATGACGCTGCAAATTCAATTAAGTTCAATGGTCAAATGGATCGTACCGACTTTGGTAACTCTTCTCTATTTCTGATTGACCATTCCCAAACATTTCCATAGGAACTTATGAGTACTATTTAGATAGCGTAAATTTTCTTGTATCAATCAAACTGTTAACGTGTACTCTTACCCAGCAATAGCCAACCGGAGGTTTTCGAAGATTCGTTTTGACGAAGATTTTCGTCAAAACGTTAACGTCATAAGAACCAAGAATCCAAAAACATATTTGATATAGCACGCAGCAACAAACATCACACTAATTAATTAATTAAAGTTGTTCGATCGCCTGTTGTGGCCCAGTTGTTTAGAGCTTGCTCTACCGATCACGCAGGTCTGGGTTCGATTCCCGGTCAGATCACAGTGAATTTGAGAATTATTCAATTAAAAGTTGCGATCGAAGACTGGGTGTTTGTAATGTAAAGCCACACCATTTCCTCTCCTCCCATCCTTCTGATCTTTTAATGACTGGATGTAGCAAGAGCGATTAGTTTGCCACTAGTCCTGTTCTAGCCTTACCCTTCCTTCCCTACTACTCACATTGAAAAAATTGAGGTTGAGCGACTGAGTGCCAAACAGTTCTCATTCTTTTTATCCATGTCAGCTCCCAATGTAAAGCATATGGCCTCTTAATGGAGGTGTCTCAACAGAAGTTTTTTTACGTGAACTGTTTGTTACTCAGTCGCTAACCTCACTTTTTCGAATAATATAGATTACGATACATAATTACAACGAATACAAACGTCAAAATAAAATAAACCTTATTATTAGAATATATAAAAATAATTTGAAGACTACATTTATGCGCCCTAGGCGGTTGCCTATATCGCCTGTATGGTGGCGCCGGCTCTGTGTACAAGAGTAATTTATTACTTTTTAATAATTAAAAACCTCAACTTTTATTGTCATTTCATATTTGATTACATATTTTAAAATAAAATATGTTAGCGGTTTTCGGGATTCAAAATTGTGTGCTTAGTAATAAAAGTTTGCGACCGCTGCTTAACGTCATTTAGTCATAGATCGCAAAAAAACATTCCATAAGTGATCGATACGATATTTAAAAAAATATAACCTAATATTGCATTCACGCACATTGTTGCATCACAATTACATGTATACACGTTTCCCATACAAACAAGTTGGTATACTTGCCTCGGTACGTTTTCCATACATATTCAAGTGGTACTTTTACTTCCTCGGCAGAACCGGTCTGCGAAAGTAGGTCATCTCTTTTTGTTTCATCGCATTATGCCGTAATTAGAAAGAGAGAGCGCTACATTACGTGTTATTACGTCATATTACACAATTCGCCTACGGCTCGGTCGTAAAGCCGCGACTACACTGGCGGAAAATCGATGCGAATTTTTCAATTAATTAATTATTAGTCGATATGAATACAAAATTAAATAGGTTTTAAATGAAAGTAAATATATGAACATGCATTTATAAACGTTGCAGTCTTGTATACATGTGAAAATAAAAGTGTGTGCAAAGAAGGGTTGTTAAAACCAGTAGCGAATTAACCTATACGCGAATGAGGCGCGCGCTTGGGGCCTCAGAATCTTAGGGGCCTCAAAAATGGCTGATATTATATAACCCATATACTTTTTGTTCAGATTTTTGTATATTTTTATTAATTTACATGGAATTTTCTGGTATTTTTATGTTATCCAAAAAAAGGGCCTCCAAATTTTATTGCGCCTGGGGCCTCCCATGTGCTTAATCCGCCACTGGTTAAAACTATTAAACTTTTTAATAAATAAATAGTATTTTTGTATGATTGCAAAAAATCAGGGAAGACTTTTTCAATTCCTTACGAGATAATGAGATAAAATAATGATATGGGGAGTTCACAGTATTCACACCCCTTCTCCTAGTATGCCAAATATAGTCGAAAATATGCCTTTTCATCATATTGATTGTTGAAATAATGACTGTATGTAATAGAACATAATTTATCACCCTGTTTGGGCCCATGGCTCCTTATGAGTTTACTCAGATACCAGTTTTTTTTATGAAAGTATATTAGTTTTTCGAGACTCGAGATTGATGACTGGTAAAAAAGTGAGAAATTGAAAAAATCCAAAATGATTTTCAATTCTTTGAAAATTTTACGGATTTTCCAACATGAAAAGACTTTTTTTGGAATTGCCAAAAATGTGGGTCCTTCTTTTTTTAAATCTCTCGTGGAGTTCAAACATTTTTTTGTCGCTGTCCGAGCTTAAAAACCTTAAAGTTTAAGGATTTGCCCGTGGCCCCCCAAAACTGTGCTGTGGTCTCCGGTTGAAAAACCGTGTAGTAGAAGAAAGCGAAATGGTTCAAAAAATTGAAGATCCTCCAAGAGAGAATAAAAATCACTATTGCTTTAAGCCGAGTTCAGAGTTTGAGTCAGAATCGGAGTGGTGTTATAATTTGTAGTAGAAATCAAGTATTAATTTAAGGTCCGACTCGGAGTTGTTTTATTAACGACTCCTGGAGCCTTGGTTATTAGAGATGCACTCGAAGGAATATAACATCAACACGAAAGACTCTCTGAAATAAACTTAAGTAGAAAAGTTAAGGATTAAGTCGTACATTATATTAGAGAAGAGTCCTGTTACAATAAAAGCATGCATTTATAATAAATATGTTTGTTCGACTGATATTTACGCCCAATTTTATTGGTCGTGTAGAATAGGCATTAATTTGCCGTAAAACGGCACGGTTTGAAAGCCACCGCACTCGGGTGTCACCGCACGAAAATATTATATTTTCTTAATGTTGTCACAGAACTCGTCTCGAAATAACGATGCTATCTTTGAATAAAAAAAAAACGACACAGTCGATCGGTTGCGATCGACTCCAAAATACGGATCCAACCGTAACTAAATATAAAATGGCATAATCGACACAAATCGACATACTTTTCGCGCGGCAGTGTTGCCCAACTATAAATAAAACGTGTACGCAATATCGGAAGAGTTCGACCAGACGCGCAAGTTGGTGTCGCCATCCGAATGAAAACACGACACGGTAAAAAGCAATTGACCTGCCTGTAGTAAGCAGTCGACAGTAGCGTCCGCGAATTTTACCAGCGAAGACAAAACAGGTACTCTGACCAGTTTTCAGTTGTTACTAGAGACTAGAACAGGGATAAAGAACCTGTTCTTTTCTAAAGGCTTTTTACATTCATTTTTCTGATTCAACACAAGGCCGCAGTAAACATTGACTAGGGAATCTTTGGCGGGAAACAACTTCATGCAAATTTCTAAGGTCCAGAAATTTGCGTGGGAAATTTTTAGCTCGACTCCAAAATCTCATCAGGAATTTACGAATTTACAAAAGTTAGCCGAATTGGCCGATCAGGTCAAAAGGCCGCAGGTAGACAACACTAGTTAAGATCACAATGAAATAGGAAGCATTGGCATACAATTGTATTGATTGCAAATTGCAACAATATGTAGACATGGAGATAAATTTTCGATAATTCTAAGAAGCGTTTCCGTGGGAAAATAAAATTTGGCGTTTTCCTAGACATAACTGAATAATAAACAAAGTATATAATGGCATATATATGTGGATGTGTATTGTATACAATCATGAAGCTTTTGGTTGCCATTTTCAGAAAATTATGTAATGTTTAAAATGAGAAAAAATATTTCATAACGCCAGAAAAGCAATACGTGATTTCAGCCGATTTCCAAACATATTTTATGTACTTTGTTTTTATTATAAGTTAATAAATGTGGGGAAAAAAATATGCGTTGTCGAGCCCAATACTGACAGTCAAGGAAGGGCATCCTCGATATCTTTTACATTATTACCAACATAACCCCCAGAGACGAGAGCTTTTTTTCGAAAAAAAAATTTTTTAAACCATATTGAAGTCACGGATAACTTTTATTCCTAACAAAAATTAAAAAAAAAAAACGCAAAGTCGTTGTATAAAAACCCTGCATGACTATATGGTCACGGTCTTATCGTGTAATATTGTGTACGGACAGTAGTAAAGGCAAAGGTGACCGTATGGGCACGCAAACATTCGGGGTTGAAATATAGCTAAACGTGAAATTTTTAAAAATATTTACAATTTGACCTCTTTAGATCAACATATTTTCAATACAAATATATTATGAAAATAACTGTAAATAATTTGATGTTTTGATAAAAAAATAACTAACAGTTTCAAAAAGTCCATTCAAAGACAGAAATTCAAGAAATCGTATGTGCTTTTGGTGGCCGTCTCTGTCCCTGCGGCTGATGACTAACTGAAGTCTGTACCCTTCTTAAGCAAATATGAGTGAAAGCAACGATATTCAGGTAGAACATGGATGAATAGTGGTATCAATAGACAACGGTGTTTACTGTGACAATATGGTCACGCTCGCCCTTGGAGGGTTAAGAGACAGTATATATATATATATATATAATGCTTTTTAAATGTTTTAAAATTTGTGTTTTTAATCCTTTACTACATGCAGTACATCCCCGAGTATTTCTATTAAATAATTTAATCCGTCCCCATATGTATACATTATGGTGTGCACGCTACTGCCAGTAAGTTGTTACACCTTGCGAAAGCTTTTTTCCTTTCATTCTTTATCCTGCCGGGTGAGAATTGTTATCTATGTCAGAGAATGCGCGGTTTTGTAACAAATACAGTCCTACGCATAGGCACGCGAAACCAAGTTGGTCTGAAATCGTGGAAACGAAGAGATTTATATGAATTTATTGAAAAAAATATTGAATCTTTTTTTCTTGACGTTGTTAATTCAAGTCAACACCGATAATAATAATTTCGTAACGAAACGGAAATGCATCCCTTGTTGAGCATTTCCCAATGGCAATTTTAGGAAATATAATCTTTTAGGAATATGTTACGGTATATTACGATTCACAAGTGAAAACTATAATTGACAAACTATTGCTTATTTTATTACATGTACTGTCAAATAATTATTTTACATTGGTTATTAATATTTTAAAATTAATACTATAATGTAAATAAATCTTATTTAAATTTCTCAATGTTGCAGTCAATGAAATGTGTAACCATATCTATCGTTATAACTATTTAAGGATAAGAGTACAATAGCAACAAAAATATACTGCGTAGAAACAGGGCTGTGGGATTGAAGTCGGAAAAACCGGAGAAAAATAATTTAAAGATATTGAAAAATTGTTAGTGTATTTGTGCAATCTACTAGAATCTATTCCATTAAATAGATTGATTTGATGGTAAACAAATATGTTTTTTTTTTATATCAAATTTATGGAGCTTTAAGTACCAAGACGCGCTAGCGTCAAGGTTCTTCTAGTCTCCTTCATCAATAAAGTTTTTGAAAATTTGTAAATTGCACCCCCTTACCATCGTTTGCAGACGGAAGGGCGTGATCTCTACAGAGATAAGAAATTCACGGAAACTCCATATGCTTCCTCCATACTATATCCGTACATGTACACACACATGCGCATACATACATACACACATACAGTAAACAAAAAATTCAAACAAAGACAGTCATTTTCGTGATGCTAAATTCGTTCTTAAATTGACACTTTTAGACGACATAGAACTCTAAAGAACCAAGTGAAAAACATGTTTTAACACTAACCGCGCCCTTTGACAAACGATAAAAACCCAGGACGTAAATGTTTATAAAACATGTTTTTCCATTGGTTCTTTAAGGGCCAGCCAGGGCCGGCGCCACCATACAGGCGAAATAGGCAACCGCCTAGGGCGCAAATCATAAGGGGGCGCAAAAATGGAGTATTAAAATTAGTTAACATGCATATTTCAATAATATTATATAATACATTTTATTTTATTTTTATGTTTGTATCTGTTTATTGACGTTATGTATCGTAAGTTATTTTAAAAAACAACAAAAATGCAGCTATTTGCAACCCTGACACTTTCTTAACATATTTGTATGAATGTGCACACATGTTTTGGTTCTCTTTGTTTTCTATCGACCGTTTTTGTTACAACTACGACCTTTCCGAGAAGTCGGACCGGACCGTCCGCACCGAAGATGAGTTTCCGCTTACGTTATTGTTGCAGCATCGCAGATGGCCATAAGTTGACAACACATAACCGACATTTTTTCAATTTTTTCACAGGAGAACCAAAAAACTGTATAAATAAATAAGTATTGGGAAATCAATGAAAATGAAAGACACTTCGGAGAAAAATAATTACATATTATGTATATTAAAAATAATCTGTTAATGTTAATTAAATAAACTTTTTATTAACAAGAATGTTTGATAAGAGTTAACAATTTTAATTTTATTTCTTCTTTTATGATGATACGAGGAAACAATTTCAAGTATTTTGATCTGCATTTTGATAATTTCAAGTATGCACCTGTTTTAACTTCATCCATATAATAAGAGAAACACTATACATAATTGTTATTTTTTTTTTTTAAATCCAGTTGCGGATTGTTCACTAGAATTTTTTCTCACCTATTTTCAAATAGTAGGAAAACGATGTGGCTCTTCTAGTATCTTCTGGCAGTTTGGTGGGCCCTTTTTTCTGTTACGTGTTTCCAACTTTAGAACAATTTCAATGAAATATTTTTGGAAATTACGAGATGTCAATATTTTAATAGAGCTTCAAAAATTTTAAAAAATGATATTCATAACTCATTTTATGACAAAAAATGTCGGTTACGTGTTGTCAACGTGTTGTCAGAATACGCGTGGCCAGTATTTTAAGATTCCGTAAAAAGTCAAATTTTTACGAAACATAAGCACTATCCAACGTTTTGGAGCAGTGGTTGGGAACCCGCGGCCTTTTGCCTACTCTGGTGCTGCCTTTTGACTTGATCGGCCAATTCTGTTATTTTTTGTAATTTCGTAAATTCCTGAGATTTCGGATTCGAATTTTTTTGGAAGAGTTAAAAAAAGGTCCCACGCTAGTAATTTTGGAAAATCCGCAAATTTCTGTGCTTTAGAAAATGGGATGAAATTGTTTCAAAAATCCCATAATTTCAAAATCGCCGGCCAAAGATTCCCTATTGTGAATGTTTACTGCGGCCTTATGTTGAATCAGATAAATGAATGTGGCCTTTACAAAATAAAAGGTTCCCCACCCATGTTTTAGACCATTTGTGTTCCCTTTATATTCGTTTTTCCCTCTGAAAATTAGTCGAACGTCTTGTTTGAAAGGAGAAGAAGGGGATGATCAAATGTATAAAATTGATAGTGACTTAGAATTGGATTTTGATAGTGTTGATGACCTATTTTTACAATCAATTGAAACAACTAACAATCTACCTAAAAAGAGGTCATATTTTGTTTAAAATAAAATGTAGGCAAATGTGTAAATATGCGCGAGTGTGAATATGCCTTTAGATCAGTGATGCACAAATCGCGGCCCTTTTATAGTTTTGTGGCGGCCCTTAAATCTTTTTCTCAAACATATTTTTTTCACGTAAAACATTTATTTAATAAATGTAAGCAAGCTTTTTCTTCAATGAAGGAGAATAAATTTGTTTATAGAAACAGGCTTACAAATATTATGTCAAATTAAAAAAAAATAGTTAAAAATTAACAAATACCAAGAACGCATTATCTTATGAATTGCATATAAATGAAACATAAATATTTCACAACGAAACGATTTTTAATAAGCATGTACTCATAATCCTTTTTTTGCATGGATTATTTATTTTCGAAATAACACGGTCAAAATAATATAATGGAACCTATTAATTTATCTCAATTCACCTAATCCTTTTTACACGGTTTTAAGACTGTTTTACATGGAACCTGCACAT
Source organism: Himalopsyche anomala (assembly GCA_031772345.1). Taxonomy (NCBI): domain Eukaryota; kingdom Metazoa; phylum Arthropoda; class Insecta; order Trichoptera; family Rhyacophilidae; genus Himalopsyche; species Himalopsyche anomala. The sequence goes on from CM062827.1 coordinate 1,645,982, forward strand.
CTTCTGTATAACATAGGATTGTGCGTACTTTAAATCATTTTTTTCTTTGCGGCCCGAACCCACGATAATTTGTTTTATGCGGCCCGCTAGAAGGTAAAGGTTGTGCATCACTGCTTAAAATCGTTTTCAATGTAAATAAACAATACGAGACCACTTGGCGACACATGCATTTTATGTAATAGACATTTTAAGCAACAGAACAAAGAAAAAATATAACAATAGTTTTTAATGTTCAACACAGTTTTATGTTTGAATGTTGGGTATTTTTCAGTTTCTTAAGTAATGCGATATTCTGACGGAATGAACTTGTTAAATAAATCACTCTCACAGTCGTTGTAATTAATTGTGGAGTTACTTGCGTTTATAATTTTAATAGTGGAGTTGGGTTTTATATTCTCATACTGCTATGAAGCTTGATAGTGAAAATTACTATACATATATTTTATTATTTTCGTTTGTTATTTTTTTATATTTATACCGCAGTGCATTTTTGTGTATTTTATTATTTGATTAATTTTTTTTGTTTAAATTGTTTATTGTTTTATAAAAACATTTAATAGTTATTTTTTTGATAAAAATAAAGGGTATATTATTACCTTATTATTTTTCTCTTGTGTGTGTGCGCGTGTTTTATAATAATTTATCTAATTATTTTTTTTATGCAAGGATAAAATTGTCATATATTAAAATTGTGTTATATTTGTTGGGTCCTATGGCGCAGCAGTTAGCGTTGTGGGCTTCCATGCCGGATCTCACGGTTTCAAATCCCAGTACGAACAGCAACAGTGTTTGTAATGTCTAAAAATTCCCTCCCCCCTTTCCTATCCTTTGATAACTGAGCGTAGCGAGAGCGATTAGTTAACCACTAGTCCTGTCATAGCCTTGTCCGGCAATCCCTACTACTATATTTGAAAAAGAAAAGTTGAGCAACTGAGTAACAAACGGTTTTCGTAGGAAAACTTCTGTTGAGATACCTCCATTAGGAGGCCATTTGCTGCACATTGGGAGCAGGCATGGATTTTAAAAATGTTCAGTAATCTTATGAAATCCATAAAATTTAAAAAATATTTTATGTATAGAATGTAATTATATCGGATATAAAAAATAATATTTTTAAAATTTATAAAACTTCTATGAGATTTATTTATAATAGGTTTATAAAATTTATGAAATATAAAAATATGTATTAAATTTAAGATCTGTAAGCCCCCAGTTCTGTCCTAGTCCTATCCCTCCATCCTTAATGTCTTCGAAAAAAAGACTTTGAGCAATTGAATTACAAACATGCATAAAAAAGACATTTCTAATGAACCCGAATGTTTTTTTTTATTATTTAAAAAATAGAACAATTTTTTAAAAGGGGGGCGCAACTTTCAACTTTGCCTAGGGCGTCAAATAGCCTCGCGCCGGCACTGGGGCCAGCAATATATCAGAAGCATTTTTTAGCACCGTTGAGGAAGTGTTAAAAACCTTACGCAAGATATGTCTTTTCGATTTACTTATGTATTTTACAGAGCTGTGGAGCCGTTAAGAAATAAAATGACTCCAACTTTAAATCAAACACACAACTCCGACTCCAACTACGACTTGAAATGGCTTACAATTCGTTCAGTCATTTCCTCTAGTTAGAGTACATACAGTCATTATTTCACCAATCAATTCGATTAATAAACTAATTTTAGAATATTAGACTTACTAATACTGTGTGTACTTACGGATTACAACTTCGAATGTAAACGAAGGTGAAATTCTTTCCTGATTTCTTGCAATGTTACAAAATGTTTTTTTTTTTTTATTATTGTTTATAATGTGTTTTCGACCTTTAATACTTTCGACTAGTGATTGTATATACAAAAAAATCGAAAAGAAGTCGGAGTCGTTATTTTTTTCCGACTCCGGTAAAAACCGTCCGACTCCACAACCTCGGTATTTAACGTAAAGGTAACATCGTGTTCCTCGCTCCCAACTAATAAAATTATTTGATTTTCGTTATTCATGTACAGTGGAACCCCCAATTACACTACCCCGTATTACGCGCTGGCTTGAAATATTCACCGCAAATCCCCTAATTGCACTCTCGCATTTCATTGTCGTTACTACGAGTTGGTCGTGCGGCGCATACAGTCAAATGTTGGCTAGCGTCTGTGTATTCAACACGTGCCAGGCTATACACGTATAGCCGGTGACTATCTATGTGTTGGATTTTGGCGCGCTTTGTATTTTATCACTAAGTAACTAAATATTTCGTCCATATTTTTTTTTTTGAAAAACTAACAATTTTCAAATTTGAATCATTCAAATTATGTACACTCCCACAGATTTTGTCACTAACGACCCGGGTTTCGCCTTTCGGCATCTTCAGGCGTTCAAGCGCACGGATGAACTTGAACTGACAGTCAGTTCAAGTTCATCCGTGCGCTTGAACGCCTGAAGATGCCGAAAGGCGAATCCCGGGTCGTTAGTGACAAAATCTGTGGGAGTGTACATAATTTGAATGATTCAAATTTAATATTGAAATTCCACCAAGCACCTTCAGTCGAAATCTTAAATTATAACAATTCTTAGTTTTGCATTTTTCGTGGAAAAAACCAAATCTCTAATTTTGTATAAGATTCACTCCCCCAATTACACTACCCCGAATTACACTGTCCCAAATTTAGTGTAAATGGAGGTTTAACTCTTTAAGGACTAAAGAACGTGTCCAAACATGATTTGAGCAATATATCGTATTTGCATAAAATGTAAATAATACGAGATATGTGCACCATTAAAACCAATGATTCTCATGCTGTCATTCATTCATCTTCATAAATGAAAAAAAAAATAGGTGCCCTTTGTAATGAAACAAAAGCGTGTGTGTACACGAATATCATCGTCTAATTACTTTGCTCTTCTGTCCAGAAGCGTCCCGTCTAAATATCAATCATTCGTATATTTATTTACTGCACAGTATTACATGTAAATAATTATCTTTACTGTGGAGAGGATGACAACGATCTGTCATCGCCCGGGGCCATGTTCCGTTTTTACGAGTGTCCGCGCCGTTGGGTAACCTCCGCGTTAAACTTCTTCCATATTTTATGTAGGGTGTCCACGCTTTAAAACTATTAAGTTTAAAATAAAATGTTTGAATTTTTTTACTATAACTTGACAAAACCATTTGTTATGAATAATACCTGCTAAATTAATCTTAATTTAGTGTATATGTATACCATAATTCCAAGTAATTGTATTCTTCTATCCAAAAAATGAGACGTTATATAATTAAACAACAGCCAGTCATCTTCTGTTTCCTTAATTTAAAAAAAAATATACCTCAGCAATTTCTACTTGTTCTGTGTAAATAAGAATTAATACATACAATAGTGAAAACGTTATTAAAAATAAAATTTATTTCTCAATCTTAAATCATGATATAATGCAGTGATGGCGAACCTGTGACCCGCGGGTTAGGCAATGACCCACAAAAGATTCCTCTGCTGTCACATTTGACACACTATTTAAAAAGGTTCACCATCACTGATATAGTAGGTCACAAAAAATATGTTTTTACGCTATGCTGTTGACGGTGTATGTTAGATTGTAAAGGGCCAAGAAATTTTACGTTGAAAAGATAAAGTTTAAAAAAATATACAATTAGGCTACCACTTAAATTTTTCAGACATGTGACTCAAAAAGGTGAAGACGGCCTAAAACGACTGCTAGATGGATCAAAACAAAACAATAACTTGGTCTCAAATGATTCTCGGATTTTGCTCTTCGGAGTTGTCGATACAACCTCACATGATATGAAAGAACACAGTGTTCTTCAATGATAAGACGCTGACGAAGAAAAATCGATTGGAACGGTGGACTGCCAATATCTTAACAAGGGGCTCGGTAAATTGTATTCATTTTTTTATCCATGTCCGCTCCGAGTGTCGAGAATATGGCCTCATAATGAAGGTGTCTCAAAAAAAGTTATTTTTCTACGAGAACTGCTTGTTACTTAGTCGCTTAACCTCTCTCTTCAAAAGAGAGTAGTAGGGATAGAATGATAAGGATAAGGCAGGACTAGTGATAATACTACTAATAGTAGCGCCCTTGGGAGGCAATCTTAAGACATCACAAACACCCATGCCTTCGAACAGAAAATAGATAAATCGATCGAAAAATGTTTTTTTGTACTAGGACTCGATCCCGTGAGGTCCCACACGAAAGCCTACAACTCTGAATGAAAAAATTAAGGGACAACTAATTTTAAATTTTAGCCATCTACAGAAATTGCAGTTATGTGATGATTTGATCTAAGACGAATGATTTTATTATCTTAACAAGGGGCTCGCCGGCCGCGCCGAAATTTAACAAGGGGCTCGCGTGAGCCCCCACCCCCGAGCCCCCTCCAGCCCATCCCTGTCTGTTTGTATTAATCTTTATTAATATCTTTCATGTTGTCTTTTACTGAAATCATACGTCAAGATCAATCCACTGCAACGGTTCACCCCTATCGAATTCAGATTTCTACATCGTAGCGATCATTGTTGCATAGAGACAGAAACCTCATTGAAAACGGACAAATAACAATATCATTTCAATTTTATTCAACATTACATAGTATTTAAAAGACACTTATTTATTTTTTATAACGGTATGAAATATTTTATGGTCACCGCATTTCGTCATATATAAGTTGTTACAGCGACGATGGCTTTTGATTGACGAATTGTGCAACTTGTTGCTTAATTGACAAGCCTCGGACTTTTTATGGGCCGACCTCAATTGATTGATGCTGCAGTCATTCTTCCACTTCCATTCTTCGCGTGCCTCTTCCTCAAAATCTCACAAGCCGAGACTAAATTGCCAATGATTGATGACCTTTTCTTGTGTTGGAATTACAATTTTTTGACGCTTTTGGCGTTATTACATTTCATTTGTTTTTTAACGAGGAAGTAATGACAGAAGAAAATTAATGGTTTAATTATAATCGAAAAAAAGGTAATTTGCATTATTTTATAATAAAAAAAGTTTTTCAACGACAAAATGAATGGTTCATCGATAGTTGAATAATGTTCGTAACTAATATTTTAATAAATTGAAGTTCTTCGTATTCTAAGTTAAAATTTCTTTCTGAATTCAGCACCTAATCAGACTCATATAACGCGGTCAAACAGAATGTGTAAATAAATCAGTATTCTTAGTCTCAACTCAAAATATTATTTTTCGACCCGATGATTTGTACATCATATAAAATGGAATATATTAATTAGCAAAGCCACAAACAACATAATCAAAATGATGTTGGTAATAAATATCTAGAATTCCAAATCCGCATGTTGTCATAAATAAGTTTTGCAATATCAATACCGATATTTCGGAATTTTATAATAAATACCGGTATAACAAAAAGAACTCCGAATTGGGATCGCAATCAACGTTCCCTCTAAGCTGCGCGCGTGCACGGCCTCGCAACAGTTGGGAAGCCCCGCGCACTCACTCCGGATTGGCGCACACTACAAGACAGTTGTTTAATTAATATTTGATCGGTCCGCGCAGCCTTTGAAATTTCCGCGCAGCTAACCTCTTACCTTAGAGCAGTGGTTTCCAACCTTTCTGTTACTGCGCCTCCCTTTGAAGAAAAACATATCTTCGCGCCTCCCCATACTTTAATTCGTATAGTAATAAAGACACGTTTTAAATGGTAAATAAATATTTTGGACTGTTCGCGCCTCCCTTTGCAATAGTCCACGCCTCACCGGTTGTAAATCGCTGCTTAGAAGGAACATTAATCGTAATACCGGTCAATCCAAATCTAAATCTGAATTTTTCATGCAAAATATCTTCATTAAAAAAATCATGATCATAAACAGGTAATTTTAATAAATTACGAACGGTTTTCTAAATTAATAATACACCTTTAAAAGTCTCATAAATTCCGGAAGCTGTCAATATTGATACAACTCTTAGCAAATTTTAAATGTTTCAATTCATCGCAAACAGTGTTATCAAAATATCTGATTACTTAATTATATATGTTCATTGAAAATTCGACTTTGGTTTATTTTCAATACTGAAGCAGCGGTATTTTATCACTTTCAAAATTGTAATTTAGTACTTTAAAACAACATGAATACCGATATTCCGGTTTCAGTAATACCGGTATTGCAATTTCTAGTCGTAAATGCCCTAGCTATGATGTAGTTATTTACGGTAGTTTATCATCACTCTAGTAGTAGAAACGGAACAATTTTCATATTATTGATAACAGTTGGATTGTGAAAAATATATAGAAGAAAAACATGCATAACATCTTGAACAATTACCTCACTCGCACGTCAGTCTATCACATTATGCAACTGAGAACGAAATAAATACATTTAATAGAAGTTTGCTACTTGTATGTTTTAACATTAAGGTCTAGATTTGCTAGTGTTTATAATGTGCTCTTATATAATTAAGTTGTTATGGAGGAAGTTGTATTTCGAGTCAAACTAGATATCTCACTGGAGTAGGTAACGCTCTGCAAGAAGGTGCTGCGCGAATATGAATAATGCATTATCTAATATCTCCAATAGGGATTCTAAAGTCTCAGAGTTTTCAAAGTCCCGGGACTCGAGGCATGATAAAGTTAAAGTCTTGGGACATCCCGAGACTCGAGACTTTTATTTTCCCTTCAATACAATTATAATTTTATTAAAATTAAATATTTGCATATATGTATGTATTTTTACTAAGAAGGGATGATAACGGTATATGTAACGAAAAAATATCAATGAAGCCATCGTCAGGAGTAAATTTATGACAGTAATTTCACAATAAAGCTTTTAGACCTTTTTCGTCCTATTGAGATATTGGTTCCTTTGTGAATATTGAAAAAACATTTGTATATAAAACAGCATCAGGTATGAACGTTTAATTTTAATATTTTGTAATTTGCTTTTGCTACAGTTATATTACAATATAACTGATGTTATATTACAATATAACACATGATGTTTGAAACTTCTACGATATTATAAATCTCAAACATCTGTTTTTTTATCAGATCCCTTATATATATGCATACTTAATTTTATTAAAACCCCGGGTAAATGTCACGTCCCGACCATGTTGTGTCCGTTTTTCTTGGAGCTCCCCTCTTATATCTGCTTTCATTCAATACACATCAGTCCTTTTGAGTTTTTCTTAACAACAAGAATTGTTTTTTTCAAAATTAAAATGTACATGTTATTAGCACATTATAAATCACAGTCACAATTCCCGGGACATTTTCAAAAAAAGTCCCGGGACTTAAGACAGCAAAAAACCCGACAAGTCCCGGGACGTCTCGACACAGAATCCCTAATTTCCAATGACTTCGTAACATATTGAAAGTTTGTTTTTCCGGCGACGCTAAAAGTGCGTGAATTACGCAGCCAGGGAGCTGTGCAGACTCAGGGGCTCACACTCTTTCTAAAATTATCAAAAAAAAATCATATTATTAAGACTTCTTTGCCATAAGGACTTAACGCAACATTTGATCGGTATCCCGTTCATACAATTTTATTGTACCATTTTGTCTTACTGCTATAGTCAAAATTTTTCGTGTAATCGGTCCTCAGCTTCATAAATAATGTGGAATTAGTACAAAAGTGTTTATTATAAGCCCGTAAAAGTAATGTTAAAATGTTTTGAAAAACAAGATTTTAGTATCTAACTGTTACTCATTGTTATGTTCCAATTGAATAAATGTAATAAACAAATTGCGACATGACAAATAAAAAGTTCTAAGCGTAGATTTTTCAAGAAAAAAATTAACAATTGCGATTAATCAATAGTATTCATTGCAGTGGCGGCCGGTCAATGTGGCATTGGATCAAAGCACCCTTTGTCATAACATTTATATCATTCACTCATTTTAAATTCTTCATGTATTTATTGTCTATAATAAATATTAAAAACTGTCTATAATAAAATAAATACATGGATAATTTAAAATGAGTTAATGGTATAAATGTTAAGTTTGAATATTATTTCATGAAATATGACTGCCCCTGCATATACAAGGGTGCATTGATCCAATGCCACATTAACCGGCCGCTACTGATTCATTGTTACTTGTGTTTTGTTAAAATTCTACACCAAAACCTTACGAAATAGCAATGTTTTCAGTTTTACGAGGATTGTCAAATATTCTTGGTCAGTTAGATCAGTGTTTCTCAACCTTTTTGGGAGCGTGGCCCCTTTTAAGTGTCTTTATTTTTCTGTGGCCCCCATACCATTGTTTTGTCTTCACATGAAAATTATAATTTCAAAAACCCATCTTTTTTTTAAAACTGTTCCGAGATTTTCGTATCCAGAATGCCAGTAATTTATTTTATTTACGGATTTACAAAAAATAGCTGCGCGACGTCCGCCATTATGCTCTTCCCTGTATCGTTTTATCAATACCCGTGGCCCCCCTAAACTGTGTTGTGGCTCCCCAAAACAAAAATAAATCTCTATGGCCCCCTTAGAACACGCTGTGGCCGGCCACATGGCCACATGGCCCACATGGCCCACCGTTGAGAAACTCAAATATATAATAAAAAGTTAGATAATATCAAATTAAAATATTGTTCTGCAATGGAAACTGTTGTTCAAGATCTTGGCTAGTATTAGAATATATTGGAGTTAATGAGAAAACAACTGATCAATATTATCCCACTACAGAAAAGAATACAACATTTTTCGTACAACTTTTTAATAGCTGAGTTTAAGTTACCATACTGAGCCACATGTCCGGGATTTTTTTCTAAATTAGTCGTTAACCCTGGCTGAGGAAGACGAGTTAACACAGTTAGAGAATGATTTGATATAAGGTCGAAAAAACTGTAAATACATCTTTCATTTTATTAGTGATTACTGTATGTTTTGATCGTTCTATAATGTAATAATACTTTGGTGCCCAAAAACGTGTTCGTACATTTCAGCTATATTTTATTTCCTTAGCAACGAAACAAGTTTCTCAGCCGCGGTTGTCAGTCAAAGCTATGATTATTGAATTTAAATATTTGATTTGCAATATTATTATATGCCATCGAAAAAATTTAGTCTTCTTTATACTAACTATTATTTGAGAGTCTCTAGCTGAGGTACTAATAAACATATAAGGATAACTTTTAGGGTGTTAACTGTCAATACTTGGTGGAAAGGAATTCCTTTGTACTTCATTCCACTTTAGGTCAGGACAGGTTTCGCTCATTGCGATCTCAGTTGACAATGCTCGCAATGAGCGAAACCGGTCCTGACCTATTAAATAAAGTGGAATGAAATACAAAGGAATATTGGGTTTTTATTAATACAAGAATAAAACCGAAATCTTTTTCCGACAGATATATTATATATACAAACTCTCCAAAATATTATCAAAAATCCATCAAATGCTTGGCTCGGTAAATGCATCACAGTATAAAAACTTACGATTAATAAAAAAAAACATTTTTGATGTATTATGGAACCATTGGTTGCATCTAAAGCATGGGTGGTCAACCCGCGGCCCGCTGGGTGTCTTCTTGTGGCCCGTGGAACATATGTTCACATTTTTTTCTTTCAGTGTACATAAAACCATCAAAAGAACATTCCAACGTGCGTAGTTCGTATCATATCTCATATATGGAAGTATCTCAGTACATTGATTCAACTATCGTGACAACTTTTTGCTGCATTTGCTACGCAATTCTCTGTAGACGTGAATTTATTGCCAGGAATTTTACAAATGGAACATTGTGAAATGTGTTGTGATGCACAGTTAAAGGAGATATTCAATCAGGTTGGCTTGGAAGAGTTTTACAAAACATATTTGGTCAAGGAGAAATATCCTGCATTTTACAAACATGCTCTATCGATGATCTCACTATTTGTCGTTATCAACATTGATGCACTTAGTTCTGACAGACAAAATCAGACGTCTCACTAAAATTTATTATATTTTGTTTATTTTTTATTATTTTTTTTGTATTGCCTAACTCTAATCTAATAAATATGTTTGATTCCCATTTTTGTTATATATTCTTAAAAAACAATATATTTCTTGTTTGCTTTGAAAAATAAAAGAAAGTTAAGAAGAAAAAAAACGGCCCGGTAGGAAATCTCATTTCTAAAATCTGACCCGGCTGCTGAAAAGGTTGGCCACCCATGATCTAAGGCATTCAAGGAGTTCACCACGTCTTATGGGAAAATAATCGAGACCAATTCATAAAAGCTTTTTATTTTTAATTTCATTATTTTATTTATCATTCTGCAATCTATTGTTGATTACATAAGTCTTGAAGAATTTCTTCTCAGGACATACCAGGCAAAAATTTGAACACGAATTACGTTGTTTAGCTACGGAATACACCCTGTAAGAAAAGCCGTTGTGAGTGGTGGTAAGTACGAATTTGAGTACCCTACGGAATTTGAAAATTCTTGCCCTCATAGAGCGATGCACTGCGATTACAATTTTATCAACTAAATAATAAATTTGGCATAACAGCAAATTTCCAGTGCGTCGTAAATACTTTTGGTTTGTAATACAATATTTTTTTTGTTAAAAAAATATGTCTAAGCTTAACATACAATCGAAAACCTTCATGAAGAAAAATTTCACAAACACCCGTGCTTAAGATATAAAATGTCCAATTAAAAAAAATGTAATAAACTTTTCAAGATTCTAGCTAACAACCATTTGGTCGATAATCAGAGCAAGAAACACGTAACTACACGGATACAGTTTTATTTTTGCTTAATATAATGTATTGTCATTGACTCGTAGCAACGGTCATTTTTATTATTATTCATTACTTGTTTAAACTAAAAAAAACTAAAATAATGTCTATTAGTTTAATTATTCACTGGCGATTCAATATTTTCCATACTAGCTAATGTAGGATCGTTCGTATTATTTGTATATTCTATTGACATATCGTCGAATATGTAAATTTGTAAATATTAAGCGAGTTTCCGAACAAATTTTGGATATTATCTCACATTCGCAAATATTTTTTTAGACAATTTAACATAACGTAGTGCTAATCAGTAAAATATTTTTACTTGCATAACACCTGTTATTATATAGCTTCCTCTCGAACACTTTTAATAAATTTATCGATGTATTGGATACAAATGAGGCGTTCAGTATCAAAGGCACATGCGCCCACTGAGCTATTTTAACGCACCCTTACTTATAAGTATGTAATAAAATAAAGAAACAAAAAATGATATTTTTTTACGATTCAGATAATAATCATACATTTTTAACTTTTGGAAATTCGGTGAAATGCGGTGTCAAAAATACTCTTAATTGTATTTTATCTCTTTTAAATTTGTTAATGCTCACATAAGCATATAAATGTAAATAATGTATAATTTACCCAGTGAGTAAAAACAGTTTATTGTAACACATATTACTGAAATGTTTGGAAATCCGGTGTGCGTCCGCCACCATTATAATAAGTCTCAAATGTGCCCGTTACTCCAATAAGGTTTAGAGCTTCTGCAATAAATATGTTTTAGTTTCAAAATCGTACTTAAATGTATGAAAATCAACGTTAAATAATGGTATTACTATTTAAATTTTAATTGTTCAAACTATGTACATTCTCACAGATTTTGTCACTAACGACCTGGGTTTCGCCTTTCGGCATCTTCAGGCTTTCAAGTGCACGGATGAACTTGAACTGACTCAGTGTGCACGGATGACTTGAACTCAGTTCAAGTTCATCCGTGCACTTGAACGCCTGAAGATGCCGAAAGGCGAAACCCGGCTCGTTAGTGACAAAATCTGTGAGAATGTACATAGTTTGAACGATTCAAATTTAATATTGAAATTCCACCAAGCACCTTCAGTTCCTTAAATTACTATTTAAAGTCGCCAATTCTAGGGCAACTTATTATCATATTGGCCAAATCATTGTGAGTCAATCAGATCGTAGAATTTGAATCACCTGATTGAATGTCATTCAGTATGTAATGTGTGACAGCTTTAACGGATAAACTTTCGGCTCTTTTAAAAAATCAAATGAAATCGACTAGATCGTGTTTGATACTACACTCCTCAAATAAAGTAATCAAAATAGTAAACATTTGTTAGAAAATTTATACCATCTGCGTGTCGGAGTAAATAATATGAACTCCTAATAAAATTCTACAAAAGAAAGCATTTAACGAGAACAGCGTGTGAGCCCATCTTTCAATGTATGTTTTTGTAGAGGTAGAAATTTTTGGTTGATTTCATTTCACTTTTAATGTGTTCACTGTCAATACTTGGTGGAATGGCATTATAATAAAAATAATAAAAGATTTTTAGTACTTTTTCCACTTAAAATTTATTTGATCAGAACCGGTTTCGCTCCTCACGAGCATTATCAACTGATAAGGAAAATAAATTAAACAGTGCTATTTATACAAGTTAAATTGAAAAAGAAAGGTGTAAGCAATTACTAACAATTAAAAGGATTTACAAATTACATTATAATTACACAAAATTAAATGCTTAACACCTATGCTCGCGAAACCGGTCCTGATCAAATAAATTTTAAGTGGAAAAAGTACTGAAAATCTTTTATTATTTTTATTATGATTTCATTTCGTTGACCACGAATTTTACAGAGTCACCAATGAGAGGGGACCGGTAAGTACGTATACAAATATATTTTTATATATCAAATAATTTTAATAAATAAAAAAATATCTGGTGCCACGGCTGTAATTAAATATATAAAAATTAAAATTATGATAAATTATCAATTCCGGAATCCCAGGAGTGAAAAAATGTGAGTGTGCAGGAAAGGTCTGCGGGATCGGATGCCTTAGTTATCGGATGCCCTATTATATAGTTAGTTAGTTAAGATCGATCAAATTATTAATCATTTGACAACATTATGACAACATAGTTAAAGTGTCATTAATGAACGTATCGGAGAATCGTAGATGAAAAACTTTGGAACATTAACGTGGAAATCATCGCATGGCAACAGAAATAGTTGTTTCTGCATCCGCAAAATAGCGTCGCAATAATCTTCTGTTATTTCCGCACTCTGTTGCCGAGTCGTAAAGGGTGGCTTACACGAGTTGATAAGAAAAAACAAAGACACTGACTAGTAGAGCCCTAGTATCATGTGAGAGGAGTTATTCAACATACTGTATCACAGTAGGAAAATCTGAAAATCTTTGTTTCGAGATAACAACAGTTTCCTGTTCGGAAAAATCTAATAGATTTTTTATTACATATAGTTTTAGAAGAGTACTTTTAATTTCTTACTTGTATTTTAGTATATATGTACATACGTTGCTCTACTCTAAGAAACCAGACGATATTGTATTAATCAAATCAAAGATAACTTCGCAGTATAGATAAGTGTATATCCATTTCTCGCACTTACTTATTCTAGATTGGTATCTTGTGTATTCTCTCTAAAGGTTCTGTGATAAAGACAATGAAAAAAATAGAATACCCTTAACGAACACTGACTGTAAACATGTAATGAATAAAAATGTAAAATTCTCATCAGGTATTTTCTGATTTTAATGAAGAGTTTCGTTTGCCTTACCTATATTGACTTGAACAGTGGAGGGGAACCTGCGGTCTCTTGGCTATTCTGATGCGGCCTTTCGACTTAATCAACATATTCACTTTGATCAAAAAATTATACGCAAGCGTTTGGAAAAGAGCGTAATCAACCTATTGCAGTCAAACAAAAAGGAGAGGGTGCAGGGATGGGCTGGAGGGGACTCGGAGGGGTCGCGCGAGCCCCTTGTTAAGATAAGAAAGTCATTTGTCTCAAATAAAATCAGCACATAACTGCAATTTCTGTAGATGATTAAATTTTATTATTTAACAAGACTTGGTTGTCCTTTCATTAATTTAAAAAATACATTAACTTTGGCTGCATAATAAAAGAGACCCTAGCTGACCGCATGTGGCTTGCGGGCCACGGTTTATGCATCGTCTATACTCCATGACTTGAAGACATTATGGATGAGATTTACCGAACACCTTGTCTTAGATATTGGGAGCCCACCGCTGGGAGGGTGTCAACGTTTTGTTTTCTTTGCTGCTGCCTTATATTGAATAACAAATGAAAAGGTTCCCTACCCATGGGCTAGAATATGATATGAGATTTTCACCCAGAAAGTTAAATACAATTTACATGCGCGATTGCTGAGCATTTATCAAATTTGATTAGTCAGAAATTATGAAATGTTTCTTTGAAAATCTTGATATATGTTACATAAAATATCGAATCTAGAGGTTTTATCCTAAAGAGATTTTTTTTTTTATTATTTGCTGCTGTTGACTTAGAACTGTCCATCTGTAAACAAACTTCTGCCAGGACAGTGACATTATATTTTTAACCACCTGCAAAAGAAGAAGAGTGTAGTCAGGAATTGTATTGTACTTAATTAGGGAAGATTTAGTCAAAAACTGTTTACTGTTAAAAAATGAAGTCATCTTGACTAGTCGATCGTGTAAGCCACCCATTAAGCATCAAGCAAACTAGTGAGCAGTGGAGTGCCAGATCGCGACCTTGAACGCCCGCGACGTCAAGTTTTGGGTTCCAGTTCCGCCTAGCGCCGACAACTACTTGTTGTTGGAAGCTGCGGACTAAGGTAATGGCGAATGAAATTGCAAAAAAAAAATGTCTAGCGTTAATGTTTTAGGCATGGGTGTTTGTGATAGATGTAGCGAGTGCGATTAGTTAACCGATAGCTTTGTCCTACCTAACCCTATCCTTGTATTCATACTCAATGAAATTGACAACGAAGCAGTTCTCGTAAAAGAAATCTGTTCAAAATTCCCCAGTTAACGCGACCATTTATTTTTTCCTCCAAACCGAGACACCTAAAAAATAGTTTAGGTGCCGTTTTAAGCGTCTCACACTTTCATACAATACATTTGACCAAATAGTAATGTTTTTGTTCATATCATATTAGATATATAATCTAAAAAATACAATTTGAATTGAAATTAACTATTTACTGCACGCGCACGTATTCGTCTTCAACTACTAGTATAAATTCTACCGCCTGGATTTTGATTTTACGCATTTTTAAAATTATTACTGCGAGTTTTTGTATTTTCGAAAATGGTACATTGAAGCTGTGTTCGGGGACACCGGGACACGCCGCATGAAAACGGGACGTCTGTTAACATTACATACCGACTGTGGACAGGAAAAAAGACGTAACCCAAACTTTTTTCAAAGTAGCTTTTGTTCGATAATCACAATGTATACAACTTAATACACGTTTTACCAAAAGGATGTTAGCTGAAAATGTTGAATAAGTATCTTAAATTAACTCTGAAGTTTGAAAAAATAAGGGCCTGCTAAAACTTTAATAAGGAAAAATGACTTAAAAAAGGTTTTTTGTGACAAATTAATCAATTTTAAATATTTGACATTACAGTTTACGCCAATGCGTCAAATATTATGAAGTTGAAAGATCATACGAGATATATTCGATGAGAATTTTTGAAAGTCACATGATATTAACTCAAGGAGAATTAACTTCACAAACACCCATCTCATAGATCTCAAATTAAAATTGAAAAAATCCAATTTGATACTGACCTTACCGGGAATCGAACCCAGACCCACCTGATCGGTAGAGCAAGCTCTAACCAACTAGACCACAGTGGGCGAATTTAATATTAGGTAAAGTCAATTAAAAACCAGTTTATCAGTCTCCGTCCACTTCAAGGTTATGTATCGATATATTAATAGTCGATAATGTCCGTCCGTATGATTTTCCTTCCGTATGATTGTCTGATTGTCCTCGATTTACCCTCCCCCTGCCCCACACCCTCCCCAGCCTCACCTCCCCTATTTCACCCTCACCCTCCAAAAATTAAGTAACTTTATTTCTAACTATTTCTGCTACAACGAAAAATGATTGTTAGCAAACTTAAACATTATTCCAAAAATTAAATAATTTACAATTGAAATACTGCAGGGCTGTCGATATATGTCCCGAGGTATGTTTCTTCTTCTACGAAATATATTTGTTAACAAACTTAAACATTTCAATTATTCTTAAAATTATATTATCTACAATTTAAATACTGCAGGGCAGGGCTGTCGATATATTCCCCGAGATATATTTCTTTTACTTTTAGAATTTCTGGCTTATTCAATAAATAGGTTTGTAATTTATTTTTCATGCCAGTAAATTTTCTGACTACTTAAAAATGCAACAAAAACCCCCCGTTGAGGCCAACGGGCTTACAGCTAGTATTTTATAATTTGCCTTTAGCTCAAAATCATCAAATCACGTTTTTTGTGTCTCCTGTAAAATGTGTGTGTTACATCCTTTTTCCTTTCCACAATCGATATGCACTACATTGGAAGCTGAAAATCATGTCACGTTGTTCGATCACCGTCAAATATCACCCAAGTACAGCACTGGTTACCTGTCTTGAGTTTAATTATTACGACACCGTACCGCGGTATTATGCAAATCGGCGCCCGTGTCGTTTCGTGAACTGAGCACCAAGCACACAAGACCGGTTCAGGAAGAGATCATTACACGATGTCGAATGATGTTGTTCGTGACTTGCTCATCGCAGTT
Organism: Himalopsyche anomala; assembly: GCA_031772345.1. NCBI lineage: Eukaryota > Metazoa > Arthropoda > Insecta > Trichoptera > Rhyacophilidae > Himalopsyche > Himalopsyche anomala. Next base: position 1,662,527 of record CM062827.1, read on the forward strand.
TGTTTACTACTTACCTATTTATTTATTTAACCCTCTTAAATCAGAAAGCCCAATCATCGCGTTATGACAATGTTATATTTAAAAAATAACGTTTATAAAAATTCCGTTTTAAGTTAATAATACATTTCGGTTAATGAAACCAGGGCTGTGGAGTCGGAGTCGCAGAGTCGCGGTATTTTGGCTGGAGTCGGAGTCGTAAAAAAATAGCGGCTCGATTTTTTTTGAAAAATATATTGAATGATGTGTATTCAAACAAAATAATCCAAAGTGTTGTCATTTCATGCTTGACTGATTGAAGATGATCTGATGGTATACATATATATAAGTTAAAATGAAATTATTGAAAAAATTCCTCTGAGTCGAAGTCGGAGTCGTTTTTTTTTTACAAGACTGCACAGTCCTGAATTAAACACATTCGTATTTATACACAATATTTGAATAATTCTAAGTTTACTCTGCTAAGAATTTGTTGTATTAGAACATGGTGGGGAACCTTTTAATTTCTTAAGACCACAATCATTTATCTTATTCAACATCGACACCCCCTCCCCTCCGCATAAACTAAATATGTTTAAATCACAATGTAAATTAGTTAAAACGCAATTGGGCAAAAGCAACGCAAAAAAAATAATTGGCACAAGTCAAAAGGCCGCATCAGAGTAGCCAATGGGCCGCAGGTTCCCTAACAGTGTATTAGGACAAAGAAATACAAGCGAAATCGTGTGATCAAAACATCTAGAGCAGGGATGGCGAACCTATGGCACGCGAACGATTTCCAAGTTTTAAAAAAAATATTTTTAAGTTTAAAAAATTAATTTAAAATTTAAAATAACTTTGACTATTCCACGTATTGTGTAACTAAATGTGACACGTGTTTCGCCTCTTTCAGCGGCATCTTCAGACTTACTATCGCAAATTTTGCAAAGTTATTTTAAATTTTATATTAAAATGAACTTCCACAAAGCTACCGCCGAAACCATCGGAAGTATTAAAAAATTAAAATTTTCGTGCACGACTTGTGACACTATTTCACTTAGAGTGTGATTATATTTTAATATAATATATATACGAAACAATTCAATATAAATGGATAAGTGGTTTAGTACTATGTTTATCAGAATATTGATTTGTTGGATAAATTATCGCTGTTTGTATATTTCGTTGGAGTGTTCTCATTGGTATTTCACGATCTGACTAATAAATCAGTCCCATTCTCAATGTGATCAAAAATTTACTTCCTCGAGTTTTGCGTACATGCATAATCGAATTTAAATCAAGTTTCACATCACGATTTATTATTTAACACTTATTAATAACACAGCCAGAAGAAAATTTAATGATACCATGAAGATGGAATTCTTTAAATGTTAATATAATACATACAAATCATAAGGAATTTTTGATAAATTATCGCTATGTTATAGTATTGAGAATTTTTGTAAACCCCGCTGGGATATTGATTGAGTGATTTTGAGTAAAAATATTTAGGTTAGTTTTTTTCCACGCGATTCTTTGAAAATTGTTGTACTATTAAATATCTTTATATTAATTATCACTACTAAATTCCGGTGTCAATTAATTGACTAATTAATTAATCTATATATTAATAGTCGATAATGTGCGTCTGTCTGTATGTCCTTTTCGATGACGTCAAGATGATTGTTATGATTGTACACGATTTCCCCTCCCCTTGCCCATTAAACTTAAACATTATTCCAAAAATTAATTAATTTACAATTTAAATACTGCAGGCCTGTCGATATATGCCCCGAGGTCGATTTATGCTACTACGAAAAATGATTGTTAGCAAACATAAACTTTATTCCAAAAATTAGATAATTTACAATAAAAATACTGCAGGGGTGTTGATATATGCCCCGAGGTCGATTTCTGCTACTACGAAAAATGATTGAAGGCAAACTTAAACATTATTCCAAAAATTAAATAATTGACAATTTAAATACTACAGGGCAGGGCTGTCGTTATATGCCCCGAGATATATTTCTTTTACTTTTAGAATTTCTGGCTTATTCAATAAATAGGTTTGTAATTTATTTTTCACGTCAGTAAATTTTAAACAAAAATCCCGCCGTTGAGGTCAACGGGCTTACAGCTAGTTTCAATTAATTCTTATCGCTTTATACAGATACATCAAACTCTCCATGTCTCCATACATAATCCATCTATCCGATTCTGAAAACAGTACATATGTATATACAGAAAGCGACTATAGTAAACGTTAGTCGAAGAGTATTCACTGTTTGTAGAACACTTGTAATTCAATTGAAATAATAAATACGATACGCTCAGCGGTGGGCTGACAATATCTTAACAAGGGGCTCGGTAAATGTTATTCATTTTTTTATCCACGTCCGCTCCCAATGTCGAGCATATGGCCTCCTAATGAAGGTATCTCATCAAAAGTTATTTTTAAGTTATTAATAAAATGATAAGGATAAGACAAGACTAGTGATTAATTAATAGTAGCGCCCAGTTGAATTGAAGGATCGGAAGAGTGGGAGGCAATATTAAGACATCACAAACATCCATGCCTTCGAACAGAAAATAGATAAATCGATTAAAAAATGCTGTTTCGTACTGGCACTCGAGCCCGTGAGGTCCGACACGGAAACCCACAACGCTGAATGTAAAAATGAAGAGTCAACTAATTTTAAAATTTAACCATCTACAGAAATTGCAGTTGTGTGATGATTTGATCTAAGACGAACGATTTTCTTATCTTAACAAGGGGTTCGCCGGCCGTGCCGAAATTTAACAAGGGGCTCGCGCGAGCCTCTCCGAGCCCCCTCTAGCCCATCCCTGGATACGTGTATTATTTAATTGGATAGAAAATTTACAAATCCGGTCGTGCGTTGAAAAATCTAGTAGTAATAATCTCTTGAAAATAACGAAAGACTCACGTAAACAACGTGTTGCCAAGGGCGATTGTCATAAATAATTATGCGTATTTCGGAGGCGCGATTTTTTGAGAAAATGCCGAAGGAAATCATCCACAGGACATGCATTCATCACTTCTTCGTCCATCCCTTACTCAATCCTTCTTTACTTGCCTTTGATGCGCAATATTTAAAACCTACTCCGAAATGCATAATAAATTGAATTTGTGTGGTGCGAATCCCAATACAGTTTTTAAAGATTATTTTTTTAACCAAATTATAGATTTCTGTTCGAAGACATGGATGTATGTGATGTCTTAAATGTTTTGAACAGATTATTTAACAATATAGTTTTTTCGTTGACTTAATGATACTTTGCCGCCTGTGTGGTCGAGTGGTCAACGTTGTTGGCTACCGCTACGGAGGTCACGGGTTCAAATCCCAGTACGGGCAGTTTTATAAATTAATTTTTCAATCGATTTATGAATTTCTGTTCAAAGGCATGGATGTATGTGATGTCTTGAATTCTCCCCTCCCACCCATCCTATCCTATGAACGGGGCGTATCGAGAGCGATTAGCTAACCACTAGTCCTGTCCTAGCCGTTTCCTTCTATTCCTACTCTCTTTGGAAAAAGAAATGTTGAGCAACTGAGTAACAAGCAGTTCTCGTAGAAACACTTCTGTTGAGATAAAGTCCATTAGGAGTCCATATGCTGCATATTGGGATCGGACATGGTAATGATTCTCGAAAAAATTTGACTATAAGTATTAATTCATTTGGCAATTTGAAGAGATTGTTCAATTGTGCAACAAAATGAGGCGCTCTTTTGAATAATCCTAAAAAATAGAGCCGGATATTGTTGAAAATATTCTAAGGCAAAATGATCAATTATTATAATAACAAAAGACTTTCAAACTAACCGCTGACTGCATGCATAGTCTCATGCCCTTTCACCGAACGTCTCACGATTCACTTAATATAATATATTTTTTTTACAATAGTAATTATTGTTGGATCAAATAACGTTTGGTTTGCTTTTATAATTTATTATATATAGAATACTCTTCAATGATGTATTGTCTTAAATTTCAAAGAAGCTGTGGGTCATCCCCCCCCCCCCCTCCCTCTACCCAAATTTAAAGTAACACACATTTATCTCTTGCAACGCTGGCTTGCACATAAAAATATTAAGCTGACAACTTTTGCTTTTCCACAATAAAAAGAGCAAAAAATGCGTTCCTGATTTTCTTTTTTTCATTCACTGCCGAATCCTTCAACGAAATATGGTACTTTTATATAAGTATTTGCGAAATAAATATCGATGGAAAAACATTTATCTTCCAATGTATACGTTCCCGTGCATAGGTCTCCATTCTATAAATCAGTGCTTCCCAAACTTATTGTGCAATGGAACACTTCTGGAAATGTATCCGGAACACAGCTTATTTGTCAAATCACTTATTTTTAAATTTATTCATTGATTATTTTTAGAACATGTTACATAAAAATATGAGTAAACAAAGCTCTTTGTGATTAAAAATCTCCGCCTGTATCTAGATATTTAACGTTTTAAATCTAATTCTTATGTTTTCGTATTATTATTCATATGAGTTCGTTTAATTTTAATTCTTATGTTATGAATTACAAATAAAATTGAGGTCTGTCTTTTTCTACTGCACTCAAATAAGCGAAACACGTGTCACATTCTATAACACAGCAGAGTTTAATAAAATAAGTCACGAAATTGTATTTTATATTATTTATTTTTACTAAAAAATATACTATATTATTATTAAACTTCTAGTGTATGTACATATTTTTTCACTGTATAAAATTGTTTTAATAAAATGCGAGTTTTAAAATGAAACAGTTCTTGTGAATATACGTAATAATTATCGACGATACCATTGGCTGGCGTCCCATATCGTCTCATTATACAAATCGTACTCATACTTGGCCACACTGAACAACAAAGTGTCCAACTGCGATCGTTAACCATGGCTCTTCGTGCCAATCTTGTCAGATATAATATAATATATTGATATAATTATTATTGTATTACACTACATTATTTCAACAGCATTTTTTCAATTTCTGTTAGAAGGTATAAGTGTTTGTGATGTCTAAAAATTCCCTCACACCCTTCCGATCCTTTAATAACCGTGTGTAGCGAGAGCGATTACTTCACCACTAGTCCTGTCCCAGCCTTATCTTTATATCACTTTTACTCTATTCAGAAAAGAAAAGTTGAGCGACTGAGTAGCAAATAGTTATAGTAGAAAAAGTTCTGTTGAGATACCTCCAATAAGAGGCCATATTCACCACATTAGGAACAGAAGAAAATACTAAGCATTAATTGTAAAAACTGACTTGCAAAAAAAGCTTAAATTCGATTTAATTATATTTTTACTTGTACTATCTCAGTTCTTCTTCCTTGCTTCTGAGGAAAAAAAACATATTTTTTCTTCGCTTTATAAAGATACCAAATCACTCCAGCTATATTCATAATTAAACATGGAGTCTTTACTCTCAATAGCTTCCAGCTGGGCGAGAATATTAATGTGGCAGTTAATTACATTATTGTGAATATTCACTCGAATTTTCTGAATATACACAATGAAAAGTAATAACTATTTATTTCAGGCAGGCTGTATTAGTCGCTACTTGGGAAAAATGTATTTAACAACGTAGTGGCATTATACAAAAAACAGACGAAGAAAACTTATTAAGACAGAATACAATAAAAAATACCATTTCATTAGCTTTCATCTTCGGAGCTATTGTCGCGTGCATACATTTATTATGGACAGTCTCAACACAATCACGTTTTAACGGATTGACAGCTGAACGGAATTTATATAACTAATTGAATAGCTTGAAACATGTTCTCAAACGATGATTAAAACATATATTCAAATTATAATTCCTTTAGAGAAAGAATGAATGAATTGTACCCATATATCCCGTATTAAGTAATTGAAAATATAATTCTAGCAACCAGTGTTATCATAGATGTTTTTTATTTCACCTAGCGACTTTCATAATATTTTTTTTTAATAGCTGACTGTTCAGTACCTTACATACGTTTTTCCATGTATTGTTGGAATATTGTTAAACACTTTCAACAATTGTTGATTCCGTGTTCAAGTAGTCACTTTCGGTTGTGGAGCTCACAGTTTTGAATACCAGTACGGAATGTGTTATAAATTATTTTTCCAATAGATTCATGATTTTGTTTTCGAATGCATTAATGACATAGAAGAAAGTAAGAAATATGCTTGCGACGTAAAAACAAATATACAAAGAAAGACTAGATATATCAATGAAAAATAAGTTAAGAATAAGTTTCATGAGGAGGTTGAATAAATTTTTCCGTTTTTGAGCACGCGTATTTAAGATTTGCTATCACTGGTGGACTGTCAGTGTACACATAGCTAGCTGTAAATTCTTACACGGTGACTTGAGAAACGTGTTATTGTACGGAGTATGGAGGCATTTCCGGGTTTGTCATATACAAGACAACTTTGCGCCTGGTACAATCAACCGAGAGGTAATTATTTTTGTGCACAAACTTCCCAAGCATGAGTGATCTTTTAAATTAGTACTTAGGAAATAAACCGTGGTATGAACGGTGATTATCGAAGATTGCAGGTTTTCTTCTCAGCGATTGTGATAATAAAATAATAACATTTTATTATATTATTTCACTCGATATAACTTGATAAAACTGCATTATAATAAGGTAAAAAATATCTAAGTTTGTACATTTATAATTTCACAAGAATTATATGAATTGCTCGATAGCTATTTCAATCAAATTGTGGTGCTAAATACTCACTTTGATATTTTTACGTTTTCATTTATTTGTAGCAATATTATACATATTTTAATTTTATTTAATTAAACAAAAACGTTTGGCATTACAGCTAATGTCAATGCGTTAGATCAAGTCGACATCAAAAACACCCATATGTCTTAGGTCTCAAATTCAAATTGAAAAATATAAATTTGTCGTTACCGGAAATTGAGCCCAGATCCGCCAGGTTGGTAGATCAAGCTCTAACGAACCGGAACCACGTTGACCTGGATTATTCTGTTTGTTCTATAGCCTTTGATAATGCAGCCTTTAACGACTTCGATTTCTTTGGATAGTTACAATAATCGTTGGAATTGTATTAATACACTATAACAGGAGTTGGCAAACCTTTGCATAGCCGTTTACGACTCTTCATACATTTACCCTTTAACATATCACTGGTACCTTTGCTATCCTGTTTCCTTTACAACTTGGCTCTTCGCATTTGAAAGTTTCCCTGCCTTGACAATTTATGAAAACTTTGTTTTTATTTTTTTTCGTCCAAAAAAATTAAACTTCAAACATGTATATATGAGAGTATTATTTGCATATATGGCTCATTCTAAAATGGTTAAAAAATGAAATTTGTATTCCATTTTGAAAAACAGTGTACATTTTAAAAGTATTTTTAGTTTTACGTTACTTTGGAATGATATTTTGTATGTTATCAAGCCATGTTTGAGACCGATTTCTAAAAATACTCTCAAAATTTATTTATATCTACTAAATTACATTCATGGTTCATGTTTCAACAATTTTGGAATGAGCATGGTTTGCAAATAATATGACAAAACATGTCAAACTTGAATCGTTCAAATTATGTACATTCACGCAGATTTTTTCACTAACAACTCGGGTTTCGCCTTTCGGCATCTTCAGGCGTCCAAGTGCACGGACGAACTTGAACTAACTTGACACTTGAACGCCTGAAGATACCGAAAGGTGAAACCCGGGTCGCTAATGATAAAATCTGTGTGAATGTATATAATTTGAACGATTCAAATTTAATATTGAAATTCCACAAAGCACCTTCAGTCGAAATCTTAAATTAAAAAAATTGTCATTTAATTAAAAATGAATGAAGCATTTTAAAATAATATTCAGAATAGTTTGGTTTAATACATCGTTTAATAATTTAATTAGCCGTCGAATAAACATAAAAAAATGTATTTTTATTTGAATGGTCATCGGACACTTCTCGCTGTGTCGCGTATCAATATCCACTATCGGAGTGGAATTTTTAACCATCACAAGGAAAATCCGTTTTGAAATTATCTTCAAGGTCTTCCTCTATCAACAAGAAGATAGTTAAATATTATTTTATTTTATTGTATACTTAAGACGTATTTGCGAATCGTTCCTCGAAAGACTATTTCCTCAACAGCGTAATCGCGCCAACATAATATAAGTGACGAGTGACCATAGAACAATACAAATAAATAGACAATAGAAAGAATATCATAAAAAAAACTAATTCATCATTTTCGTTATATATCTAGTTACCTTGAATTTTGCCAATTTGAATGGATGATTTTGTAATCGTTAGTAAACTTATAGAAATTCTTTTTCGTCAGTTGATAATCCTCACTCATTTAACGAAACCGTTGATGATAACTTATTAGAATAAAATCCGCACAACTCTTTTTTACATGGCTTCACAGTTAACAGAAGACAGTAATAATAACAAACAAAATACATACGTCATTAGGTATCATATAAAATGTGTCAGAATTGCATATTTTTCAGGTTGACAACAAACAAAAGAATAATATGTATAGGGCCACGATGTCAAATTTCAAATATTAAAAATATGACAATGTATGGAATATTGTGTCCGGAATTTTCTATGTAGTAAGAATCTTGTTCGGAAAAATCATGTACGGAAAAATCATTGAATCATTATTTTTATTCGTTGTTCATTAGATAATTCGAGTACACTGTGTTGACATGTGAATAGGTTTGACTGCTAGAGATGTACCATTTTAACTTGACTGTGGCAGAACTCAGAACTAAAATTGTCGCCCTAGGACGTGTTGACTATGGCAACGTTAATGATGCGATGGTGGCGCCCTCTCGGGCAGTCAAGTTACGCTGGCACATCTATAGCAGTCCCCCAATTATTAAAAAATCTCGTTTCCATACGTCACATAAAAATACTAAAAGTTCATTTTACATGTTTTGAGATTAGAAATACAATCAGTTACTTAATTGCAGAGGTTTCGGATAAGAAAGCTGGTTTATGTTAAATTTATAATAATATATTAATAAATTAGTTAATAATGGCAATCAAGTAATAAAAACTATATTGTAATGGCGTGTAAGTGTGTTTGGTGTGTTTTAAAATGTAAAATTGGTAGCTCATATGTGAGTGGACAACGCACGCATTCCAACCACAATAAATTAGCTTCAATTTGAGCCAATTGAGTGTTCTTCACTTTTCACCATCAACTGACAAGTCTCTTGGATGCATCGGACGCCGCTTGGTGTTTCTCTATTGTGTTTAATAAACCAGGAACGTAATCAGGAATATTTGATTATTATTCAGAAAAAAAATCTAATACAACCCACCAGTTGTGCTCAGCCTTTGGTTCAGCACAGGGGTGAGCTGGGGTGAGCTCGGAGAGCCAGCCGGCGAGCCCCTTGTTAATTTAAGAGATAACAATAATCTCAGATCAAATTAGTATATAATTGAAATTTCTGACATTTTAAGCCATTAAGATTGATAATTTTACGACAAATTGCATATTGTTATATATTATAAGTATATTAAGTAGAATTATTTTCATAGTTAACGTTTCCATTATAATTTTGAGCGAACACGACCCGGGTTCTTAACTCTAATCTAAAGTTAAATTTCCATCAAGCACCTTCAGTCGAAATTCTAAATTATATTAAGTAACAATCGATTGATTATTTAAGTATTGCATATAATTGTAAAGGATTGATAAAAAAATTCACTCCATCCCCAAAACACCGAGAGTTGCTTTGAGATTAAGCGAGCTCCTATTTAATGTATAGGCAGCCCACCGCTGGTTCAGCATTCCTTATTATTCAACTGATAGTAAATTCCTGACGTTTGGACATCGGTGCAGGTTTCATTTTCAAGAGTTGTAATCAAATACTGAAATATGAACATCAAAATCGTCGGTGTATGTCAGAATACGTCAAGTCAAAAATCTTGTTTTAAGAAACCGTTCTTTTCAATAATTATTATATGATTGTTAAACATCTCTATTTTTGCACAGTGCCTAATAATTACTATTCTTACTTCTTCGTGAAATTCTATATATATTTTGGTATCCATGTCCGCTCCCAATGCGAAACATATGGCCCAATAATGGAAGTATCTTAACAGAAGTTTTTTCTATAACAACTGTTAGTTAGTCAGTCGCTCAACCTATCTTTTTAAAGAGAATAGTAGGAATAGAATGATAAGGTTAGGTTAGGTTGTTTAACTCATTTCTTTTGCCACGTCCTATTATTAAACGATCGAATGAGTGGATGGGAGTTTTTAGATATCACAAACACTCATGCCTATGACGCAACGGTTAGCGTTGTGAACTTCCGTGCCGGATCTCATGGGTTCAAATTCTAAAATTTTAGTTAATTATAGCTTTTTGTCACGAATATCTTGCCTTGATTATCAAACGGACATGATGCACATTATACTATTCTTAAAATTACTTAAAAATACTAATAATAACAAATAAATAGATTTGTTTTTCTTCCTGGATGGAATGAATTATTCCAATAACCTTTTCATTTATCCAATTAGTATTTTAACATAATCAACTACAATATAAACCGAAAATACAAGAAAATTATTTATAGTATGCACGTCATAATAATTTAATAAGAAGTGCATCGAATTTAGCTCTGGACATCCCTGTCTGTCTGTCACATTTTGTGACCAATGGTAACTGAGCTTGGAGTTGACCCCCACCAAGTGTCAATTGTTATAATACAATGCACCAATTAAAAAGAATTACGATGCCTCTGTGACGAATCAACTAACTTTTGAAACTGTTCTACTGCATTTAATTTGAATTAATAATTGGGCCCATTATAGGTGAATTGAGCCAAGTGGTATTTTAGAAAAATAAATTAGATGCGTTGTAAAAGCCGCCTGTGTGGTCGAGTGGTCAACGTCGTTGGCTTCGGTTACGGAGGGCACGGGTTCAAATCCCGGTACGGACAGTTTTATAAATTGATTTTTCAATCGATTTATGAATTTCTGTTCGAAGGCATGGATGTATGTGATGTCTTGAAATCCCCCCTCCCACCCATCCTATCCTATGAACGGGCGTATCGAGAGCGATTAGCTTACCGCTAGTCCTGTCCTAGCTCTTAACTTATATTCCTACTCTCTTTGGAAAAGACAGGTTGAGCAACTGAGTAACAAGCAGTTTTCGTAGAAACACTTCTGTTGAGATAAACTCCGTTAGGAGTCCATATGCTCCACATTGGGAGCGGACATGGTTTAAAAAATATTCCACACGACAGTATCATAAAAGTGAAGTAACCTCAGTTAACTGCATATTGCAATAGTGTTTGTTATCTTCGTAGAATAAAAATACGCAATCCACCAAAGGACCAAGAAAAGATGTGATAGGTAGTACTTACAAGTGCAAGAAAAACGTTTTACCGTTTACTAGTTGGCTCACTTCACCTCTAATGGACCCAATCGTTACACGTATTTGATATTAAAGAAATATCGAAACACGCGTCATAATTTGTAATACAGAATGTGTAATAACAAAGTTATCAATTTTAATATTAACTGTTCGTTTGTTTATTGATTTGGCATTTACTCGGTAGAACTCCATTTTAATAAGGTAAAAATATCAACGTATTTCAGTTCTACAGTTTTTTTTATATTTTATGCGTTGATAGCTATTTCGGCTTTCGCCATCGTCAGAACTATGCTTAAACGTAAATTTGCTCAGCTATATATACTGGCTAAGAAGAGATACACAATGCATCATATTATTCACTCTAACATACTAATTAAAATTATAATTACAATATTGTCTGTGTGCGGGATAATTACTACCACAAAAACTTAATATTTCGTCCATATTTTTTTTTTTGCAAAACTAAGGGAATTCTTAGTTTTGCATTTTCCGCGGAAAAAAAACGAATCCCTAATTTTGTATGAGATTCACACCCCCAATTGCACTGCCCCCAATTACACGGTCACGACTATAGTGTTAATGGGGGTTTTACTGTATTACAATAAAGTAACGACTTTTTCACGAAAAAATAAATTCTTTGAAAAGTTATTCCATATAAAATTAATAGTGATGTAATGATAATTTATAGTTTGGATATCAATATACTGCGTGTAGCAACCAGCTTTACAATCTGCCGTAAGCCAAGTTAAAATAAGTTTGTTGATTTCCAAATTTGAAATAGTTGGGCTTATTGGAACGGAAGTGAGAGGTTTTCGTAAAACTTCTACACGGTTGCGATTAGATATTGCAATTCCGGAAATACTGGATCCGGGATCCCGTTATTCATGATTTTTTTCAATACCGAAATACCGGTTTTTGAATAATGAAAAAATAAAATCACAATTCAAATCATAATGAAATTATTCGCAATGAATTATGCTAAATCTGCTATAAATTGTAACAATATTAAACAGTTCAAGAATTAATGAGTATTTCAATTATGTATGATTATTTTAAGAAAGTATAAGCTATTTTATTTGTTTAGATTCCTTATGGTACTCAACGTTGTAACCACCACCAACCAGGGATGGACTGGAGGGGGCTCGGAAGGGCTCGCGCGAGCCCCTTGTTAAAATATACTAAGGTCGGCGAGCCCCTTCTTAATTTAAAAGAAAACAATATTTTCAGATCAAATAAGTATAAAACTACAATTTCTGAATTGTATATTATCTAAGACAGCATAACTATACACAGTAGAAAAATTTTAGCCATTTAGATTGATAAGTTTACAGTAAATTGCATATTGTTACATATTATAAGTGTATTAAGTAGCATTTGTGTAGTGTATTAATTGCACAGGAGTGATAAAAAAAATCACTCTTTCCCCAAAACACCGAGAATTGCTTTGAGATTAAGCGAGCCTCTTTTTAACGTATTGGCAGCCCACCGCTGCCACCAACCGCTACGACTTCACACTCTTCTTAAAAGGTGTATTCCGTAGCATAACAACGTCGTTGAATTTTTGTCTCGAGAAGAAATTTCTCAAGACTTGGTTGCATACACTACAGCGTTCAGAATGATAAATAAAATATTGAAGAGAAACTATTATTTATGAAAATCATCCTTTTATGTTTATGATATATTTTAACTTTTCCGGTTCAAAGCTCAAGAAATGCGACCCCAATACCCACATTTTCTTAAATATCTATTTTAATATGGGTGTTTATTACAATGTTTATAATTAAGGTATTCTTATATCATAGTTTTTTGGACCTTTTGTAGTTTATATAAATACGCGATAACGCGGTAACACGATAACGAGATAAGCGCCCGCTTATCAGCGATCGTTCGTAAGATAGCTGGGCTAAACGCGTCAGTTGCAAATTCATATTTGTGCTGGGATGACGTCTTTTTTACGCGTAACTTTAAATATAGTTATTTATTAAAAAACCACGGATTTTTATAAAAAAAAAAATGTATGAGGAATGATGCAGAGAGATATTTTAAAGCCTTTAGACTATTTATTTTTTTGAAATTCATAAGAATAAGGCCAATAATGAGGAAACCACTGGGGTCCCTAAACGACCCCCATCGGCAGAGAAGTATTTTTCTAGTCTCCGAGCAGCGAGAGTTAAAGACGGTATTTTATACGGTCTTTCGAAATACCGACTCTGATTAACTCGCCCCATATTGCATATCTTTTTGGCCTTGTTACTATTTTTCATTGTTTATTTTTTTTTGTAATACCGGTATTGATATATTCGTTCATTATTACAATCCCTGGATGCGGTATCTAACATAAAATAATACTTTGCGCCAATTAATTTGCTAAGTATATTTAAATTATGACTACATACTATCTCATATCAATTTATTTAAATTATTTATTGCCAAACATCGTCAAAAAATATCTGGGTAGCCTCAGTTATAATCAGGCGTAGAAAATTATTAAATATTAATAGACTGCCTCAGGCGTGGGTTTCAAACCGGTAAATCGAAACCCTAAGGGGGTCGCTAGTTACTAAAAGTAAACTGAAACTTATGACTAAATTGTGAAACTTATTTCCTATCCGTTTCCTAATTACATTAATCTAATGATTTATATGTTTTTTTTAAATACAATAAATAAGCTAACAAAACAAATTTAGTTGATCTATATATATTTTTATTCTTTTTGCCGCCTGTGTGATCCAGTGGTCAACTTCGTTGTCTTCGGCTACGGAAGGCACGGATTCGAATCCAAGTACGGACAGTTTTATAAATTGATTTTTTTGTGAACACAGAGCTCACTTTAATTAATATCCGTTGTGTTGCTTTGTATCACAATATCACCGTCATAATATTATACAAATAGCTATACGTTAAGGCAGCGATTTCCAACCTGGGAGGCGCGCCTCCTTGGGGAGGCATGGACTATTACAAAGGGAGGCGCGAACAGTCCAAAATATGTATTTATCCTTTAAAACGTGTCTTTATTACTATATGAAATAAATGATGGGGAGGCGCGAAGATATTTTTTTCTTCAAAGGGAGGCGCAGTAACATAAAGGTTGAAAAACACTGCGTTTAGGAACCGGAAGTAAATGCGTGAGGAGGCTTTTATCGAAAAATAAATATGCAGTAGCTGTATGAATTTGAAAAATATAAAAAACTATGCCCTAAATATTAAAAAGTCAACAAAGAAAAAAACCCTTCTCACAAAGTACCTCTTTTAACTTGTCATTTAAATTTCTCAGATAAATCTTATTCCGTTGAACTAGTGACACAAATTTTGTCAGCATTTATTTTAAACATTAATGCAAGTACGTAGTGAAAAAACATTTTTTTATTTACTCAATATTCAGCAGAGCGAAAAAACACTGCGGATGTAGTTTTGCATAGGAAAATTAATGAAGTTTTTCAGACGTAAAAAAATGTTATGATCATGTTTTTGTAGCGTACAGTTTTTTAATCTTCACATAATAATTAATCATTATTTTTATTTGCAGAGTTTAATACGTTTACAATCCATGTAATGATATATTGCATTATTTTTAAGATATTTTTTTATTGCAATATTTGTAAGTATATTATGAAAACACATGCATGCTATCTATTATGTCATTATTATGTACATACGTTTATTCAACTTTTAAGATTCCGTCAATTATTGGTTAGGAGGCATTATATGATCAAATATTGTGTAATTTTAAGTACAAAAGAGTATTTTATTGTATAATATCATTAATAAAAACACATTATACGGGAAACGTAAAACTACGCTTATCGCGTACTGTCAGTTTTGTTGGTATAATTTAATGGTTTCTTCCAAATAACTGCCGCGGCAAGTGACTCTTTTTGACAATAAGCAATAAACCTCATAATTTATTATGCCCTGAATGTTCGTTCACACATAGTATTTTTTTTAAAAAGGCCACACATGTTTCTCGAATATTTAGGGCATCAGATTTCACACTTCCAGTGATTGTAAATTTGTAGGAATGAGGATTTTATACTATAATTATTTATATAATTGTATGGTATGGATTAATGTTTTTTGTTATCCAGAATATTTAGAACATTTCATATTGATAACAAGTGGAGTGCTATCTATTAAATTAATAACAGGTTTTTATATTCAGCTTAGAAAAGTAGTGAAATTATGATGTATTCAAAATGTTTTTGTTTCATTTTTAATGATTAAATGTCACGTATGATTTCTTTGAAAATTTCAGCCGAAAATGTTGTTGGCTTAGAAGTTGTGTTGATTTCAAGAATGTAATATATTTTTGCGCTAATCACTAAAAAACACACGCTTACAACGTGTTAATACAATGCCTTTTCACTAAGTATTGACAGTGAACACCCTAAAAGTGATTAATATAATGAATAACCCATCCAAAAAATATGCTTAGTGTTCCGTTAAATTTTACAGATTTGCAATGTGTGCCGTTGCATCGAAATATTGAGAAACCCTGCTCTGGTACATGGTCATAGGCAGGACACGTACGTCTCCATATACCATACGCCACCGTCTGTTATGTCCACAAACTTTGATGATAATCTTCCTTAATGATACCAGCGGTAATCAATTAATTGTTGTCACAGGTAATTAATTAATAGTTACGGACCTGCTTCAGGTAAACAATCGGCTCATTCAAGAGCGGTCACATCAAAGCTTTGACGTATGATGATTTGGTAACAATTGAAACCATATCGATTATGGCCCGAGTGGTACTGATTGTCAAACGAACTCTTGGTTATGACTGCAGATAATAGGAAATTATTTGCTTGATTACACTTGACGAATTAATACTTCCTTTGATTAATTACGAAACACAAATACTCTGATTAGTAACATGATCACATATTTGTCATTTTTCAAGATCACGTCAGTTTTCTCATAAAAAATATTATTCTTTTTTTGTGCCAAACTCTAGATCAGGGCTTCCCAAACTATGTTCCGCGGAACACTGGTGTTCCGCGGAGCCAGAGTAGGTTTTCCGAAAAAAATTGGAATGGTTTACACGCTGCAACACAGTTTTTAAAAAATCTTAAAAATTCACCTGTGCACCAAGTGTTCCGTTATATTTTCCGGACTTGCAAAGTGTTCCATTCCAGAAAATGTTTGGGAAACCCTGCTCTAGATAATGAACAACGAACAGGTCTAGTAAACGGAGTTCTGGCAGAAGAAATTTGCCCTGGTTTAGACATTTTATTTAAAACCAATGTTCCCTCTAAGCTGCACCCGCACGCGGTCGCGCAGCAGTTTGGCAACCACCGCGCACTCATTCCGAGTTGGCGCACTCTCCAATACAACTATTAAAATAAATTTATTTGAAATAACCCAAATTGTGTATGACTTGAATTAGATTCTAATATTTTATCACAACATTATATTGATCTAATTGGAGTATATATATATATATCAGGATTAGTTGTAAGAAACGACTTGCTTGATTTTATTTTATTTTATGATAATGCTCGTCATGAGCGAAACCGGTTCTGGTCATATTAAATAAAATTAGAATTAGTACAGTATTTTATTTTTTGTTTTAAATGTGAATTTTTCACTGTTTTTATAGCCTTAAGAAATAATATTTCTGTAATATTTTAGTCGCCTGCTGTGGCCCAGTTGGCAAGAGCTTGCTCTACCGATAACGCAGGTCTGGGTTCGATTCCAGGTCAGGTTACATTGAATTTGAGAATTATTCAATTCAAAGTTGTGATCGAAGACTGGGTATTTATGATGTCAATTCACATAAGTTCCTCTCCTCCCATCCTTCTAATCCTTTAATAGGTGGGTGTAGCAATAGCGATTAGCCAACCACTATTCTGTTCTAGCCTTATCTTTATTTCCCTACTATTCACTTGGCGACTGAGTTCTCGCAGAAAAACTTCTGTTGAGATACCTCCATTAGGAGGCCATATGCTCCACATTTTGAGCGGACATGGATTCAATATATATATATATATTTTAGGTAATGTTTTACTGACACATTATGAAGGCAGATAAAATTCGTTTATATCTACGCAAATTGAGATCATTTCCCTAGTTGAGTAAAGTAAAATACTTGGTCATATTTTGCTTGAACTTCTTATGCAAATCACGACTTTGAGTCATTTTCTAATTGCATGCTCTAAAAACTTGGGTACCTAAAATATATTCAGGACATCTTTAAAAGAGATGTATTTGTAGTCTGATTTGTAATACACTACCTAAATTTGCTTCCTTTTAAACCTCACTTCATCAATGATACTAGGTGTTGCAATACCAGGCGAATATATCAATAAACAGATGATTCTCACAAAAAGCTTACTTTTTAATAAAAATATTATGTGTCATTGAAAGATACATTAATTCTGAAACCTGGCAATATTTCACATTATTGGTGAACCAGCGGTGGGCTGCCAATATCTTAACAAGGGACTCGGTAAATCTCATCCGTAATGCCTTTAATTCATGGAATATAGATGATGCATAAGCCGTGGCCCGCGAGCCACGTGCGGTTAGCTAGGGTCTCTTTTATTATGCAACCGAAGTTAATGTATTTTTTAAAATAAATGAAAGAGCAACCAAGTCTTGTTAAATAACACAATTTAATCATCTACAGAAATTGCAGTAAGGTGCTGATTTTATTTGAGATAAATGAATTTCTTATCTAAACAAAGGGCTCTCCGGCCGCGCCAAAATGTATCAAGGGGCTCACGCAAGCCCCCTCGAGCCCCTTCCAGCCCACCCCTGCGGTGAACCATTTTATTACAATACATAATAGTTTATATACATTTAAAATTAGATTTTAGTTTATTTTCAATATCGATTTTTTTAATTTTTATAATCGGTATTATGCTATTGATAAAACACTATGCATACCAAGATACCGGTTTTGGTAATACTGCTATTGAAATCCATAATTATTACGATATAATATTGATTTAAATTGCAAATATGATTTATTTAACGTAAATAATATAAATGTGAAATGGTTAAAAAAGGCATGACTTTCTCAATAACACTCTCCGATTCGTCTCATAGCATACCGAAAACAAATGACTCGCGGTTCAATTCTAATCAGATTCTCCGATAGGCCTTTGTTTTTCTGACTTTGATCATTATTGGCAAAGTAAAGTGAGCGAACTGAAATAACTTGTAATTCAATTCTACTATTGTTATTTTTAATTAATTTTTCTGTCTGTTTTTACAGAGGCATTATTGAAAGCAAGCGATTCGTGGTTTCATTCCAGTTGGATTTTCTACAAGTCTCTTAGTCTTTCAATTGGTTTTATATTATTTATAAAAGTGTTTTTGGAAAGCACGTTATTTGCGACGATTCTAATATTTCCATAGAAGCGATTGAGATAGTCACGTTCATTCTAACGTTAATGGATTTTTGAGTAAAGTTTTTGTATGAAGCATTTCGTTAAGTATTTCCAAAATAAATACAATTTTAAGAGTATCGCATTAAAGTTTTTATTTTTAACTTCATTACTTTATTTATCATTCTACACACTGTAGTACATGGATTCAACCAAATCTTGAAGAATTTCTTCTTGGGGCATCCTTGGCAAAACTTTGAACACTAATAACTGTACAGAATACACCATGTAAGAAGAATGTGAAGCGGAAGCGATTGGTGTTGAGTACAAATATGAGGAACCTAAGGAATTTAAAAAAAAAAGTGCAATTCGACTGTGTACATGGAGACCATAATAGTGATAATCTAACACAAGAGTCGGTAACCTTTTGTTGTAAAAGTGCCAAATATTTTACGTGGGGATTAATGCGGGCCGCACTTGGGTCACATGTCATTCCACTGTAATGAGGTGTGTAGACAAGTATTTTAACTTAGAGAACCTTGCAGGCCGCAGGTTGCCGACCCCTGATCTAACATATCCATTCTGGATATTGTATTTTTTGAAAATACATTAAAATAATGAAATAAAAAGTTTAGAATCAGTCAAATGATCGCAGGTCTCCCTCCTCTCGGATGGAGCATTACCGCTATTCCGTGACGATCAGCGACAGTAAGTGAATGGTTATGGATAATAAGGGGAACATTGATTACACCAAAACATTAATATATTTAACCATATTATACCGCTTTTGTGGGTATCAATGTATCGTTTACTCGCATGTTAAAAAAATAAAAAAGGTATTTAAGCGAAGTGTTGATGCATGTTAGATTTTTTTACTGTTGATTTTCATTTCCACAAACAATTTGCAATTATGCGAATGGTTAACCGCGATCTAAGCGTGCTACCGTACTGCACGCTATTTTCATACAGTGGCGTAACGCGTTAACCGGGGGCTTAGTCAATTTGTAATATGATTATTTTAAAAACCTTTATTATTTGACCGCCTGTGTGGTCGAGTGGTTAGCATCGTTGGCTACCGCTACGGAGGGCACGGGTTCGAATCCCAGTATGCAGTTTTATAAATTGATTTTTCAATCGATTTATGAATTTCTGTTCAAAGGTATGGATGTATGTGATGTCTTGAATTCCCCCCTCCCACCCATCCTATCCTATCGAAAGTGATTAGCCAACCACTAGTCCTGTCCTAGCCCTTTCCTTCTATTCCTACCCTCTTTGGAAAAAGAGAGGTTGAGCAACTGAGTAACAAGCAGTTCTTGTATAAACATTTCTGTGAAGATAAACTTCATTAGGAGTCCATATGCTCCATATTGGGAGCGGACATGGTATTAAAAATTAATTTAAATTTGTATACATGTCACTATTTATATATTTTTCTTATCAGTTGATAATGCTCGCGATGAGCGAAACAGGTCCTGATCAAATACATTTTATGTGGAAAAAGTACTAAAAATATTTTATCATTTTTATTTTTTATTCAATTGATAGATGAGATGATGCATTGTCTAGTCATAATAAAGTTTTTTCTCTTTTATCTATAGAGTTTTCATATTTTTTTACTTTTGGAATGATCTGTTTTTCATATCATCGTTTAAAATATTCACCATTCATACTGCCTTTTTTCTGATGGTTATATTTCTTTTTTGATTTCCAACAACGCAAAAGAACGAACAAAATGGCATGCATTCCATCAAGTAAGTAAACACGGTGGAAGCGATTCGCCACGTGAAAATTAGCCGATTCGTAAAATTGTTTTTACGAATTTTGAACAATCCGGATAATCAAAAATCCAGATATTCGAGGTCCGGATAATCGAAGTTCTACTGTAGCAATATTTTTTTACAAAATAAAAGCATATTGAGTAACATTCGATTGATTTTATATTTTTTTGTGAATCATCAAAAATCGTAATAAAAAAATCCATCCCTTATCTGAAACACCGCGAATATCTCTCATGTTAACCGAGCCCCTTGTTAACATTTTAGCAGCCCACCGCTGAGTATTCCCCATATAAAACCACACAATTTTGCATCATTTTATATGTGATAGTACGCCAATGTCTTTAAGCAAAACGGTTCATTCTAACGGAAAAATGAATGAGAAGAAAGTTAACTGGAAAAAATATTGCGTTCAGAGAGTCACATGTCTCGCAAATACGTAAGTTACTAACCTGCAGAGTAATGTAATGGGTATTCACTAACCATACATACTGCTCTGCGGTACAAATTTACTAACTAGTAACCAGTGCTACTGCAAAAAGTTAACCGACCTTACCGTTTGATTTGAAGCGGATTTCTACACAGTTTCTGTAAATAAATTCCTCTGGTCTGGTTCAGGAATATGGTGACAGTGTAACAGGATGTCAAAGCTATCATCATGTTAAGCACAAATATGTAATATCACAGACTTAAACATTTTGTGCTATTTGGCTCGGTTGTACAGTTCTCATATAATGTAAAGTTGCTCTCCGACTTAGTCACTTTTTAGCACAGTTGGGACACACAGTTGACATACCATTTATTTATTTATATTTATTGTATAACCTACCATATAGAAATTTTGTGTCGACCGACGAATAAATTCCTGGAATATTTTTCAAAAGAAGTGGTGCCATGGGTAAAATCAAACGAATCCCTCGAATGATATGTAATAAAAAACAATATTTAATTTAGAATTTCGACTGAAAGTGCTTGATGGAAATTCAACGTTAATTTATAATTATTTTCATTATGTACACTTCCACAAAAATCTTGGTCGAAGTTCGAGTGCATTCGCGCACTGTGTAGTACTGGAAGATGCCGAGAGGCGAAACCCGGGTCGTTAGTGACAAAATCCGTTTGAATGTACATAATTTGAACGATTCAAAATTAATAAATGGCCCTATTAGAGTTGAAATGGGCCAATTGGTATTTTATATATTCTTTGTTCGTTGATTTGCAATATTTTACATTGAAATAAGTTTATTTATTCGTATGATAGCTCGGAAAATATTATTCGAAACAAACCAAGATGCTTTCGTGAAATATTTAAACCAGGGGTGGGGAACCTTTTTATTTCAAAAGGCCACATTCATTAATCTGATTCGACTTAAGGCCGTAGTAAATAAAACGTTGACACCACCTCCCATTTTTTCGACTGTCGAACATATAATGGATTGATTACGAACTTTTCCAAACGCTTGCGTATAACTTTTTGATCAAGTCAAAAGGCCGCATCAGAGTAGCCAAAAGACCGCAGGTTCCCCTCCACAGATTTAAACATTCATCTAATAACAGCGGTGGGCTGCCAATACTTTAACAATGGGCTCGCTTAATCTCAATGCAATGTATCACCATACGCAATTATATGCAATACTTAAATAAGCAAACGATTGTCACTTAATACACTTATAATATGCAACAATATGCAGTTTACCATAAACTAATCAATGTAAATGGCTAAAAATGTACTACTGTGTATACTGCGTAGATACAGTGCCAGTGCCAGATTATTTGGCGCCCTAGGCAACGATTATTGGCTCGCCCCCTATTTAACAAATCTTCCATTTTTTTTCGAAATAATGAAACAAGAACAATTCACGATCATTAGGTTTCTTTTTATATATTTATATCTACTCCCAATGTGGAGAATATGGCCTCCTAATGGAGGTATCTCCACAGAAGCTTTTCTACGTGAACTGTTTGTTACTCAGTCGCTTAACATCTTTTTTTCGAAACATATAGAATACGATATATAATTACAACGAACGATTAATACAAGCATTCAAATACAATGTACTATTATTTATTATTATTAGAGTATATAAAAATAGTTTTAATACTCCATTTATGGGCCCTCTGATGGGTTGCGCCTTAGGCGGTTGCCTATTTCGCCTGTATGGTGGCACCGGCCCTGCGTAGATAGTATATATAAATCAGAAATTGCAGTTATGTACTATGTACTTTGTTCTGAGAATATTGTTTTCTCTTAAATCTAACAAGGGGCTCGCGAGAGCCCCTCCAAGCCCCCTCCCCTTTCTAATAATGAATTGTAAGTCGGTGCCTTACAATTCAATTTAATGCAATAAACGAAATATTTTGATATAAAAAAATATTTTGTCAAATTATAGCATTGTTCACTTCACACTTTCTAATAATATTATACTGTACGTTTATTATGTATATCAATGTTATTATTGCATTACAAAGCAAATAGCATCCGGAGAAATGAAACAAAAAAGACAACCAATTCTTTCAGTTCGCGCAAGCGCGGACTTTCCACGACGCGCGAAAAGTCGGTTTCCCCTTCCGTTCTGCGTCACCTTGGCATTAGCCTTGAATCGTAATTTCATTGCAATCGCAATGGTTATCGCAGAGTGGCGCCACTTGCCACTCGGTAGGCAGGTGGAGAATGGAGAAAAGAGGTGAAAGAGTGCGACCGTGAAAAACGAATCACTTCCGGTGCAAAATTAGCACCGTTGAGACGTCAATCGACACTTTCCAATCGTTGGCATTGTTGCTTATTAGCTACAACCAGGCAGCAGGGACCTTTTGTTTAAATCTTCCATACTAAAAATTATTTATAATTAATAAATTGTACGAGCCTGGTTCTAAAACACACAATGAACGGATATGGATTTCCATATACTTTTTCAAACTGCTTTTAACAATCTCACTATAAGTACAAATTATCTCACAATTATCGTAACAATTTAGTAATTGTTTTATCTTTTTATTATAACTATGATCCACAAACGTTGGATAGTTAAGATCAGAAGAAATATTGATTTTCTGATGCGTTTCTAAGTGGAATGAAAATTCCAACTGGATTAATATTAACTTCTCGTATTTTTTTTAAATATATACGTTTCTATAATAATTAATAACTTGTGTCTTTTCACTATACGCGGCATAGACTTTTAATTGATCTTATATTCTCAACAAAACTTTTTCTACAAATATTGCTTGTTACTAAATCTGAAACTAGGATTGGTGGTTAACCGATAAATTAAAATAGTAAAAAAATAACAAAGTATATTAGTTGTAAAACTAAAATATTTAGTTATTTTTTCATCTTATTACAATGGAGTTCTACGAAGTAAATGCCGATTCAATCAACCAATAAATTACATTACCTCTTTGCGTAACTTCAGTAGACGTATTGTATAAAATAATATTTTCCCGTCGTTAATGCTACGTTTTTATGTATACATTTTACAATATTTTTTTTAATTTTTAATCAATTTCCGCTCCCAATGTGAAGCATATGACCCCCTTATGGGAGGTATTTCAACAGAAGTTTTTCTACAAGAAATGCTTTTTACTCTATTGCTGAACCTCACTTTTTCAAAGATAGTAGGGATAGAGAGTGAGAGCCAAAACAGAACTAGTGATTAACTAATTACTTCTAACTTAACTGTAATTCTTACCCCAAGTTAACTTTTAAATTGGATGGGTGAGAAGGAATTTTTAGACATCACAAACACTCATGCCTTCGAACCAGTGGTGTAGTGGGGCCAGGTCGGCGACCTGGCACCTAAAAATAAGCCATGGCGCAGCCCTGCCACCTTTTTGACTTGTAACTTAATTTTAAAGTCAAAAAAAATATTGATTTAATTGTTAAAACTTGAGGTTTTTTAACTTCGGACGGACATAAAAAAAATCAATGACCGACCTGATACCTACGTATTTACCACTACACACTAACAGAAATCGATAAACCAATTGAAAAAATGCTGTTCGTACTGGGATTCGAACTCGTGAAATCCACCACGGAAGCTTACAACGTTTACCACTACGTCACTGACCCTATATGTAATATTATACTAATTATATTTTAAGCCTTAGTAAACAAAAACTTTCATTAATAAAATTTATTTCGGTTACTGTTTTTCAATACGAATCTATCATAAAGTCCTCCAATCTAACCAATTTGCCTTTGATTCTCATTTCTACATCAGGAAACCCTGACTATAACTATGTAAACAGTGACGTTCCTAGGCTATGTGCCGCCCCTAGGCAGACCCCTAAAATAGCGCCCATTTTCTTTCATTCCTTCTCATTATTCTAAGAATAAATATACACATATAGAAGTTCGAATCCTCCACTCACTTACACATCCTCAAATAAATCTTTTGTCACTTATTTCGCTTTGCTTTCAGGTGATCCATAGTATGTACCTTATTGACAAAGATCCTCACAAATAAATATGATCCAAACGCCCACATTATTGTTCAATAACTATGAAAAAATAACTATAACCTTCATTGCACACCATAAAATATAATGTAAATTCTAAATGCACCTAAATAATATAAGTATCTAATCTTGATTTGGTATTTTGTAAATCAAAAACATTGAGGCATCATATTGATTCTAAATCAAATTCGTTTAAAAAATCTGTGATCATTTGCCGCTCCCTAGGACTTTCCGCCCTTAGGCAATTGCCTACTCGCCTACGCCCTCGGGACGTCCCTGTATGTAAATCCCGTTATTTTACTACTAAGCCATAAACAATCAATGCTCTGCCATTATCACTGTACAGTTTCTGGAGAATAATCCATAGAACTGTCTCTCACGCCATCTTTGACCTTGTGACTTTATCCATGATACCGTCCAAGATTATGATTGATCAAGGAAGTCCTACTTTTGAGCAATATCCAATATCTAACCATCTGTGATGTGAACCTGTGATGATTTGATTGCTTTCTGGGAAATGAGGTCAGAAATTGCATATGCATGAGAAGTCGGACGCTTTACTAAAGAGTTTGCAATGTCCAATACGAAAACGTGGAAGAGGAAGTTGTGGCTAGTAGTGACTAGGGTATCCAATCCCGGAGCCTTTTCCAATCCCGGGATTTCGGGATTGATAAATTTTCAATCCCGGGATTCCGGGATTGGGATTAGTTCACCGAAGAATTTGAAATCGTCAATTCCCTATACTTTTTCCTCAGATTATCTGCAAACCTTGTTTTTTTTTTTAGCTCTCCGAGGAATTTGATATCCACAATTTGCCAATTTCGTCTCACTTTTCGGGATTTATTTAAAATTTCTCAATCCCGAAATCCCGGGATCGCGACCATGTCAATCCCGGGATTTCGGGATCAGAAAATTAAACGGGGTCCCGAATCCCGGGATTGGATGCCCTAGTAGTGGCACTCCAAGGGTGGAAGCTACTTCTCAATCTTAACCCTTTGATGAGTATCAAAGCACCTGTACGTTGGAGTAGCTTGTCATCTATTATCTATTTTCATTCTCATATTTTTTATTGAATTGTTGTTATTTCTTCAGATATGGATACTAGACACATCCACTATTGACTTTTGGCCAACAAATTTATTTTTTTATAATTTAAGATTTCGACTGAAGGTGCTTGGTGGAATTTCAATATTAAATTTGAATCATTCAAATTATGTACACTCCCACAAATTTATTTTTATTTTATATAGCAAATGAAGAAAATGTAAACAAATTGGTAGGCATATAATATTGAGCGTAAAATTCTATTTGGGATCGATTCCTTTCTGGAATCGACATCTGTAGAGCGGCACAGTCGACAGATGAGAGGAAAAAAGATCTTGACTCAAAAGCGAAGTAATAGCTTTTAGAAAAATATTCAAAAGTAATAATGAACTAGTTTACTTTACATTTTTAACTGTGAGTTTTATAATTTAAAAAAAATATTTACTTCTTGAAATAATAAGTAAAATACTTCCCAGATTGGTCCGTATCCAAATAAAAGGTTTTTATATTTTTGTGTCTGCCAATACTACGAATAATCAAAATGTAAGACAAAACCTAATTTAGTAAAATTTAACTCACCACTCACAACATGATTCTAATAAGAAATTTTACTAAGATCTTATTTAAATTTTAAATCATTCGCTAATTTCTCAAAATAAGCAGATAATCACGAATCAAGTCGGACTGCCGGTATATTATTTTTCATCGTCGTCTGTAAACATTTCCATAAAATAGTACATATGTTCTTCACAATAGTTTTCGAAATCGACGAAATTTTTCATTGCCTGGTTGGGCATCCATGCTCTATTTATAAACTATAGCCAAGGTTAAAAATTCCCTTAAACATATTTCCAGTGTTACACTAATTATAATAAGTTATTGCAATAATTATTATAGATCGTTGAAATAAACATAAAAGTTAACTTAGAGTTTTCAAGAGCATAGAAATTTACATTAATTTGCTCTTATATATATTTTTTTTGAATTGAAAAAAAATATTTGACATTACAGCTTACGCCAATGCGTCAAATATTTTCAAGTTGAAATATCATACGAGATATACTCGATGAGTATTTTTATAAATAATCTTTTAGCTTCCAGCTATACAAAACATTTCTTAAAATTTGATTTCAACATGTAACTTACAACAAACTTATGTTGAAACGCTAGGTACTTCGTTAAAAAAATATTTAATATAGTTCAAGGTGGAAGCAGCTAAAGACAAAAAATCGTAATTTAGACATTTATGATTGATACTTCCTTAGTTGTCTTATTTGTGAGTCAAGTAACGCTTGTCGACCGATAATTAATACAATATCGTGTAAATCTAACACTTATTTGACTGGAAAGATCATAAAACTAAGACTTTCTCTTTGCAATACACGGTAATAATAATTGAGTGTACATTTAGACAGCGAAAGATACAATTCTATAGTTCGTGAGAGTTTGTATGTATCGAATTTTAGATCCTTGAAAGGACATCAATGGAGACAAAAGACGGGTCAGGTAAAATAGTGATGCAGGATTCAGGTGATTGTTAAGAGCAATACAATGGTGACCGATGTCCTTTATATCCTTCTGACTCAGTGGTGCAGTTTTATTTCAACTATACTTTCAGTAAAGATAAATTCCTTAAATATCAATAATTCTGTCAAAGAGATGTTACATTTGTAGAAACAAAATCCATTTATTGAAAATTTTATAATATTATGAAGGTTAGCTGAGCTCAGCATTTAGTTACTGGTTGTAAGTTAATGATTAAAGAAAAAAATGATTTGCTCATCCTGATTTTTACCGGTGTTCAAAGATTCAAATTCTAGTACGACTATTTTCACAAATTGGCAAAAGATCGCAAAAACGGGATGACGGATGCCGAACATTTTGGGCATTTTGTAGCTCCAAAATTTTCTCTCTCCGACAAAGACAAAATGAGTGGCTGAATAACAACCATTTCTCGTAAGAAAAGTTATATTCGATATGAAAATTAAAAGAATATATAAAGTTGAAAGAATACAATCAGGAAAGGGACTTCATAATATAGTCTGTATCCAGTATTCACCTCGCTTCTTATAGGACCCCATAGTTTTTTAACAGTTCCCCTAAGGTGCAAAAAAATACTTCCGATACGTTCCTGCCCCTTAAAGAACCAAGTGAAAACCTATGTTTTAACACTTACCGCCCATTGATGGACGGTAAAAACCCAGGACGTATATTTTTTAATAACATGTTTTTCACTTGGTTCTTAAAGTGCCAGCAACATGTAGCAAGTATTTTTTAGCACCGTATGGGAAGTGTTAATACCTCTTTCAACTATTAATAAATATACAATATTCCTTTGTAATTCATTCCACTTTATTTAATGGGTCAGGACCGTGAACACCCTAAAAGTGTTTTTTTAACTACGTCCACTTCATCTTTGTTTGCACTGTTCTTATTTTGCACGGCTACTAAGCACGGAACGTATCCTCCGTATAAAAAAGTATTGAGTAGAGTTAGCAGTTTGAATATTCAATTTGTAATATCTTCATAAATAAAACCGACATACACCCCTGGCGCATTCCAGTTGTGTATTTCCGTATCCGTCATTAGATTTTGGCGCCTTTTCTGCGTAAACGATCATCCCCCGTGACAGGTAGAATAGTTTTGTACCCTTGACAACCAAAAACCGCTCATTATATAGACTCAATTTAGTTTGGAAGACATTTTTACACCGGCGTAAATTTTCGTCGAATGAAAAAATCTAATTTCCGTCAAAGACGTATTAAAAATTGCTACCCATAAATCAACGATTGCGGTGTCAATTAGATGAATTGCGATCGGTTTGCATTCCAGGCGTTTATTTTCAAACAGCATTTATAAAAATTAAATAAGTATTGGGTATTACTAGAAATATAGCATTTTAGTTATTTTACAATTTAAGTCATTTTACAGATTTACAATTAATTCAATGAATTCTATTCAACCTTTGTCATTGAACTCACGTTATCAAAATACATTTTATAGAGCTAGTCATCTTTCTATTAGAAGTGTAGTTGCTTCTAGCACAGCGTTTCCTAAGTGGGGATCCGCAGCGGAAGGTTAGGATCTGCAAAAGAGATGACAAATTAAAAAAACTTATACATACATTGTTATCGCGGTGGATTCATTAGAGGTAAACTATGGTTAGTAGAAAGTTTTAAAATTCAAACCAGCCAGTAAGAACATAAACTGTATCAATGGTTTTTTTTTATCCACGTCCGCTCCCAATGTGAAATAGCCTCCTAATGTAGGTATCTCAACAGAAGTTTTTTCTACGAGAACTTTTTGTTACTCAGTCGCTCAACCTCACTTTTTTTCAAAGAAAGAAAAGGAAAGGTAAGACTAAAACAGGACTAGTGGTTGACTAATCGCTATTGCTAAACCCAGTTATTAAAGGATCAGAAGAATGGGAGGAGAGGAAATAATGTTAACAGACATCACAAACACCCAGTATTCGATCACAACTTTGAATTGAATAATTCTCAAATTTACTGTGATCTGACCGGGAATCAAACGCAGACCTGCGTGATCGGTAGAGCAAGCTCTAACGAACTGGCCCACAGCAGGCGACATAAGATGAATACACACTGTATATTTCTGGAAATACTTGGTGATCTCTGCAGTGATGGTGACAAATTACACTAAAAATATTTTAGTTGTTCCGCCTCGTCGTTCACTAAAAACTAATACAAGATTTCCTTTCAAGCAAAAATATATTCATAATAGAATTTTATTTCATACATTCGTCAAAAAACGTGCAAAAATCAGAAAAAATAACTACCTAAGTTAAATTATGAAAACCTTTTCAACATGAAATTTCAATTGTTAATAGTGTGTTTACGATATTTTAAGAATTTATTTAGTTACTGTAATTAAGTGAACATAAACATTTTAAATCGAACTGACATTTCTGTTTTTTTACCCGATTGCATTATAATAAGATACTACAGTGACCAACGGTTATTTATAAAATATCAATTTAGAATTTTAAAAAAAACGAAATAAATTAGATACCTTTTGTGAAAAAAAAACTAATACTCCAATAAAATTAACGGACACATCAGTGGACCTAATTTTTTTTTTTGTAAACACATTTTTGAGAGCGTTAAATGATTACGATATCCTATTTAATAATATTATTATTTTTGAGCACGGGGAAATGAAATGGATGTGGAATTTATACACGAGATAGAAAAAAACACATTCGCAATAAAAAAAATAGCAGCTGATGATTTTTTGGTCGTGTTTTCAACGCATCGCAGTGAACCTTTTTTTCTGGAAAGATGCAGCAATATTTTTTCGAGGAATTGCTTCGCCAAGGATGACGTTTTGTATCCGGCATTTATCTTTGAAGCATCCTTGAAAAAAGGTTAAAAAATAACAGGGCTACCACAGATCATCAATCATACCACATTCCACAAATTCATGGAAGTGATGTTAAATACTTCCACGACTCATTGTCGTGACAAGTCAAATTTCTTTTTCTATTAAACGAAAGAATGTACATATTTCTATTCTTACAACCATTTTAATTTCAGACATTAGCAATCGAGCAAAAAATAGTTCAAAGTTTTAACTATTCAATTTGTTATTCTGAAGATTGGGTGATACTTAAAAATATATATTTTTAAAAAATAACTCAATTCATATTAAAATATAAAACCATTTTGTTTTAAGTATGAAATAATTGAAATGATGATTACAAATTAAAAACCTTTCTCAATTTCAGAGAAATTACTTGGATTGATTTGAATTTTCATTTCATAAGAGCAAACAAACTTAATACATATAAGGAATGCGTATTTTTCTTTTTTTAGTAAAATTTTTACATTCACCAAAATTGAAAGTTTTTGACAACCCTGCAGTTTTAAGCTTCACGGGGAACTTTTAATTTAGTTGTTGGCATTTTTTACAAAGATGTAAAAAATAGTTATTGGGTAATATGACTACCCAAACTCCATTACACCTGCTTATCAATTAACATTTTATCAATAAATATAATAAAGTAATATGATAGTGTTTTATAGCCTCTATTCAATCTAACGGCTAATATTTTGTCACTTTTCCTGATAGGGGCTTAATCTTAATAAGAAGGCAGGTATCAATATAAAAATTATCTAAAGAGCATGAAAACATCGCATTTTTATGGCATTTCAACGATGTTTTTTACAGTTTGAATTACACTATAAACAAATCCATTCTACCAAAGAAATATTTTATTACAACTTTTTTTTTACTTTAGAATTATTTTCACCATGTACATTTCCACAAAAATCTTGGTCGAACACGACCTGGGTTTCGCCTCTCGGAATCTTCCAGTACTACTCAGTGCGCGAATGCACTCAAACTGACAACTGACAAAACTGTCAGTTCAAGAACAAGACAAATCGTTGAATCTTTGAATTTAACGTTGAATTTCCAT
This sequence comes from Himalopsyche anomala, assembly GCA_031772345.1. Taxonomy (NCBI): domain Eukaryota; kingdom Metazoa; phylum Arthropoda; class Insecta; order Trichoptera; family Rhyacophilidae; genus Himalopsyche; species Himalopsyche anomala. Next base: position 1,693,967 of record CM062827.1, read on the forward strand.
CAAGCACCTTCAGTCGAAATTGGAATATTTTTTTTTATTGGAATACACAGGTGGAATATTTTCTATATTTGTAGTGAAATAATTTTTGAAATTGAATACTAAAATTTCATTGTGATTATTGCACGTGGTGGATTTTTATCAGATATCCTCTTTACTTAGAACAAATGCCTATTTTGAGAAATAACAGTACATCGTTATTTCCAGACACGCGTCCCGTTATCGTGAACGAGCTTCAAGTGTCATAACATCATTCAGAAGCCGGAGCTAGAATCCGGGTTCCATGGCGGAAGCTGTTCCATATCTTTTTTATCGCCAACTCAAGATTACTGTAAATAGTTTGTTCTGCTACATGTTACTTACAGTAAGTCACAGGCAGGTATAGTTAACTTCAAATAAACATTGATAATATTAATAAGAACAATGAAGACAACCATATCCTCTTTCACCGCATTTGGTGCTTCTTAAAAAGTTGTATTTACGAATATTCACTCATTCGCCCAACCCAGGGGTGGGCAACCTTTTCTTCTCTAAAGGCCGCATTCATTTTTATGATTCGACATAAGGCCGCAGTAAACATTGACTAGGGCAGGGTTTCCCAAACATATTGTACAATGGAACACTTTGCAAATTTTGAAATTTTGAAATTTTGAAGAGTTTTGAGTGTACTTAATCCACATATATTAATATTTTTTTAGCGATGAAATAAAAGATTTTAAATCTACTAAGAGTTGTATCAATATTATTAGATTCCAGAATGAATGAGTCTTTGAAATATGTATTATTATTTTGGAGGCTGTAAGTTATTTATGAAATCATTTTAAAAAGACAACTGTTTATTATTATGATATATTTTTTACACAAATTTTGTTTTCCTTTACAATTCCAATTAGCTGTATTTTTGCTGTTTTTACTATGGGTGTTGGTATTTTTAATACTGGTTTAAAATATGAAATAACGTCATTGATTATTCGTCTGTTGTTACAATCTCTTATCAAAACGGATTTAAATTAGTATCTAAATAAGATATTCAAACTTTATATTTAGGTAAATATTTTGCAACCAGTATATAACCAGTTAATTTAATATTTGAGTAATAAACCAACAGTGTCTTTGAATAATTGAGATAATGTAAAATATTTACCAGCCCATTTTTACTAATTCCGAGATGTATGTTGAAGAGATTTTCAAACTAACAGACATGTGTGCTTACGCTGTTTAAATAATAATCGCTTCTCTGAAATTTCGTAGCCATTTTGTGTCAGTTGCTTTGTTGATTAAAACCCAAAATGCATTTACCGGTCCGGTCCTGTCTTTCAAAGGGGCCATACATTATTTGGACGTAGTTTGACAAAGTGGCTGCGCGAATATTTCCGAGTGCAGTAATTATTTCGTAGAAACACGTAAGTGCATGTTACTTAATATCTTCTTGTGTCTGGAAAATAGTATAATATATAAAGTATATGAATGTAGGTCAGTTGGCTCTCTACTTTCAACATATTTCCTTTCAATAAACCTTCGTCCGATCGCACACAAGTAATTGTTAATTTAAGCAGTGAATCTTTACCCACATCCCAATTATTTTGATTTTCATATAAGCAGGGGTGGGCTGGAGGGGGCTCGGAGGGGCTCGCGCGAGCCCTTTGTTAGATTTTACCACGACCGGCGAGCCCCTTGTTAAATTAATAGAATACAATATTCTCAGATCAAATTAGTACATACTGCAATTTCTGACATATACTATCTACGACAGCTTCCAGTATACACAGTAGTACATTTTTAGCCATTTACATTGATTAGTTGATGGTAAACTGCATATTGTTGCATATTTTAAGTGTATTAAGTAACAATTGTTTGCTTATTTAAAAGTATCGCATATAATTGCACATGACTGATAAATTACTTTGATATTAAGCGAGCCCCTTGTTAACGTATTGGCAGCCCACCGCTGCATATAAGTAAGTATAAAACGAGAGAAAAAACATAACTTAATATGACACATTATTTAAAAAAAAAATGTGACTCGCTCTACTTGCATAAATCATGACGTTTCGGATGAAGGCACTTCACTTCTTCAAATCTCTTCAACTTAGCTCAGTGGGTTAATGGAAGGCAATTTTAACAAAAAGAAGTATAATTTCAATACACGAAACTTATATGACTCGACAACCGTATCAATTGTCGTGATTTTGCGTAGCTGTTCTTTAACCTTAGCAAAGAATTAGGTAATCCGAATACTATCAACAAGTTTTCAACGATTCGGAAGTACTTGAAAGTTAATAGATATCTACAACAAATCTAAAACGAATAACGTTTCCGGCAATACATTTTGCAATACTGTATCATTGAAAAGCATTTAAAATTCAGCTATTTACTTACAATTGATCTAATGGATTTAGCTTAGCATTAGTGATCAGATTACAAATAACATTTATTAATATATTTTTCTATCAAGCGCTCAATATGTTGGGTATTTTTGAAATCGTTTTTCCAACAGTTGATTTCGTGTAACGAATAAAACGAAATATCTGTGAAATATTTGTCTTTATTTATATTTAAATATAAAAGTTATTCAAATTTGAAATCACTTTTAGGGTGCTCACTGTCAATATTTGGTGGAAGGCATTGTATTAAGAAAAACACATTATCCCTTTGTACTTATTTCTACTTTTAAAAAACTGTTTTTTACTCAGTTGTTTTTTTTTTCAAATACAGTAGGAATAGATGAATACGACTAGGATAGGACTGATCGTTAGCTAATCGCTCTCGCTGCTCCTTTTTTTAAAGATAGAATGAGTGAGAGGGAATAACATACATAAATCCATAAATCGATTAAAGAATCAATCTATAAAAACTTTCCATACTCGGATTTGAACTCGTGACCTCCATTTCCCAAGTCACCGACGTTAACACTCGACCACGCAACCTGCAATGTATTACGTTACATTATTTACTATATTTTATTTATAGATACGACGGTGTTTGTCTGGATACAGATTCCTTAGAATTTTTATTAGATCGTTGTTGCAGTACAGCTTTATTCCAAGAAGGGTGTTTTTATCGGCATCCGCAAGTCACCAACTGCGTTGCTATTACTCGCCATAACGATGCGGCTGTGACGGTCGAAAAAATATGGGTAATCTAACGGCGCTGGTGCAGATTTCCAAGATATCCTCGCTCGACATCATCCAGCTCGTCAAGTCGTCAACTTAGCGAGACCGGCGACTTGCGACAACTAGGGCCGTTAGCCCGTATTGGGAAGTTGCACTAAGCGCCGTCTTCACACACAACATACAATCACTATCACAATAATTAATTAAATTTACTCGATTCTATAGGTTATATTGACTGATCTTTAAAAAATATTGACGACCATTTAAATGAGCAATACACGATTTTGTAGTGTAGGAACAGACTGTTACTAGGTTATATTCGACTGTGGAAAGGCAAAAAGACGTAACCAACAGTTTTTTTCCAAAATAATAATCATAATGTAAACTACTTGATAAACGTTCTGACAAAAGTATGTAAGCTTAAAATAGCTTTTAAGTTTAAAAAATAAGGGAATGTGAAAATTGCAACGAAGAAAAAATGACTTAAAAAAGGTTGTTCTTGGACTAATTATTAAATTAATATTTGGTTGATTCAATTTAAAACTAGTTAATCAATCTCCGTGCATTTTAAGGTTGTATATATTTCATAATTTGCTTTTGGTCAAAAGTCATCAAAAAACTTTTTTGTGTCTTCTGTAAAAAAATATGTGTGTTCGTTTTTTCTTTCCTCAGTCGAATAAATAGTCATAACATTAAAATCCTACAATATTCTTCCTATACAAAAAAATATAAAAACATCATATTTATAAGTCTAAACTTCATTGTTTCGAAATGGTTACAAGTTTGCCTGCAAAAAAGTTTTAACCTTTACTCTTTAGAGGAGTATAGACGTACATGTACGTCAGCGCCAGTTTTCTAAAAGGAGTACGGACGTAATTTTAAGTCACGGGTCGTCAACCTGCTCCGTACCGCCCACTAGTGGGCAGTAAAGGCTTCCTTGGTGAGCGATTTTTATTTCTCCTAAATTCCTTCTGGATTTTTTTTCCCACCCAAATGTTATGTATACTCAACACCTTAGCATACTATGTTTATTCTCTATGACATTCTATTGAATTATATTGCAATAGAATTGTTTCAAATTGCTTCATTCTAGAATGAAACAATTGAAGTATGAAACTTTTGAAGTATAAAAAACAATTGCAACCTGGTATCTTACCATTTTCTTCTTGATTATTATAAGATTGATTTATAAAGTGTAAATTATGTAATCAGAATAAAGTTGAACCAACATATAAAAGTGTTTCAGTAAAAATTATAAACATAACACATATACTGGATTGGAATATAGCGATGTCAGTGAGCGGTAGGCATAAAAAGGTTGACGAACCTTGTTTAAGTCAACACAGAAGTGTCTGTTTGTGAGTATACATATGCTTCAAGTATGAATTACATAAATTCATTGGAAAAAAGTCACACAATTATCATGTTTAAAAAAATCAGTAATTAAAAGTATGGTCAATAAAGATCTATTCACTCCTTCCAACTTTAACTTTTATACAAATTAAATCATCTAAATTATCATGTAGCACAAAAACTTCCATAGTGTATGGGAGACACATTTTTTTCACTCTCCTGAACAATTGCAAAAGTATGACTCTTAACTTTTTCGAAGCACAGCATTCAATTAATAAGAACACTAAATTATTAGAGTCATGTGTGAACTGTCACCGGCTGTCTCCATAAAGTGCATCTATTACTTTGACGAGACTGCAAAATTTCCGGTGCATTCTGATGCTGCGATGCAATTCAATGCCAAAGGTCCGTTACTTGAAACAAGTTGACACTATGACCGCAACGATGTGCCTCCCTCGCCCATTCTCGCCTCAGGCGGTTCCCTACACGCACGCCTAGAGGAAAGTCAGTCAATGGGAAATTTTTATTTTCTTGCGGAGACATTTTCGTTCACCGTTTGTCGGATGCCAATCTTTACAGTTGGATCTGGTATCCGTCAAGAATGTGATTAAGGTTATACTTCAACAGTAAGAACCCGGAACTATTTACTTACGATAGATAATATTATTTTTAACAAATCGTGACCTAAATACTCAGTGCCAGTGCCAGATTATTTGGTGCCCTAGGCAACGATTATTGGCTCCCCCCTATTTAACAAATCTTCCATTTTTTTCTAAATAATGAAACAAGAACAATTCACAATCATTAGATTTCTTTTTATATATGTATATCTACTCCCAATGTGGAGAAAATGGCCTCCTAATGGAGGTATCTCAACAGAAGCTTTTCTACGTGAACTGTTACTCAGTCGCTTATCATCTCTTTTTCGAATCATATAGAATACGATACATAATTACAACGAACGATTAATACAAGCATCAAAATAAAATAAAATGTACTATTATTTATTATTATTAGAGTATATAAAAATAGTTTAAATACTCCATTTATGGGCCCTCTGATGGCTTGCGCCCTAGGCGGTTGCCTATTTCGCCTGTATGGTGGCACCGGCCCTGCAAACACTACAAGGTTCTATGTGAAAATTGTTGTCGAATCAGAAGTAACAATGCGGCAGTCTTCCGAGTACCATTATTGGTATACATTATTATTTTTGTTTCGTCAACATTTTTCACATAGAACCTTGTAGTACTCGGGTCACGAATTATCTAAACGTGTTTCTATTTCGGTTAATAAGTGAGAGTTTTCGACTGGATAAATTAAAATCAGATTTGATCATTTGATAATCTTTTCAAACTGACCAACACATCTATACAGACGTAAGATTGTATTCGTATTTTTGTTACTTTTTTGTCACTTAGAACAAAAGTGGTGTAACTCCAAATCGATAGGAAATCAATTTATATAATACTCAAGAGTCTCAAGACACATAAATACCACATCGACTGTGGAAAGGATTCAAACTGCAAATGCCGAATTAGTATCTAAATTAAGCTTTTAAGTTTGAAAAAGACGAGCTTGTAAAAAATTAAAACCAAGAAAAAATACTGAAATAAAGGTTTTTCCTGGAAAATTTCATTAAATAATTTTAGATTATGTCAGTTAAACACCAGTTCAGAAGTCTCCGTGCACTTCAAGGTGTTGTATAATTCATAATTTGCTAATGGCCCAAAATCATCAAAACACGTTTTTTGCACCTCCTGTAAAATTTGTGGATTACGTCCTTTTTCCTTTCCACAATCGACATGTTCATGATAGAAACAAAATTTTGTTTTTACACTGATTTTTTTTATCCATGTGCGCTCCCAATGTGGAGCATATTGATTAGGATTTAGGAAGCAATATAGGAGGTATCCCTTAAGAACTTTTTCTACGAGAACTGTTTGTTACTCAGTCGCTCAACCTCATTTCTAAAGAAAGTTGTAGGGATAGAAGGATAAGACTAAGACAGGACTAGTGGTTAACTAATCGCTCTCGTTACACCCGGTTATTGAAGGATCGGAAGAGTGTGAGGGAATTCTTTAGACATTACAAACACCCATGCCTTCGAACAAAAGTCGATAAATCGATCGAAAAAATGCTATTCGTCCGTGAGATCCGGCACGGAAGCCAACAACGCTAACCACTGGGCCATAGGACCCGACATTACACTGTTATGCTAACCACAAATTCCATATAACCATTAAAGTACCTCCTATATACATATAATACGAATTAAAGAATAAAGATCCATTTAACAGCTTAACGACCGCGGACGCGTATTTGAGTCTTTGAAAGACAAAGGTTGCTGGCCGGCGGACTTATATATGCGTATAGGCGAAGTATCTGGAAGTTAAGAAAATTTGGTAAAAATATCTCAATTGGTTTACAAATTATAGTGAATTTAGTAAAATTACAGTTTTTCGCAACATTGCCCGGTCGCCAGGTGAAATTCTGTAAAAAAAACGTGCGGTCGTCAAGCTGTTTTAATATATTTTTTATAATACATTTATGTTTAATATTATAATTTTTCCACCTGTGTGGTCGAGTGGTCAACGTCGTTGGCTACCGCTACGGAGGGCACGGGCTCGAATCCTAGTACGGGCAGTTTTATAAATTGATTTTTCAATCGATTTATGAATTTCTGTTCAAAGGCATGGATGTATGTGATGTCTTGAATTCCCCCCTCCCTCCCATCCTATCCTATGAACAGGGCGTTTCGAGAGCGATTAGCTAACCACTAGTCCTGTCCTAGCCCTATCTTTATATTCCTACTCTCTTTGGAAAAAGAGAGGTTGAGCAACTGAGTAACAAGCCGTTCTCGTAGAAACACATTTTTTGAGATAAATTCCATTAGGAGTCCATATGCTCCACATTGGGAGCGGACATGGTTAAAAAAAATATATATATAATTTTTCTTATCGTGTTAATTAAACTTATATTCTTCAATATTCAAAGAAACCAGATAATTTCGTACATAAACGAATTGTTTATATTTATTGGAAAAAAAGCACTTGTAAATATCAAGAACGAGTATTGAGCTTTGGTAGGTAACAAATTGTAATGAAAAAAAAGATTACTTTGCAAAATATAATCCATTATAATTTCATTCATAATTCTTTTCAACATCGTAAAGTAGTAAATATCTTAGAACCATCACAAAGGTCATTCAATTTGCAAGCGTTTATTAGACTGAACAATTATTCATGTATGATGCCATTTACTATGGACGCAGTCAATGGATAGCGAAGATACTCTATCAAAATGCAAGCTAACGTTCTCGAGAAATCCTTTCAGGGTTCACAATGAAAAGGACATGACATAGAAACTTCAAAAACGATACACTATTTCGCATAGATTAACAACAATAATACACTTCTTAGAAAACACAGAATTTGCCATTTTGGTAATATAAATTTTGGGAAATTGATTGAGTTTCTATTATGATGAACTGTGGTATTGTATTTTCAAAACACGCAGGCAAAAAGTATTGAATTTTATGATACTATTTGAACGTGTGACCAAATAATATATCGTTCCCGGTCTGGTAAAAACTGTGTAGTTGAAACGGTGAACGGATTCTTCTGAACACGAATTTTCCGAACAAGGATACTCCGTACGCCGATTCTTCGGAACACATACTCTTCCGTACGCAGAACTTACCGTACAAAGAATACACCGTACATTCAAATATTTTAAATATAAAATCTGTATTGTCAATTGTGCCAAATATTTAATTTTAATGTATTTAAACATTACATTTGAATCGTTCAAATTATGTACATTCACACAAATTTTGTCACTAACGACCCAGGTTTCGCCTTCACCATCTTCAGGCGTTCAAGTTCAAATTTAATATTGAAGTTCCACCAAGCACCTTCAGTCGAAATCTTAAATTAAAGCATATAAACATAATTTTATATTAAAAATTAATCAAAGTATATATAAATCTTCAATTTGCCGTTTGCGTGGTTGAGTTTCAACATCGTTGACTTATAACTCGTAGGTTACTGGCTTGAATCACAGTAAGGACAGTTTTTATAAATTATTTTTTCAATCGATTTATGGAATTATTAGATGTTTTGATTTTCCTCCCACTAATCTATTCCTAAAACGAGCGTAGCGATATCGAATAGTTAGCTACTAGTCCTCTACTAGCTATATTCTATTCCTGCTCTCTTTGGAAAAAAAGAGGTTGAGCAACTGAGTAACAAACATTTCCTTATGGAAAAATCTGTTGATATATCTGCATTAGGAGGCCGTATTTTCCACATTCGAAGCGGACATAGATTAATATAGATATATTTCAATCTTAATAATAGGGTAAAAATATCAACGTATAACATATAAAATCTGTAGAACTGAAATACTTTCATATTTTTACCCTATTAAAATGGAGTTCTACCTAGTAAATGCCAAATCAATAAATATATTTAAATTTGAATCGTTCAGTTCAGTCAGTCAGTTCAAGTTCATCCGTGCGCTTGAACGCCTGAAGATGCCGAAAGGCGAAACCCGGGTCGTTAGTGACAAAATCTGTGGGAGTGTACATAATTTGAACGATTCAAATTTAATATTGAAATTCCACCAAGCACCTTCAGTCGAAATCTTAAAATATATTTAAATCTTGGTTACCCTATGCGTCATTGTCAAAAAAAATGTTATTCGGATTTCTCGTGTTTTGATTTTGGCCTATTGGGCGTCATCGGAGACCGCGTTATGCGCGCATGGTGTACAACGGCAGCCTGTGTGCCTTACAATAAACAGGAAACATAAATAAAATACATTCATAATAGGCGAACCGACTCCGCTGCTCGAGATAAATAAGTCCCGGACGACAATGGCGGCCGTCTTCCATCTCCGAGGAAAAGGTGAAAGATGGACAAAGGACGCAAAAAAGCTACAAAGAAGAAACCGAAATGCGATGTAAGAATCAAAGGGAGTCTTACTTACCTGTATAAAAGAAGAACCTTTCGAAAATGGCCACCGATTGTTGCGTAATTTTTGTTTACTCTCCTTCAACATCTCGCTGTTTGTTTTGCTATTATTTGGCCTAATATACATAGCAAAATGAATGCGAATTTCAATTTCAATAATAAATACAGTAGCTATCTGAGATATTAATATAAATCGACCATTGTTGGACTATTTCACTGAATAGTGTAAAGTAATATAAAACAGTCGTGAGAAAAACTCAAAACTACCGATTGGAAGTAATATTTTATAATTAGACATTAATCTGCTGTCCACTTGCATTCATTGATTACTACAAGTTTTACAATATAAAGGAGTCTCATCGGTAGGTTTAATTAAATATTGAAATTTGATTAAACATTGAAATTTAATTAAATATTGAAATTTAATTAAACGTGAAAAGATGCTTCAGTGTTTTTAATTACAAATAAAACGTTCAAAATAAACATACACTGGACTCTCTTTTTACACGGTAGATATCTACCATATGTTTCATATGTTTCACAAAATACCACGTACAAGATACACGTAAAAAAGACACTTTTCAATATTTAACAACGAGTAACTATTATATTTCAAATAGTTTCGGCTGATTATTAGGCGTTGGTATTATTATTTTTTAATTACCCTAAATCATTTAACATCTAAATGTACCAGTCTTAATATTTTTATATATTGAAGGGTTACATTTAAAATGGTGACAATTTGTTTCTCGGTTTCGCGGCATTACGCAAATAAAAAGTACATTGGTCAGGGAAATATGAAAGATAATGCTTTTATTACCCTAAAATGAAAGATATCTTTACAGTTGTTATCTGATCAGCATTTCAACCAATATCTGAATGGACATTAAATAGATAAAAAAGATAACCAACATAAATTTACAATAAGCAATAAGTCCACTTCAAATGTGGCAAAATCCAAAGATGTGTGTATTTGGCACTATCGGAATTGTGCAACTTTACAGTCTTATCCATGAAATGAGAAAGATTTCACTATATATTTTTAATCATTTTAAATCGATTTATGGGTTTGTATTCGAATACTAATGTAGCCAAACCTACTTACTATCGGTCCTAAAAAATTGAGCAGTGGAATTGTCCATCTCCAAAGAGAGAGTTTGATCCACTAAATTACAACCAGCTCTCGTATTATTATTTTTGTGGAGCTCATAGTACTAGTACTGGTTCATAGTACTAGATGTAATAAAAGCCACATTAGGGGTGTATGTTAGGTTAAAAAAACATGGGTTGTGGAGGAACAACTAGCTTGAATACTCATTTTACTGGAAACTATACTAGAGCTCTCTCCCGATTAATAGAACCACAATCCATATTGTCCATAGCAGTGGCCACCAATCTTTTGGATGCCACGGGCTAGTTAGCTCATAATTTTGAATCTCGCTGTCTACAAACATGTTTGTTTTATGTTAGCTTTAATTTACTTTCTGAAATTTGAAAATTACACAAGATTGACTCGATGAAACAATTAAGTCACTTGAGATCAACCCAATTAGATATAAAGTCACGTAGACACTATGTCTAAGGTCTTAAATTTAAATTTGAAAAAATAAATACTAAATTTGATATTTAACTTGCCAGGACTTGAACCTAAGACCACCTGATTACTAGGGTAAAGCTATTACCACTAGATTACAGGGGCTGATTATGGTCCGAAAATGATAATTAAATATTATTATCGATTTTGATATCTTTTGCGGCATGTTTGAAATACAGTGGAACCTCCAATTGCGCGCTGGCTTGAAATATTCGCCGCAAATCCCCCAATTGAACGGTCGCATTCCATTGACGAGGCTAGGAGACGGTCGTCTGTGCGGTGCATACAGTCAAATGTTGACTAGCGTCTGTGTATTCATCACGTACCAGGCTATACACGCCGGGCGACTGTCTATGTGTAGGATTTTGGCGCGCTTTGCATTTTATCACGTAGTAACTAAATATTTCATCCATTTTTTTTTTTGCAAAACTCAGGGAAATCTTAGTTTAAATGGGGGTTTTACTGTAATGTTAAATATTATTGGCTACAATGACTTTACCGCATCAACTCAGCGAAACATGAACGTTTTCTTGCATACCACTGGTTGGCGACCGCTTGTTAATGGCGTTAGGTATCTTGAAAGTAACTCAACGGTTTACAGTCGCACAATAGCTGCGAATTCGCAATAATACGAAGCAAACCGGCTAAATCAAACTAAGCCCTGGCGCAAATAGACTGGAAGAATGGAGCAAAGGCAAACGCGGAAGAAAAGAGCTAGTTCCTTCACACTTTCGTAAAAAAAAAACACAACGCAATGTTATATTATTATTATGTATCTAGTTTACCAACGTATCATACTGTTTACCTGTTTCTTAAATGTTTAACAGACAGTAAACGTAAAGTTATGTATTTATCAGTATGATGTCATAGTATCGATTCATTGTAAAAAGCAGTATTTATCAGATTCGGGTAATAGACGATTGATTGGGTTATCAAATGCTATCCAAATGGAGAATGTTCTCAACTTTAATCAACTTAAATTTAAATCGTTTGAATTATCTACATTCATACAAGTTTTGTCACTAGCAACCCGGGTTATGCCTTTCGACATCTTCATACGTTAAACACCTGAAGATATAGTACAAATTTCTAAATTAATTAGCCAAAGTACATATTCAATGATAAACTGTTAAATAAAGATTATAATTAAATATTTTGCTGAATTTCATTCTGAGAAATATTTGGCACAGTTGACATTACACGTCATAATAAAACAATATTTTTTTAAATACTTAAATGTACAAAATATATTGTGTACGGAAAATCCGTGTACGGCAGGGGTGGGCTAGATGGGGCACAGAGGGGTTCGCGCGAGCATCTTGTTGAATTAGGGCCGGCGAGCCCTTTATTAATTAAAAAAAAAACAATTAAATTAGATAATATAATATAATAAGTCAGAATAAATTAGTATATAACTGCAGTTTATGACTTATATATTATATACGACAGTTTCAGTATAAACAGTAATACATTTTTAGTCATTTACATTGATAATTTTACGGTAAAATCAATAATTTTACATTTTATAAGTGTATTAAGTAACAATTGATTCCTTTTTTAAGTATTAAATATATAATTGCATAAGAGTGATAATAAAATTACTTCTTCCCCAGAACACTGAGAATTGCTTTGAGATTAACGTATTGGCAGCCCATCGCTGATTTCTGGACTCACAATCTTTCAACTCCGGGAGTGATCATTCAGCATAATATCATGCCACAATTGCTTGAAGTCATTGCTGAAAAAAGTGGGTAAATAAGAGATTCCAGATTTTTTGTCAACTCGAAGTGACGATTTGACATTTTCTATAATTATTCAGAAGATGTAGACCAGAAATCTTGGGATTGGTATAAAGACAATCCCCGGATCGCAATATTGGTAAGGATTCCGAGATTGAAGGCCCTAGTTAACAGATGATATCTAAAAGTAGGATATTCTCAACTTCAACTGAAAATTAATGTCGTCCATGTACGTGTACAACTGTTATTTTTTATTATAAAGCGTTACAACCAGTGGTGGGTTAGCAACATATTAACTAGGGCCTCTGCTTATCTGAGAGATATTCGCGGTGTTCCGGAGAAGTGGTGGATTTTTTTATCACTCTTTTAGGATGATTCGCAATAATTATTAAAGCAATCTAATGCTACTCAATACGCTTTTATTATGTAAAAGTGTGGTTATTAATATTTTACAAAAAAATCAAGGTATCTTTTTGTAGGCACCCGAAATAAATATCTTTTCTTTCATCATACAAATAAACCATATACCGCAAATACTATTGATCTGAGAACATTTTTTTACTTTAACAAGGGGCTCGCTGGCCTTAATAAAATTTAACAAGGGGCTCGCGCGAGCCCCTCCGAGCCCCTTCCAGCCTACCCCTGGTAACAACCAATAATTGATAGATAACACATTAAAAGTGGTCATCTGTATCAATCAATCTGAAAATCTGATCTACTGTCAAAATTGGCGGGAAAACTAAACAGATTTCTCTATCTATACAACCGTTGCATTCCCGAAAGCGGAACATCTTCAGATAAACGTATATTTTATACAATACGTTTATTCATATATAATAATAAAAAAAAAACAACAAATAATATCATGGACGGATCTCAAGAAAGGAAACCGCTAAGACGTTCTCACGAATAACAATAGTTTTTTTTTTTGCATCTTACAGAGTATTATGTAAGGATCCATCTTTTCAAAACTTTACGGAAAAGAATCTTACCGAACAAAATGGAAGCGCACCTAACAATGACAGCTCGTAACAGTGATAAACGATATCAAAATTTTGTGTAGGCGAAAAAAATATTACATGAAATTATTTAAACTATCTAATATATCATAATATTTTAGTATTACGTAATTTTTCAGACTTGTTAACCTTTCTAATGTCTTGTTGTATCATTATTATAAATTGAAAAACAATAATCACTTTAAATCGATATTAGCAGAGGTGGGCTGAAGGGGGCTCGGAGGGGATCACGCAAGCCTCTTGTTAAATTTTACTAAGGATGGCGAGCCCCTTGTTAATTTATGAGAAAACAATATTCTCAGATAAAATTAGTATATAACTGCAATTTCTGATTCATATATTATCTACGATATCTTCAGTATAGACAGTAGTACATTTTTAGCCATTTAGATTGATAATTTTACGACAAATTGCATATTGTTACATATTATAAGTGTATTAAGTAAGAATCGATTGATTATTTAAGTATTGGATATATTTGCACAAGAGTGATAAAAAAATTCACTCCTTTCCCAGAACACCGAGAACTGTTTCTAAATTGAGCGATCCCCTTGTTAAAGTATTGGCAGCCAACCGCTGATATTAACTATATAATAACAACATCCTTCTGTACTAATTCCACGTGTATTTAATGTGATCAGAACCGGTTTCGCTCATCACGTGCATTGAGCTGAAAATTCTAATGGTGAGCAATGTTCCCTTTAAGACGAGAGATTAGCTGTGCGGAAAATTCATAAACTGCGCAGGGCAATCGAAAAAATGCGCCGCATAATTTTTCATATTTGACATACAAAAAATGTGTTCTTTTTTGTTTCAATTTGCATAGTAAAAAATATTATCATATCGACTGTGGTAGGGAAAAACTTAACTTATTATATTGTTTTACATTTTAAAATAATCATGCTCAATTTAAGAATATAAGTAGAAAGAAACAAATATTTAATAATAAATTAATAGGGGATAATTATTCCTATAGTATCCTTATAGTATTATTTTATTATTTATAACCGAATAAAAATCTGCAATTAAAATATTATAAATAAAATTTGTATACATGGCAATTAGTATGTTAATTCGTTGGTCAGCACTCACGTTAAGAGAATCGCATTATAACAATAGCAACATTGCAATAATAGCTTTTGATTTCTTCGAAACGCGCCATAATTTTGGCCAAACAAAAGTGAATCTTATTTTTGTTTACATTCGGTGCATTTTTGTAACACCTCAATACAATAAATCTAGCATCATAATAACAACTGTGCAAAATACTTCGCTACAATATTGATCGAGTCGATATCGATGATATTATCGTATATTTCACTTTTGCTTTTTCATGATTTCTAGTTATTGAGATTTAGGACACTTAGATAATAAGTTGGACAATAAACTTTAAATATTCATGGTATTTTTTTCAACCATATCCGCTCCTTCTCGAAGCATATGGGCTCTCCACGGCGCCAAC
This sequence comes from Himalopsyche anomala, assembly GCA_031772345.1. NCBI lineage: Eukaryota > Metazoa > Arthropoda > Insecta > Trichoptera > Rhyacophilidae > Himalopsyche > Himalopsyche anomala. The sequence goes on from CM062827.1 coordinate 1,709,217, forward strand.
AGGATTACATGTCCTCCACACCCATCTCTTTGCTTCTTTACTGGTCATCCCAGGGACCTGTAGATACACCGAGTATATCATTTGGGCGGTCATCACTCATCAGCGATCTTCCAGAGTGATGGAACTCTTTCGGTTCCTGGAAGAAACGGGCACTATTCAGGTTTCTGTAAGACGGTAAGTAGTAAGTTTATAAGCATATGGGTATGGCAGGATTAGTGGTTAGTGTCGGGTCCTATGGCGCAGCGGTTAGCGTTGTGGGCTTCCGTGCCAGAACTCACAGGTTCGATTCCCAGTACGAACAACATTTTTTCGACCGATTTATCTTGTTCTGTTCGAAGGCATTTGTGATGTAGCTCCAATAATTTCCGATCCTTTCACAACCGGGCAAAGCGTGAGTGATTAATTACCCACTGGCCACTAGTTCTGGCCTGGTCTTATCCTTCAATCAATCTTTTAAAAAAGAGAGGTTGTGGGACTGAATAACAAAAAATTCTCATAGAAAAATTTCTGTTGAGATACCTCCATTAGGAGGCCATATGCTTCACATTGGGAGCGGACATAAATTTTTTTAACGTCTGAACGTTAAAAAAATACTGTTCTTTTGAATCAGTACTCAAATAGCGATATCCTATTTTTTCTGAAAACTGAATTTGGACGTGTTTGATCCAAAGCTTCTAGATTAACCAAAACCAACAAAGTCGACCACTAGACTTAAGAACCTGATTCTTACCCTGATCCTGAAGTATAATACAGTCTTGGCACTCCAGTGTAAATATGATAACTATCTAAGTATATTTATTTCTTTTATTCATAGAAAACGTCTTTGCTTATTATATTATTAACTCAATAGTCACAAAAATTGAGCCCAATAGTTCACACAACAAAACATTCAAAAGTATATTTGTATTCCTCGCAAATTCTTTTCAAATTCATAAATAACAGTGGTCAAGTTCCTGAGGTCTTGTATCCTTAATGGTTTTCGGGAATGATGAAGTGCCAGAGAGCGAATTTTAAAAATTCTGTGTAAATTTTTCAACCCCGCCCATATACTGTAAAGTTAAACCCGAAATGTTGGAAACATCGATCTTTCCAAGCGATCCTCCCACTATTTCTTTCACAAATTATACAATAATACGTCAAACGGCAACAAAAATTTGAGGAAATTCGGAAGGTAACTCGATTATATTTACTTCACTGTAATATTTTATTTAGTGTTTTATAATAAAAAAGAAACATTTGCAAACACATATAATTTTAATATAATTTAAGATTTCGACTGAAGGCGCTTGGTGGAATTTCAATAATTTGAATCGTTCAAATTATGTACACTCCCACAGATTTTGTCACTAACGACCCGGGTTTCGCCTTTCGGCATCTTCAGGCGTTCAAGTGCCATGAGCTTATCATTTTCGCCAGCAATGGCTTTAGACTCAGTGATACATTTATGTATTATAAAAACACGAAACATTCATTCACTAAGCGTCAGTTTAAGTTCATCCATGCACTTGAACGCCTGAAGATGCCGAAAGGCGAAACCCGGGTCGTTAGTGACAAAATATGTGAGAGTGTACATAATTTTAACGATTCAAATTTTACATATAATTTTATTTATCCCAGTAAGGCTCAATATTTGGTTTCGTACCATATAATTAATATGTTTAAATGGAAACATCAACGCGATCCACTCACATAAATACCCAATATTATTGGATTAAAACGAAAATAAAAAAAAACATATTAACCGCTTGAATACCACGCAAATAAAACATTAACATGTCCCAGAGATACTGCGTGTTTTTGAGAATTTTTAGAATTGGAGAGCTGGGAGAAAATTTTAGACATGTATGCATTAAAACAGAAATCTGTAAATTGATAGAAAAATCAATTTAGTAAACTGTTGGTAGGTAGTGCTACTTGAACTCTCATTAACTTTATTTATAGCCCAATCCATATTAAGAAACAAGTTTTAAATAAACTTAATTAAAATAAGTTTTTTAATATATAAGTAAAGTTATTCCTTGAACTACCTCGCACGGGGGTCCCAAAATTGATTCACAAAGGACTCTTTTCGGCCTCGAAAGCGATTATTGTATGCTCATATATGATAAATCAGAAACCTGCATCTTTTCTTGATGTGCGACCCACGCGGGGGGGGGAGGAAGGTAAAAAGGTCTCCACGGGTCTATTTCCTATTATATTCAGTATTTATTCTATAATCCCATAAAAAAATTAACGGAATTTCTCAGGACCTTGGAGCTATCAAGACCTATGTCACAATAAAACTTTTATGCGTGATATACCGACCTCCAAGGCGAGTATTCATTACCAACATTTTTTTTCATATACGTCGTTGGGAAAGCTACATATTATATTTAGTTTATAAAATAAAACGGTTATATCTTATTACTCCACGCTAGCTTATAGAGAAAACTATATGGCACCTTTTCATACTGCAACTTCAAAATACTTACAATTATGAAAAAAAAAAAAATTAAATAAATAACCAAGATTCAGAAGTATTGGATCAGTATTCCCTTTATTCCAACTACATTACACCGCAAAAAGTGCACTAGAACAATCGGAATCTTTATTTTCATTAATAAATAGAAAATAAATGAAGAAATATTCTTTTTCTTGAATAGTGTGTATTCAAGAAAACTCAATACCAATTAAAAATAAGTCGATGTCCCGTTTTGAGGGAACAATGAATGGTCACTTTGCGATAATTACCGAGCAACTAACGTCAACGTTTGAGAACACATAAAAAGGGGCAGTTATTAATGTTATTTTTATAATTTATATTCGGTTGATTAACACCCCATCTGGACGTGGAGGTGCGCCTACGACCGTTGCAATTTTCACCGCCTGGCGTCAAACAAGGAAGTACCGTTTTTACGTATACAGTGGAACCCCCAATTACACTACCCCGAATTATGCGCTGACTTGAAATATCCACCGCAAATCCCCCATTTGCAATGTCGCATTCCATTGTCTTTACTAAGAGACGGTCGACTGTGCCGCGCATACAGTCAAATGTTGGCTAGAGTCTGTGTATTCAACACGTGCGGCTATAAACGCATAGCTGGGCGTCTGTCAGTGTGCGGGATATTTACTACTACAAAAACTAAATATTTCGTCCATATTTTTTTTTTGAAAAACTAAGGGAAATCTTAGTTTTGCGTTTTCTGCGGAAAAAACCAAATCCCTAATTTTGTATGACATTCACACCTCCATTTACACGGTCCCGACTATAGTGTAAATGGGGGTTTTACTGTATAGGTAATACATGGATGTGAAGTCGTGTAAAAAAAGACAACTCCGACTTCAGCTTTAAATAAAAAACGACTCCGACACCGATTTTAAAGACTTTTTCAATGATTTTATATTAACTTATATGTATACCATCAGATCATCTTTAGTCAGCCTAACATGCAGTGGCAAAACTATGGACTACTGTGGTTTGGCATTTTAGCTTATATCTTTTTGATAGATTGTGTATCAAGTTGTACACATCGTGATTGTATACAAAAGCTGTTTTGAAAAAACTCTGTGTAACCCACACATTTCAAATTTTATAGGAGACACAAAAAACGTTTTTTGATGATTTTAGGCTAAAAGCAAATTATGAATTATACACAAACTTGAAATGCACGGAGACTTCTAAAGTGGTGTTAAATTGACATAATCTAATATTTATTAAATAAATTGTCTAGGAAAAACCTTTATTTCAGACTTTTTTCTTGGTTTTAATTTTTTACAAGTTCGTCCTTTTCAAACTTAAAAGCTAAATTTAGATACTAATTCGACATTTGCAGCTTGCATCTTTATGATAGAACGTGTATCAAGTTTGATACGTTGAGGTTATCGAAAAAAACTTGTCTTGAAAAAACTTTGGGTTACGTCCTTTTTTCTTTCCACAGTCGATATAAAAAATATATAAATTAATTCGTCAATATTTCAATAAATCATAGTTTATAATATGAACCTTTTTAATTTTAATAATACTTTCAATTTACACAATTCTTTCAAAAATATCCTTGGCTTTCGTATAAATATTAGAAAAAACAAAACAAAAAAACTTATTTTATGTCCTCTTTCTTTTATCAAAGGACCCAGTAATGAAGATACGATTTTGATAGGGCCGGTGTGTGTTGGCATGTAGGTGTACAAAAGCCGACAGCATTGCACGGAGCGTAAGATGCCGGAGGGCGCTCATCGCTGGACCTGTTACAAACCAACCGACTTCCACGTTTAGATGTTTGGGCCCCTTGATGTTATCTCAGAGACACAAAAAAAAAAACGGACAGTGGCGAGACGTGGAGGAGTAATATATTTAAATTTAAAAAATAATAACATGCTTTTTGATGTTTGAACAAATGAAATACTTTAGTGAAATTTTCAAGGTATCTTTTTTTATTTTAAAATGCGTATAAAAACCACTTAAGAAGTGTCAACATTTTAATTTCTGTTATCGGTGCAAAAACGTAAAATTAAAAAGAAACGAATTGTGCTTAATACTTTCGATGGCTTCGGCGGTAACTTTGTGGAAGTTTATTTTAATATAAAACTTTTACTTAGGCAAATTTTGCGATAGTAAGTCTGAGGATGCCTCTGAAAAAGGCGAAACACGTGTCACAGTTAGTCGCACAATACGTGGAATAATCAAAGTTATTTTAAATTTTATATTAGAATTGTGCTTAACTATAATATTATTCACAAAAAGAAAGGCTCGTATTTTTCTAGTCAGAATTTATATTAAATGGTCATAATATATCGTTCAGAATAAATAGTCATAATTTAAATGAAATTAAAAAAAAAACTTAACCTAATCTAACTTAACCTACTATCCAAAATTGTTATTTAATATTCTGATCGTATAATATTTTTATTCTGACCCAAAATTGATTTAAATTTTGACCATTTAATTTGTTTCCAAAAAGAAATGTGGTATATCATATGATTTAATATTTCGACTGAGGAATTTAAGGTTTCGAATGTGCTTGATGGGATTTCAATATTAAAATTGTTCAAAATATATACATTTACACAAAGTTTATCACTAACGACCCGGGATTCGCCTTTCGGTATCTTCAGGCGTTCAAGTGTACAGATGAACTTGAACTGACGTTATCATATGTATTGTGTAACTCTGTGCGGATTTCCCCTCGATGCTGTTCCCTAAAAGCACTAACACATTAACCAAAACAACATTTGACACTCTTAATCGTTTTCCAAAATAGTCTTTTTGGTCTTGTTTATCGCAGTTTTCTGGTTTGAATGTTTTTGTGCGAAAAACATATTATTTAATGGTATAAAAATAATCTTTAATTAGCAGATTGCTTTAAACCAGTGATTCCCAAACTTATTATGTTTACAGTCTCAGGGACCCCTGGGGGTCTGTAGGAACCACTGTTTTAAACCTTACCTTCGCCTTTACACGGTTCAAAAGTCAACTCCCGGCAAGGTCAATACCAAATATACTTATTTTAAATTTAACATATCAGATCTTGAGCATGAACTTCGTCATATCTTTTCTCATTGAACTAATATCGAGTGGGTTGAAAAAATAAAATAATCTTTCAACAAGTTAAAGGTGTAATGCCGTTTCTGTATTTTAGACTAGTAGGTATATAAATAATATATCAAAATGTCACTGTATATATGAGGGTATTTATAACTTGCAAGCCCAGCTAATTCCAGAGTTGTTGAAACATGAACCATGAATGTAATTTAGTAGATAAAAATATGTTTAATAAAGTATTTTTAGAAATCAGTTTTAAGTATAGCTTGACAACATCCAAAATATCATTTCAAAGTAAAGTTGTTTTTCGAAATGAAATTCAAGTTTCATTTTTTAACCATTTTGGAATTAGCCATGTTTGCAGGTAATACCCTCATATACAACATATTTTCGTAGTGTAAGAGAAAATGTAATACAGTGAAACCTCGATTTTACGTTTTCCAAGGGATCCTGGAAAAAAAACGGTAATTGCGGGAAACGGTGAATGCGGGAAAGCTTCAAATAATAATAAACAAGTAAAATCTTAAAAAAACATTTATTTATTAGTTACTTGTACATACTGTCCTTTATGCTAGTTTGTTTCTTTGTTGTTTGGCACTTTAATCGGAACAAAGACGCCTCAAACTCGCGTACTTTTCTAAGAGCGGATTCATCGATTTCTTTGGAATAGAAAAATAATTTTATTTTTTCGAAGGCCAATAATGCTTGTGTAAATGTCGGAATAGGTTCGGTATTATGGTCTTCGCCATCTTCTTCTTCACTGCTGTCATTAGTTGCATCACATAATGACTCGATTGTTTCAACGCCACAGGTAGCTAGCTCACTGTCACACTGCACATACATATGTTGCAAAGTCAAGGTCCCCCCGAGCTGCAAGACGCCAGTCATCATTAAATGAATCGTTTGATTCCTCTTCAGTTTCCATTAGTTCTTCTTGAGAAATAACTGCTCTGAAAGTGTAACCACATTTCCGGAAGCAATTCATTATTGTCGTAGCTTTGACCTGATGCCAAGCAGTTACCGTGTAGTGTATTGCCTGCAGCACATTTATCTTGAGTGTTGCTGGGTTCATAACACTTCCAGAGTCCATCATGCATATCATTTTTTGTACCAACTGCTTTCTATAAAGTTGTTTAAAGTTCTTTATCACTCCCAAATCAAGTGGTTGTAAAGCACTGGTACAATTTGGAGGGTAATAAACTACCTTGATGTTCTTAAGAAATGAAGTATCTCGAGGATGGGCGGCACAATTGTCTATAAATAGTAGTATTTTACGCCCCTGAGCACTAATTGAGGAATCGAAATTCCTCAAGAAAGCCATAAAAATATCGGTGTTCATCCATGCCTTCTTGTTGGCGTGGTATTTTACGGGAAGTGTTTTTATATTCTTAAAACATCGAGGTTTCAGCGATTTTCCTTCTTCTTCTCAGCTGAGTTTTAGTTTTCTTTATGGGTGGCGGCATTTTAGTTTCAATTTGGAAAAAAAAATGATACGAGATGTGAGGCAATATTGAACGCAACTGACTTGTACAAATCCAGCTACGCGACCAAAAAGTTTGTATGTACAGGAATAATTATTATCATGAATTTTAAACAATTCTACATTTGCATCATAAACAATAATACGCGTGTGGTGGATTTCAACCCAAAAAAAATAGCACAAGCGTCCAATGCGTCTAACATGTACAGTGCATTCCAAAGTGTCTAGACATAACACCTGCACTCGGCTGTGTCAAACTTACTTGCTGATATATGGAGAAATATGCAATAAAAACGGTCAATCAGGATAATATTTGTGACGGGACCAAAATATTTAGACGGTTTATCGAGGAAATCGGTAAATCGGGGAACGGTCAATGCGGGATTATTTAACATTGTTCTTATGGGAGTTTGACGGGACTATAAAAAATAAACGTTCCATCCGGGAAAACGTATTATGCGAGAACGGTTGATCGAGGTTCCACTGTACAATATAATGTTATTAATATAATATGCCGTCACGTACCGCCATTGCTTAGCTTAGCCTCGGGCGTTAGTGGTCGATCGTAATAATTCTTTATGAGCAGGTAAGAAGAAGTAAGAAGCTTCCTTTGTCCGTCCGGAATCTTGTTCGACATCCTCGTGGAGGCTGCTTACTCTGGGAGCTATCACCTATCTGCAGACAGTTCGTCTATAGTTGGTATTTATTCAATTTATGACACTACACGTGGTGTTTACATAGATTGTTAGGTTTGCTCCAGTATTATATTATTTAAACATATACATAAAGGTACATAATATACTTAAGATTATCTCCAAGTGGCAGCGCAACCTATCAACCATTCGCTCATTATGCTTCATGTCAACGATACGCAGAGAGAGAGTGTTTCTACGAGAACTGCTTGTTATTCAGTTGCTTAACTTCTCTTTTTCCAAAGAGAGTAGGAAGATAGGGCTAGGACAGGACTAGTGGTTAGCTAATCGTTTTCGATAGGATAGGATGGGTGGGAGGGGTTAATTTAAGACATCACATACATCTATTCCTTCGAACAGAAATCCATAAATCGATTGAAAAATCAATTTATAAAACTTTCCGTACTGGGAATCGAACCCGTGAAATCTGTAACCGAATCCAACGACGTTGACCACTCGACCACACAGGCGGCTGAAATACAAAGGAAACAAATTAAATGGTCAGAATTTAAATCAATTTTTGGTCAGAATAAAATACAGTGGAACCTCGATCAACCGTTCTCGCATAATACGTTTTCCCGGCTGGAACGTTTATTTTTTATAGTCCCGTCAAACTCCCATAAGAACAATGTTAAATAATCCCGCATTGACCGTTCCCCGATTTACCGATTTCCTCGATAAACCGTCTAAACATTTTGGTCCCGTCACAAATATTATCCTGATTGACCGTTTTTATTGCATATTTCTCCATATATCAGCAAGTAAGTTTGACACAGCCGAGTGCAGGTGTTATGTCTAGACACTTTGGAATGCACTGTACATGTTAGACGCATTGGACGCTTGTGCTATTTTTTTTGGGTTGAAATCCACCACACGCGTATTATTGTTTATGATGCAAATGTAGAATTGTTTAAAATTCATGATAATAATTATTCCTGTACATACAAACTTTTTGGTCGCGTAGCTGGATTTGTACAAGTCAGTTGCGTTCAATATTGCCTCACATCTCGTATCATTTTTTTTTCCAAATTGAAACTAAAATGCCGCCACCCATAAAGAAAACTAAAACTCAGCTGAGAAGAAGAAGGAAAATCGCTGAAACCTCGATGTTTTAAGAATATAAAAACACTTCCCGTAAAATACCACGCCAACAAGAAGGCATGGATGAACACCGATATTTTTATGGCTTTCTTGAGGAATTTCGATTCCTCAATTAGTGCTCAGGGGCGTAAAATACTACTATTTATAGACAATTGTGCCGCCCATCCTCGAGATACTTCATTTCTTAAGAACATCAAGGTAGTTTATTACCCTCCAAATTGTACCAGTGCTTTACAACCACTTGATTTGGGAGTGATAAAGAACTTTAAACAACTTTATAGAAAGCAGTTGGTACAAAAAATGATATGCATGATGGACTCTGGAAGTGTTATGAACCCAGCAACACTCAAGATAAATGTGCTGCAGGCAATACACTACACGGTAACTGCTTGGCATCAGGTCAAAGCTACGACAATAATGAATTGCTTCCGGAAATGTGGTTACACTTTCAGAGCAGTTATTTCTCAAGAAGAACTAATGGAATCTGAAGAGGAATCAAACGATTCATTTAATGATGACTGGCGTCTTGCAGCTCGGGGGGACCTTGACTTTGCAACATATGTATGTGCAGTGTGACAGTGAGCTAGCTACCTGTGGCGTTGAAACAATCGAGTCATTATGTGATGCAACTAATGACAGCAGTGAAGAAGAAGATGGCGAAGACCATAATACCGAACCTATTCCGACATTTACACAAGCATTATTGGCCTTCGAAAAAATAAAATTATTTTTCTATTCCAAAGAAATCGATGAATCCGCTCTTAGAAAAGTACGCGAGTTTGAGGCGTCTTTGTTCCGATTAAAGTGCCAAACAACAAAGAAACAAACTAGCATAAAAGACAGTATGTAAAAGTAACTAATAAATAAATGTTTTTTTAAGATTTTACTTGTTTATTATTATTTGAAGCTTTCCCGCATTCACCGTTTCCCGCAATTACCGTTTTTTTTCCAGGATCCCTTGGAAAACGTAAAATCGAGGTTTCACTGTACCTTTAATTTACTATGATAATAAATGGGGTTTTAACGGGAATAAACTTGGACACGAATCTAGTGCGCACCAACACGGACAATGACGTCTTGGCAGCCAAAGAAGAGAGGCGGTGGGGTGCTATCGTTAATGATGGTTGGAACTTGGAACTCAGTGGCGTGCAGCGAGGGAGGGGGCGCAGGAACGACGGTTGAATGATTGCGAGACGGATTCCAAAACGTCGTTGATGCGTCGCGTCTAATTGAATTTCACATTTAATATTGTACACATGTGTGAAGACTTGGTCGTCCAGTTAAACACGAAACGTCTCCAATCAACAAAGCGTATACATAAAATACTTACTTGCCTATATAAATATATAAATATTCAGGGGTGGGCTCGTAGGGGCTCACGCGCTCCCCTTGTTAAAGTTTACTAAGGCCGGCGAGCCCCTTGTTAATTTAAAAGAAAACAATATTCAGATCAAATAAGCAGGGCTGTGGAGTCGCGGTATTTTGGCCTGAGTCGAAGTCGTGAAAAATGAGCGGCTCGATTTTTTTTTGAAAATTATATTTAATGATCTTTATTTAAACAAAATAGTCAAAAGTGTTAACATTTCATGCTTGGCTGACTAAAGATGATCTGATGGTATACATATCGACTGTGGAAAGAAGATAATAAATCAGGACTGGGGGGGGTCAAGACCTATCAAAATAAAGAAAACCGTGGGACTTTTCTAAAAAAAAACGTGAACCGCGAATAGCTCTGAAATTAAGCGAGCCACTTGTTAAAATATTGGCAGCCTACCGCTACCCACGGCACACTAGTGTGTCGCGGCACAGCGGTTGCGGAGCACTGATCTATATCTACCACCGTTATATATGTTAAATAATATCTATACTAGATCTTTCATAGAAACCTTCAATGTAGAAACAATACTTACACCGATAACAAACAGTTAGTAATTACATAAGTTTAATTGTACCTAATCATTTGAAGTAAAATTTCGCAATTGCTTTACATTTAAATGCAAATTTGTTTCAGGAAGTATTTTGTCAAAATGACAATATTTAATACTATTAATTTACGCTTAATGTCTGAGGCCGATAAGACTTAATTATAAAAATTAATTGCCTATTAACAGAAAAGTGGAATTATTAAATACTTCCTTATTTAAATAAACAAATTAATAAATTAAAGAAAACGAGCCACCAAAAGCATAATCTGGTATTGATACAGTGAATTCTGTGCTGCAATCTAGATTTCGAATTGGCGAGTGGCGACCAAACATGTTTTAAACTTCATTTCGCTGGGCTAGCTTAAAACTATATCATCCAGAAAACATTTTTTTCGTCTTTATGATTATTTTTATCAATATTTAGCAGTCTATGTAACAATGTTAGATGATGAAATAAAATATATGTATATACAGTGCTTTTTTTGAAACAGAAGGTGCCAGAACTTACTTCTTGTCAAGCCTTTTTTTTTCTTATCTATGTCCGTTTTCAATGTGGAGCATTTGGCTTCCTGGTGTAGATATTTCAACAGAAGTTTTTTTAGTTGAACAGTTGTTACTCAGTTACTTTTTTACCTCTCATTTTTTGAAAGAGTAAGTATAGAAGGATAAGGCTAGGTCAGGACTAGTGATTAACTAATCACTCTCACTTCCAAAGTTTTTGAAGCAAATTAAAAATAAAATTTGTCGACTTTTGATCTGAAACATTAAAAATATCAAAAAAGGAGCCGGAATGCCGTTCCACCACATTTTTTTTTCTTACCATGTCCGCTCCCAATGTGGAGCATATGGACTCCTAACGGAGTTTATCTCAACAGAAGTGTTTCTAAGAAAACTGCTTGATACGTTAAGGAAAGGACTAGGACTAGAGGTTAGCCAATCGCTATCGATACGCCCCGTTCATGTGATAGGATAGGCGGGAGGGGGGAATTCAAGACATCACATACATCCATGCCTTCGGACAGAAATTCATAAATCAATTTATAAAACTACCCGTACTGGGATTCGAACCCGTAACCTCCGTAGCGGTAGCCAACGACGTTGACCACTCGACCACACAGGCGGCATTACATGGGGAAAAAGCAATGTATGTATTTATATAAATTATTTGCAACGTTTTTCAACGATGTAATACAACAATTTATAAAAATATTATAGTATTTACTTAAGTAATGGTGGAAGTAACAATTTAATAATACCAGTTCGATACAATAACATTTCATAATGTTATTGTCTTCTCTAAAAATATAAATAATATTTTGAAAAAAATCAGCACAAAAATGATAACTTTTGGATGTGTTATTGTATTGCTGTAGAAAGAGGAAACTTCAACAAAAATAAACAATAAACCATGTGTAGATGGTTTCCATTATGTCTGGTATATTAAATTGAGTGTAAAGCTATTATTTTTAGTTGACTAACTTTCTTTTACAACATATTTATTTTGTACATTCAACATTATATGTAAATTATCTATATTCTGTCAAAGAAGGAGTTTTCTTCTCCGGTTCCAGTAGGATATTAAATATGTATATCGACTGTAAAAGGAAAAAGGACGTAACCTACACACATCAAATTTTACAGGAGGCGCAAAAAATGTATTTTGTTAATTTTGGGCCATATGCAAATCATGAATTATACACAACCTTGAAGTGCACGGAGACTTCTAAACTGGTGTTTAATTGACACAAGCTAATATTTATTAAATAAATTATCCAGGAAAAACCTTTATTTCAGTCTTGGTTTTAATTTTTTACAAGGTCATCTTTTTCAAACTTAAAAGCTAAATTTAGATACTAATTCGCCATTTGCAGCTTGCATCCTTTTGATAGAACGTGTATCAAGTTTGATACATTGTAGTTATCGAAAAAAACGTATCTTGAAAAAACTTTGGGTTACGTCCCTTTTCCTTTTCACAGTCGATATAAAAAATATATAAATTAATTTGTCAATATTTCAATAAATCATAGTTTATAATATGAACCTTTTTAATTTTAAAAATACTTTCAATTTGCACAATTCTTTCAAAAATATCCTTCGCTTTCGTATAAATATTATGATAATCGAAAAAAACCTGTTTTGGGAAAACTGTGGGTTAAGTACTTTTTCCTTTCCACAGTCGATATGTATATGGTTTTTTTATAAATGATTCTGTTACTAATCCACATCATCAAGTTTTCTACCAAGCTTTGGTGATGATTGAAATACCAGAAGCTAAAGGTATGACCTCTAACATAACGATGCAATCAATGACAAAGATTTTTATTATGGATCTTGAATTGTCACACAGAAAAAAAAACAAGAAACACTCAACAGAATAACATTTCTATAGCGAGAGGAACACAAAACACGACTCGAGAGAATTCTTTCTTTCCAGTATGGTACATTGAATAAATTGAAATGTAAATAAAAGAGGTTTAAAAAAAGTAGCATTGTTTTCGGATGTTGGCTTGGAGACTTTTCGGAACTCATTACTAAGCACTTTTTCAAAGAACGGTAAGTTAAGGCGACTCAGTAGGAATGCAAAACTTAAATTTGACCTACAGCATAAATATTGCACTGACTTAAATAGGTAACCACCACTATACGTATTTTTACAGTATCAAAACAAGCAAAACATTTTTACATTTCATTACAAAAATAACAATACCACCCAACACACGAATGGGTATTTAGACAGTTATGAGGTATTGCTACATGGTAGCAACAGTAAGCTATCGTATTTCATAAATTAACGGTGTGTGACGATAAGCAAAACAAAGCATACAACACAAAATTCTCAAACTTTCTCTAATATATTGAAAGAATTATTTTTAATTTTGTATAACCTATTTTTATGATATTGATTTGATATGATTTTTTATGATATTGATATTGATGAATACAGTTTTGAAAAATAATTTTGTTGCATAAAAAAGATTAAAACATAAAAAAATATTGACATAATAAGATTAAAATAGAAAAGTATTGAGTAAAAGAATTATAAGTTGCAATTGATAGTTATTTTTGGTTCGCGTTTTAGTTTTGACAATTATTTAATCCAAAAATTATCTTAACTGACAATAATTAAAAAACTTCGATATTTTAAAATTATTGTAAGTTAAGTAATCGTTCTATCAAATCGATTGAACATTTCGCACAGTGACTTCTTTACGTTTTTTTTATTAATAGCATCTAAAATGTATTGCGGATTCCATATTTCTATTGACCTTTTGAATCTAAGATCAAAAATCTCAGGATGATACATTGGTTCCAGAAAGTGGTGCGTAAAAAAGACTAATTTTCATATAATTTGAAAAATCGATTCCAAATCCGTATAACAAAGTACTAAAAATGTATGAAAAAACGTAACGGTGCCATCCAAAAAAAATCGCATTAAGAAAGGATTGGGTGTACATTTTACTAAATGTAAATATTTTTACTTCAAGATTCTATATAGTCTAACTCGATAAGGAAGAAACTAAATGAATATTAGACCAGATCAAAAGTAGTTATTCAAATAATTTATAGCGAATGCATAGATATATTCGTATTTTTTAATAAATGTTTGAGAACGTTCTTTATTGCCCGTTTGCGTGTTCGACGATATACAGGGCTGTGACATATTAAAATCTTACCTTTTCAAATATTTTTTTGTTTTTAATAATATTTATTTTTTTTACTTTTAGACGACGAACTTTGTTTTTTTTAGCGAAAATCTTCCCCATCTGTAAGCAGCACATTACTTTTGAAATATAAAAATCCTTTTATTCAATCATTCTGTTTTGTTCAATTATAAGTTTAAAAAAACACGTTTGACGGTAGAAAAATGTATTCAATTAAAAAAATTAACGTTGCAAAAAACATGGTTTAACATCTGTATATTATGTAAAAAATATTTACTATTATCTTCTTAGCTTCTCCAATAATTTTGAAGTTTGTTTTTCCATTTATATGACTTTTATTCAACTACTGTTACTATTATATTGAATAGAACCTCTTTTTAAAACCATTGCCGAATAATTATTTCAAAATGCTTATCCATAAACTAAAGTAATACTGGTCTTTACAAGTATTTCGACTGAACAAGACATTATTGTATTATAAATAATATTATTTATCAGCGCTTTGCGCAACCCTAACCCCAACCGATATTGTACCGTTTTTTATGGTAGTGTAAAAAATACATTGCTTTGATTCATATCTCTAATGTTCGTTGACCAGTGATTTAAAAATATCTAAAGAAATTTTCGACACGTCCACTCTAGACCAAGCCTCATCTCAAACTGAGCTCAAACTGAAGAATGGTAGGTAAGAAAAAGACATCCCCGAAAAATGGTTACCATTTATTGGTATTATATTTTTTTTTTTTTTTTGCTTTTAAATGTAAACAATAAAATGTTTTATCATTACAATTTTTTGTAGAAGTATTTATGATCCAATTATGCTTTAAAAATCAGTCAGAAAAAGTGGGAGAAATGGTACATTTCAAATGGATGTACAATCATTACAAAACATAAATTGGAAATTCTGCTCAATTCACTTTCTTAAACAAACCTTTATCTGCATTTCTTTCTAAGATATTAAACTTCGGTATCTTATAATAATCTCTAAAAATGATTTCAACGTAAAGCAGTTTTTCAAATTCCGTTTTTTGTGTTTGCCGTGTTTCCTTTAAAATATGACTATTCTCATGAAAAAAAAATGCAATAGTGTAAAAAAGCGTTTGGAAAATGTAATTATTGAAAAAAAAATTTTTTGAGTGAACGGTTCACGAGATTTAGTCGACGGCAAACGATCGATTTACTCTGTTTTCAGGCGCAAAGGTACTGTATCCTCTTAAGAAGCCTGGTTCGTCGCCAGTTGTGTCTGTGAGACAAATTTGAAGTACTTTACAAATTTGGTTACGAAGTCATCAGAGCTATATTGAGACTTGGGCCTTAAAATATAATATATTAATGGTAAATTAATTTTGAATTGACAGACAACTGAAACTATCTAAAAACGCACATATTATACGTTTTTATTTGAGGAAAGTTTCACTGTGTATCTCTCCATTCGCTCTTTGTATATATGTAATAATAATATGTTGAAACATATATTTGTTCTTCATCAATATAAGTTCTCAATTTAGTGCATGCGTTGCCTGAGAGGTGTACTGTGACATCTCAAAAACCTAGTATTTTAATAAATATTTGCTTAAGTGGTATATCTAAGATAGAAAGAGATTTTTCTCTTTAAGATAGATATATCACAACATCACAAACATTATTGAAAGAAATTAAATCTTTCTAGCGAAATAAGAAACCTATTTTTGTAGTAATCCCAGAACAGTTCTTATACGACGATGTATCCAGCACACAGCACCTCCAGAATTACCTGTTAGCCTTTAATCATTTTTTTCTTTCATCCTTATCTCTATAGATAGTAAACGGCCGTCCAGGACACCAGAATCCCGCAGGTAAAGAGAAAGAGGTAACATGGTTGAGGCTTTCTGGGGTCAAGTGACCAATCCAATATCAACATATTTCGATGACCTCCGGCGCTGTTTTATCCGTTACTTAATCCTGTTCATATATAATGTGATTTGATTAATTATTTACCGAAAAAGGCAGGATAGTGCAAAATGTAGCTGCATATAAAGAAAGTGCAACTGCTGATTTAATTTAATATCATTTATCATTAAATTCAGTAACGTGATTTATTCTTAGGGATAAAAAAACATACGTAAATTTGGATAAAATCAAATGTGTGAATAACAAGCATTGTCAAACTGAAAAATTGTAAATTGTAAATGAATAATCTATTGCATCAAGCTAGCTTCCATGCAATACGTAATTAATTCAACAATTCATTCAATTTCGACTATGAATATTTCAGACCGCTTAAAATAAGTATAATATGCGCGCGGAAATAACACCGCAGGTTTAATCAATAATTCAAACACTCTATAACAATGTTTCATAACCTTTTTACAACCGCGGACCACAAAAAAATGTTTTGCGGACCATCAATATAAGCTTTTAAAAATGAATACTAACTATTTAAGAACTGTAGAATTTTTTTGTGGCCCACCTTTCAAACATCTTTGCGTACCACCTATTAAGAAACATTGCTGTATAATACATATCGACTGTGGAAAGGAAAAGGACGGAACCCAACATATAAAATTTTACAGGAGACCATTGGCGGATCCAGAAATTGTCCCAGGAGGGGGCCATTCAAGTTGAAAATAAACATGATACATAAATAATACATTAAAAAATAGATGATTTAAAAATAATATATCTACATAAAATAGACAATACATAATTAAGTATGTATTCTATAAAACATAGTAAACTAAACAATTAAAGAGCCCATTTCACAACAAAGTTTTGATAAAATAGAAAAATGGTAAAAAAAATCTTCTCAGGGGGGGGCCATGGCTCCCATAGCCCCAACCTTGGATCCGCCAATGCAGGAGACACAAAAAACGTCTTTTGATGATTTCAGGCTAAAAGCAAATTAAGAAATATACACAACCCTGAAGTGCACGATGACAGATACACTGTTTTTTTATTGACTTAGCCTAATATTAATTTAATAAATTGTTCAAGAAAAACGTTTTTTATGACCTTTTTCCTAGTTGTAATTTTCACAAGCCTTTCTTTTTTCAAACTTTAAAGCTAAATTTAGATACTTATTCGCCATTTTCAACTTCTATCATTTTGATAGAACGTGTGTCAAGTTGCGTACATTGTGATTATTATCGAAAACAAGCTGTTTTGAAAAAACTGAGGGTTACGTTCTTTTTCCTTTCCACAATGGATATAGTCACAGATAATATTGCAATCAAATTCTAATAGATCTGGAGAAAAAACATTATTTTTGTAAAAAGATATCGTATTGTTTGCACACATTGTTTTTAAATAATTTTTAACGTGGCCGAAAAAGTTCCAGCATCAGCCCTGTCGGGCAACATCTACGACAGTGGAACGAATTCTCAACAGGTAGTTCCTAATGTTTTGTTGTAGTCAGGTGCGGACGGAGGCAATGAGGCAATCGAGCGAGCAGCGGAGGCAACATTATTATTATTTATATCGCTGCGAAGCGTCAACATTCAACAAGAGTAACAGTCAAGTCGATCCGAAGGTCAATGCTTCTTCCTGCCTCCGTCTTTTGTCTCTGCGCTTTACTTCCTCGTCCAAATAGATTTACACCACTGCGGTGACCATGCACTTTTACCAAAGTATTTTTTGTTGACCATTACCACACTCTTAACTTACTGGAGCATAAATTCTCATCGATATAAAAATACAATTGCTATAACTTTTTTCAATCCATGTCCGCTCACAATGCGGAACACATGGCCTGCTAATGAAAGTATCTCAACAGAAGTTTTTCTACAAGAACTGTTTGTTACTCAGTCACTCAACCTCTTTTTTTTTCAAAGAGACTAGTTGGGGTATAAAGCAATGTTCCCGCTAAGGTGTGCGCGTGTGCGCGCGCACACCTCCCAAGATGTGCCCGCACACATTTTTCCATCCCCGCACAAGGCCTCACACAGAAATATTGTAGAAATAAGTTTGTTTCACCAAATTTTTATATTTGCGCACATTTTTTATTTGGCTGAAAAACTACTGCTCACAGAAGGTCCGCACACACAATAGAAAAATTAGAGGAAACGTTGGTAGAAGGCAGTGGTGTAGTGGGGCCAGGTCGGCGACCTGGCACCTGAAAATGAGCCAGGGCGCCGCTCTACCACCTTTTTAACTTACAACTTAATTTGAACGATATTTTTATTGATTTAATTGTTAAAACTTGTTTTTTTTTTAAATTTCGGACGGATATTAAAAAAAAAACAGGGAAGATATCAATGACTGACCTGGTAACTATTTATTTACCACTTCACCACTGGTAGAAGGATAATGTTTGGACAGGACTAGCAGTTCAACAAATCGCTCTCACTACGCCCAGTTATTGAAGGATCGGAAGGGTGGGAGGGAGTTTTTAGACATCACACACACCTTTGCCTTTGAACAGAAATCGAAAAAGTGCTGTTCGTAATGCGACTCGAACCATTGAGATACGACTTATCTGAAGAATGTGGACTTCTAATGAATTTTATCTTAACGGAAAAATTTATACGAGAACTAATTGCTACTCAGTTGCTAGCGCTTTCTTTTAAAAAAAGAGAGTTCTTATAGAAGAATAGAGCTAGGATAGGAAATGTGGATATGTGGGTTTTCGGGGATAGGATGAGTAGGAGAGAAAAATTCAAGACATCACATACATCCAACAGGACGTCACATACATGGACCAGAAATCAAAAAAAAGGTTGAAAAATCAATCTATAAAAACTATCCATACTGGGATGCGTGTAACGTGTTCTTATCCAACGTGTTGAAGGAAATGAAAATGGGTTTTGAATACTTATGTGTACAAACAATGAAACGTTCAATATGTCGTAAAAATAATAATACGTATAAATTAATCTATTGCGGTTTTCAGAGTTTAATTCAAAACGAACTGAAGATTATTCTTACAGATACGAAAAGTGTATAACGCATAGTTACACAACCGGTGAACGGTTTGAAATATCACCCTCCAGCCCACCCCTGGTGTATCACTTATGATTCTCCAATTTCAAAATATTTAGCCCACAAGCATTACTCTAAATATATATTTTTTAATTATTTCAAAAAATAACCCACCAATATAATAAATGTTTGATTTTATTCAAAAAATCTATTTTTAATTTTTATATGAAAACGAATGGTTACCTATTTAATAAGCTAAGCGCACTTGGTCCAAACAATTTCGAAGCTGAGACCTTGGCGGACATTTTTTGCTGCAATTATTATAATACTTATCCACTTCCGGGAAACATTTCGAAGACATGCGTTTCAATTTATGGCGCTATCTTTATTATAATACAACAACAATATTGAGGAATTTCTGTGAACGGTATTTCAACAACACAATGCATATTTAACACCTCCATGCCCATGATGCAATCGTAAATAGTTGAGCCATTAAATCATTCAATATTTCTCTTAATATTGTCAATAAGTATTTATCATTTTAAGTATTCTAGCATATATACATTTTTAAAATTATTTTTTAGTTTCTAACTTAGGTTTAAATACTGTCAATAAACAGTGAAACTGAGATGCCATCATGGCAGGGAACGTGATTTTTTAGGATGGCATGTTACGGAAAACAAAAACCCCAATACAAAAACTTAACTACACTTATTTATAATGACTATTAGGTGGCACATTTTTTTAACCTTAGCCAATATCATATACGATTTTCAGCATTAATATTAATCTATACTAATATATTATTGACCTTTTGTAAACTGATGGCTCCGTAGCCGAGTGATATTGCTTTACAGCTTTTACTTTACTCGGTTGCTCGGTCTTCAAATGATCATTTTCCTTTGATAAAGAGGGCTGTGGAGTCGCAGTCGGGAGTCTTGGAGTCGAGTATTCTTCCGTAGGTGGAATCAAAGTAGGAAAAACTGGATAAAAATAATTTAAAGATATTTAAAAAATATTAGTCTATTCATCATAGTGTTTGTTGAATTCTACTAGAATCTATTTAAGTTACAGAGATGGTGTACAGCAATGTTTCCAAACTTTCGCCATCTGTGTACCCTGTTTAAAATTTTCGTAACACCGAATACCTCTCGTCAAATAAAATATTGCTTCAGTTTCCATGCAGTTTCCCCATTAAACGCTTCGCGTACCTCAGGGAGTACGCGTACCACACTTTGGTAAACACTGGTGTTCAGATATGTTAGTTCGGAGTCGGAGTCGTCTCTTTTTTACCTGACTCCACAGCCCTGGATAAAACATAAACTCTTGCGATATTTTCACCCTTCACCACTCTCCCCGAACATATTTCAAATAAGTTTCATCTATTTAGTCTGCTAAAGGAAGTCGATTTTGTTTTTTTTTTAATAAATATTTTGAGAAAAAAGACAGTTTTCCATTGTTTCTTAAAATTTCACTGAAATCGACGAATACTCAGTATACTCAACATTATTTATTGTTATTTAAGACAGAAAAAAATATGCCTCATTCTACAGTTCCCACATCAGATTATAATATTAATATTGATATGAAAAAACTCTTGAATACCAAATTGAAATTTAGTTCATTTGATATACTCTAATCTGGGTCTGATACTTTAACATAACAATATAATATAATATATGAAAACTGCATCTCCATAATAAATAATTTAATCTGTAATATACAACACATATTTCTCAAAAAAGCCCTACAGGTTCCGCTGACAAGTGTATTTTTTGTAAGCCTATACGTGTAAGTATAAATTATGTACTTTTTAAGATGTTTACTATTCAGATTAAGCTTTCTCCCCAACGATGACAATGAGAATGGGTCCAACGGAATTCTTGGATAATGGAACGGGAAGCTTTTCGAAATGGGGTAGCGCGATACCATAAACCGTAAATTAATAGTTTTTCATGTAGACTGACAAATATTTCAACCTCCAATATAATTAACAATAAATGTGACACACTCCCAATAATAAGCATGTGGACTTCCAATGAAGGATCTCAACAAAAGTTATTGAGTATTTCAACATAATTGCAGTTGTTAGCTAATCACTCTCATGCTATGTTTTTAGGATAAAATTATTACATATGAATGTAACAATCAGAGAACTTAATCTGGCATGGATTAAAGTGATGTCTCGTTTAATTATAGCTACATAAAACCATGAGTCTTATTCAGATACAACAATGAAAAATGTAAATCACCTGATTAGCTATGGGCTAGACAAGCTATAGTATCATTAAGATCATTGTGACGTTACGAAAATTCTTGATTATATAGGATTGCGACTAAATGTTATTGGTTAAATTTTAATATCAATTCTGAATCGTTCATATTTTGTACATTTACATACGCGTTGTCACTTAGTTCAAGCTACAATGCACTGATGAACTTGAATATCAAATCTGCATTAAAATTAATTTAGATAGCAATCAATAACTTTTATACTATTGTGTCGATTATTTCTCTATATATGTGAAAGACAATAACTATGTACTAAATGTCTGTTCAAGTTAATCCTTATACTTGAATATCTGAAGATATTGAAAACGTATGGAAATTTACAAAATTTGATCGATTTAAATTTGAAGAACAAGTTTTTTCACTGAAAATTCACACTTTTTATTCGTAAGGGGAGTTCTTAATTGTTTTGTTTTCATCCGAAAATTTCAATTGATATAATTTTTATGTATGCAGTAATTAGATGGAATATATGCAATAAACGGAATGTAAGACTTAATCTGTACCCACCTCATAAATAAAAATAGTCATGCTCCGCATATTTTAAGTACGTGGGTGACAAAATACTTTTTAATGAGGTGGATATTGCAATGATTGATACGACTCGATGCTCGTTTATTGCCTCAATTATTAGGCAACCCCTAGTATTAAAATCGAATTTTCCTTTCCCTATCTTACGACGCGTTCCCACGCACAGTTTGACCTTGGAGATAAATCCAAACAGGTGCAAGGGTAAACCAGTAAAGTTTATAACGAAATCAGTTTGGATAACGACCCGCGCCCTTACCAGTTACACCCTTATTGTGCAACATGTTTCAATGATTTTCAAAGTGTGTCTCTTATAGACGAATATAGCAGAATAAGAGCAGAAAATTAGATGATTTAAATCGTTTACTTTTTTTACGTCAAAATACAGCCCAATAATTTACAAGATTCATAATAATATTATGTCTTAATGGCCCAGTTGGTTAGAGCTTGCTCTACCGATCACGCGGGTCTGGGTTCGATTCCCGGTAAGATCACAGTAAATTTGATAATTATTCTATTCAAAGTTGTAATCGAAGACTGGGTGTTTGTGATGTAAATTCATATTATTTCCCTGTCCTCCCATCCTTATAATCCTTTAATAACTGGGTGAAGCAATAGCGATTAGTTAACCACTAGTCCTGTTCTAGCCTTATACTTCTTTCCCTACTACTTTTTCATAAGTGAGGTTGAGCGACTGAGTAACAAACCGTTCTTCTGAGAAACAACAAAAAAATCTGCTCAGATAACTCAATTAGGAGGCCTTATGCTCCACATTGGAAGCGGAAATGGATAAAAAAATGTTGTAATTATTCTTATATATACACTAAAAAACTCGTTCCGAACATTAGTTCAAGTACATCCACCCACTTAAATACCTGAAGATTCCGAAAGGCGAAACCAGTGTCGTAAGCGACAAAGCATAATACGCAAAATTTACAAAAAAATAACGATTTAAATTTGATATTATGAATTCGATCAAGCACCTTCATTCAAAATCCAAAATCAAATTAGTTGATAATGCTAGTTCTGAGCGAAACTGGTCCTGGTATTAATTGAAAAAGTCTAACATTCATTTGTAATTTTAATGTTTTTATTTTTTTACATTTGACTGAATATGTACACCATTACTTGAATTTTATAAGAACCATGTATAATTCAAAAAGTCGAACAAAACAAAAAATAATGGTAAATTTTTTTTTTGATAAATAATTCAAATTTTTAAAAAAAAAATCACTCACTTTCGCGGTAAATTATTTGTAAAAGAATCGCAATTGGACACTATTTATTTTCTCTTTTACCAATATAAAAGTTCGAATACAAAAACATATTTGATATTTTAAAATATTGTGCAACATATCATATTAAATTCTCTCGGCATACAGTAAGTTTACGTTTTTTTTTATTTTATAAAAATTATTGTAGTTTATCGATTGTCAAAATACGTTTGATATTGGAGAATAGTTTGTTTGCAACTGTTATATTTTTATAATATCCTGAATTGTAAAGGAACCATTAAAAATAT
The DNA here is from genome assembly GCA_031772345.1 of Himalopsyche anomala. Taxonomy (NCBI): domain Eukaryota; kingdom Metazoa; phylum Arthropoda; class Insecta; order Trichoptera; family Rhyacophilidae; genus Himalopsyche; species Himalopsyche anomala. The sequence goes on from CM062827.1 coordinate 1,732,836, forward strand.
CGGTCTCTACCTGTCAAACGTACGACATAGGACTTCTTATACGTACTTGTGCACTATACCAGTGCTTGTCAAAGCTTCATTATTCATAAGTTTTAATATGATTTTACGAAATTCGTCCACTACGAATAATGCAGGTCTTTGACAGAATGTCTTAATTTACATAATTTTAAATCAGATTTGTCTGTCTTGTATTGCACATTAACTGGATGGCTACCACAGACGAGATATCTCGTCAAATTTTTCGTGCTCAACACACCCGAGACAAGTTATTTCGTCAATAAAAATTAAATTAATAATTGCAAACTATTGCTGGCGTTTTAGGTACAGACGTACTTTTTTATGGCAGCCAAAAGGTTAAAAACTTGCACGATTAACTTTTTTCTGACCTTTTTCGAATATATACATCCAACCCGAACATCGATGTGTATTTTATACGAAGTGGGCGTATGGTATCGAACTCTCGTTTACATATACATACAGGATGGGCAGCGAACAGGTTAATTAATGAATGACTCGTGTAATCAGAGGTGAATAATCTTCAATACGTAAATTTTTAATCAACCTAAAATTAAGACAATATTTATTTACCATATTATGTATACTCAGAGGTAGCCAAACTTTTACCTCTGCAGGCGACTTCATACTGAAATCAGTTGTAGCGGTCTACTAATACCGTATGTGGTATGTTGTCATAATGATTGAAGTAATTTAAAGCCGTATACTGAGCTTCGAGAACAGATGCTTGTTTCGGATAATGGGGGTTAGGTGGTTTGATTTTGTGAGGAATTCAGAGATAAGGGAGCGTACAAGACAGCGTCCTGTCACGTCAGTGGTTATGGAGAGACGTTGGAACTGGCTGGGTCACGTGCTGCGGATGCCTCCGGAAAGCCTCAATCCTGCCTGCCTTTTCTTTCGACCGGTGGGATTCCGGCGTCCCGGACGTCAGTCGGGTACTATCCATAGGATTTACTCGGTGGAACTGAGGGATGCTGGTATGTCATGGGAGGAAGCAAAACAATTGGTGGGAGACAGGGAAACATGGAGGTGCCTCTTGGCGGCCATATGCTCCACATAGGGAGCGAACATGGCCAAAGAAGAAGTAATTTAAAGCAGTGTTTCTCAACCTTTTTGGGCCCGTGGTCCTTTTTGACTGGTTTTTTTTTATTTTTCTGTGACCCCCACACCATTGTTTTGTCTTCCCATCAAAATTCGAATTTCAAGGAATTCCCGGGAATTTGCGGATTTACCCAAATAACCAGCGTGTGACCTTTTTTCCCTCTTCTAATGATTTCAAACATGATACAAGCAATTAGTGGTTATATTGCATAAATAATATATTTCAAAACCCGCTTACATGAACGTGCGTTTCACACTTTGAGAAACGCAACTTTGGAAACACCTCACATAAATCGTAGTCGAGAAGAAATAGTCAAGCATTCAGGACGAATATAAAATTGGATCCAGTTCAGCACACCATCAATATCAAAAAAGTATACCTGTAATATTCAGTGCACATCATTCGGACAGGTTGCCAGTGTAGTGACTTGAGGTCCAGACTTTATCCCCGCCCCCAAAAACGTCTGACGAATTCCAGAATATTATTCTTTTGTGTGACGAGTTCAATGTTCAAGCTGGGGTCCAAAAATCTTTGACAATAGCGCGGGTCTGTATTTTAGCGTTTGTACATTCGGTAGACTTTTTGAAACTTTTTTTGATTTGCGTCTTTATATTGAATCTAAAATATGTATGAAACCGGTGGTTTATTATTAGTGTCACAAAAAAATGATAAAAATCTACTTGCACATTTTATTTTCATGGTAAAAAAATCTAGCAGGTTATTTTATTCGCTTTGGCATACAGTTAGTTGGTGATTAAATCTACTGAAAGAATAATAACATAGCTAGTCACTTATTAAAACTACACTATGCAATAAAATAGTGGGTGCGAATAGTGCCGGCGCGAGGTTATTTAGCGCCCTAGGCAACTTTCAATATAAAATCTGGATTGAGAAATCTTTGCTCGGCGATTTTTAAATCCTGGGAATTTACGGATTTACTAAAATGGAAAAATATGAGACTTTCTTTGTTTAGTTAGCTCTTCCCAGAATTTCTAATTTCAAAAACCCAGTAATTTCCCAGAATTTGCAAAATGAAAAAAAATTGGAACTTTTTTTAGCTCTTGTTCAATTTTGTTGCACTATAAAGAGCAGTTTTTTTTTGTGATGTTAAAGATTTTTTAGGTTTCTGAGCTACTGCTTGAAGCTGACTACAGAGATATTTAATATCATTAATGTATACAAACTTCTTTGTATACATCGAAAGAATCGACGGTTTCAGGTTCACGGGAGATGGCAATCTGTGTAAAGAGCTCGCGATCCGATTAGGGATAGCTGGAGCAACCTTTAACTCAATGCGGAAAGTCTGGGACTCACGGCTGTACTCGGTCAGAACCAAGTGCCTACTGCTCAAAGCATGTATCTTGACAGTGCTGCTTTACGGTTGCGAATCATGGCACCTTACGAAAGCGCAGAGTAACCGTATACTGTGTTTCGAAAACAGATCCCTGCTGCGAATGCTAGGAGTGAAATGGTCTGACTTTGTCAGAAATACGAAGATTAGAGAGCGGACTGACCAGCCTCTTATTACGTCCAAAATAAAAAAAAGCGGCGGTGGACACGTGTTAAGGATGCCTCAAGAGAGCCTGAACCCTGCCTGTCTCTTCTTCCAACCGGATGGATACCGGCGTCGTGGAAGGCCACTGATGACCATCCACAGGATGTACTCAGCGGAGTTGCGGGACGCTGGTATGACCTGGGAGGAAGCAAGGAGACTGCCTGGGGATAGAGAGTCATGGAGGAACCTCGTGGTTACCATATGCTCCTTATAGGGAGCGGATATGGAATAAAAAAAATACAAATTTATTTTACTACTCCATGTATGTCTCTCTTTTAGTTTGCGCTCTAGGCGATTGCCTATTTCACACGTATGTTGACACCGGCCCTGGGTGTGGAGAATCTGTGATGTTTTTAGTTTTTAATTATGGCTCTTTTTCCTGAATCTAAAATTATAAATCCATACACATTTTAAATGCAATCTTACTGCGTTTCTTGAAGTGGGCCATATTAGATGTAACGTAAATTAATTTAGTACTCGAACATGACATTGTTCCCCAGCTCAATCATCAATGATTGATCAACAAAAAAATGTTCCCAATGGGTTTAATGAAGTATATATCAACAAATGTTTTTCTATGAGAACAGCATGCTACTGAGTTGCTAAGCTTTTCCTTTTCGATGAGAGAAAGGATAAAAAGCTAAGACTAGGACAGGATGAGTGGTTCATTGACATCCGTGTCTTCGAACAGAAATCCATAAATTGATTGACAAATCCTTTCGTTCCTCAACAGAAGTCAACGACGTTACAGAAATGAATTTTAAATACATACTTAATTAAACGAAAACTTATACACATTTCTCGCAAATACTGTTTACTTTATCAAAAATACAGTAATTAATAAATTCTACAAAATTTATATCGCACAAATTCCAGGATTTTCTCCATGAAACAGGAAGTGAAATTATTTCTGAAAACTGATATCAGTTCACAAAGGACTAAGTAACTGACTGCGGTTTCACTGGGAAAATTATAAAATTAATCAGTGGCAAAGAGCTACATTAAATGGCTCCTCGCAAAAGTCAGATAGTGACCGGGCTTGTTAAGGTTAACTCTTTAAGTTAAATATCACATTACGAACAAATCCCAATGAGATTTCACACTTGTGTTGACTGAACACGCACAATCAATATTTGTAAAGGGTAAAAATGATAAAAGAATTTTAATACATTTTCCACACAAAATTTATTTGATCAGGACCGGTTTCGCTCATTGCGAGTATTATCAACTGATAAGAAAAATATATAAACAGTGCTATTTATGCAAATTAAATTGAAATAAAAGGTGTTATTATTTTTATTATAATGCCATTCCACCAAGTATTGACAGTGAACACCTTAAAAGTGATTTGTACAGGGTTTTCTAAATTATTTTCCCAATTAAATTTTGTTATAAAAAAATCTTTATTAATACAGTACTAAGCAGTCGCCTGCTGTGGCCGAGTTGGTTAGAGCTTACTCTACCGATCACGCAGGTTTGGGTTCGATTCCCGGTCTGATCACAGTGAATTTGAGAATTATTCAATTCAAAGTTTTGATCGAAGACTGGGTATTTGTGATGTCAATTCACATCATTTCCTCTCCTCCCATCCTTCTGATCCTTTAATAACTGGGTGTAGCAATAGCGATTAGCCAACCACTAGTCCTGTTCTAGCCTTATCCTTCTGTCCCTACTACTCACTTTGAAAAAAGTGAGGTTGAGCGACTGAGTAACAAACAGTTCTTGTAGAAAAACTTATGTTGAGATACCTCCATTAGGAGGCCATATGCTCCACATTGGGAGTGGACATGGATTAAAAAAAAAAAAAGCAGTGGCGGCCGTTCAATGCACCCCTTGAATATGCAGGGGCGGTTATATTTCATGAAATAGTATTGAAACATAACATTTATCCCAATCACTCATTTTAAATTCATCATGTATAATAAATATTTTAGAACATTTAATTTTATTCTGCATATACAGGTGTGAGTATCAAGAAATTAAAAACTAATTTGTTTATATTTATAGCAATATCCCACCCACCGACTGAAAGTAGTGTTTTATTTTTTGAATACGCTCTTATTTAACCATTTCCGTTCTCAATGTTGAGCATATGGACTCTTCGTGAATTTCATCTCTAAAGAACTTTCGTTCTCAACGTCTCTTGTCAAAAATAACGACCGTATCCTTCTATCATTACTCTCTTCGAAAAAGAAAGATAGAGAAATTGAGTAACAGGCAATCCTCGTAGAAAAAACTTCTGTTGGGATACCTCCATTACGAGGCCAAACGCTCTATATTGGGAGCGGATATGAATTAAAAATATAACTTTTCTATTGGATTTATTAGCTAATTAGTTGCTCCTGTTTTTCGTAATCAGCGTATGCCTCTCGCTTGTCTCATTTGTACCACCGGATTCGAACCCTCGACCACCGCAAACTGCGTTAAGTATAATATTTAAAATATAACATGAATTTATTGATAAACTTTTGCAATAATTTTAGAGTATTCATAATGGAATGGTTTTGCTATAATGTCTACTGAACAAACTGTCACCATTTTCCTATTGTGGAAATTACAAAGGGCAGCATACAGGTTGACTCAAAAGAGATATGCGCATTGTCTTCCTTCCCTCCTTGTAAAATATGTATTCCTTTTGCAAGCATTATGTCACCTACATATAACCTGTGTTGCCAGTGTTCCACTAAAATCCCAGACGTTTTACGAATTCTCAATTATTGCAAACGAATCTCAACAGTTTTTTTTGATCATTTAAACATTGTGGCAGTAATTCAAGTAAGATGTGATTATCATTTGCTGCCTTAATTATTGTGTACCTGTACTGGGACTCAAACCAGTGGACACCGCGACTTAACTCAGCTACTATTTGATAATTCATTAAATGTTTTATGGACTTGTAATTGAAAGCATATATGTATGTTGTTTTGGGAATCCAATCCCATGCCAAAATTTTGATCATGGGATTTCGGGATTACTATTTTATAATCCCGATATCTCTAGACTGGTCCCGAGATCAGGTGTTCTTTTATAAAGCTTTTTATTATATTTGTAGAAATGGAATTGATAATATTGGCTAAAAATAAATCAAACAGTTTATTCAATAGTATATAACCAAAGATTATATGAATATTAATAAAATCTGCGGAAATTCTTTTTAAGAAAGATTTTAATTGGGCATTGTATATCCACAAGAGTTCCAAAACTGCGACATGTTTTTTTTTGCAAAAGCAACACGTTTCTGTTTTATAAGAAAATCAGTCCCGAATGTTTCGGAATGGTGTTCTCTAATGCCGGGATTGAAATGTATTGAAAACTGTACGGGATCCCAGGATTGGATTCCTTAATGTGATACTGAAAAGTCTCTCCAGTTCAAGACTGAATAACATGCAGTTTTCCTAGGACAACGTTCTATTGCGATGCCTCCACTAAAAGTTCATATGCTCCAAAGCGGGAGCAAACATGTTTAAAAAAATCTCGATTTCATATTATTTTAAGTACGATATATTTTTTTGTACAATATTATAAATCAAAAACTCTAAGAACAAATTGTAATGAAAGTTTAGTAGCTCTGTTCGACTGCGTACTTCTGACGGTTTGCTGACGGTTTGCAAACCGTCAGAAGTACGCAGAAGAACAGAGCTCGTGATTGAGTTACGCCAACCGTTAAAAGTGGAATTAAATTTTTGAATTAAACAGTACAAAACAAATTTTCAACGGATTCGGCGGTAACTTTGTGGATATTCATTAATTGTCGCCCGCTTTGGTCTAGTTGGTAAGAGCTTGCTCTACCGATCAGGTGGGTCCAGGTTCGATTCCCGGTAAGGTCAATGTCAAAAATTGGATTTTATCAATTTTTATTTGAGATCTAAGACATGGGTGTTTGTGAAGTCAATTCTCCTCGAGTTAATCTCATGTGACTTTCGAAATTCTCATCGAGTATATCTCGTATGATCTTTCAACTTTTAAATATTTGACGCATTGGCGTAAGCTGTAATGTCATTTATTTTTTTAAATAAAAAAAATAAAAAAATAATAATTAAATTAAATTAAATTTGATATTTTTGGTAAGAAAATATGACACGTGCTTCGCTTCTTACTTCGTTTATTCGTAAACGTGTCTCACACGTGTCAGATTTTGTAACACAACAAGTGGAAAAACAAAATCAATTTCATATAAGTACAAAATATTCCTAAAGTTGAGGATTTTTTCAAAACATTGCAACACTGGTTGAAAACTCGTAGACCGTAATGCGCGCCTTAGAATTATATCGAGCGTAAAAATGATGTGAGAAGATAGATGAGAGATGAGTAGGTAAGTATTAAAAAGAAGTGACTGAACCAAAGCATAAAATGAACAAAAACAATGTTCGCTAGAAGAGGTGAATAGAAAATACTCCCAACGGATAAAAGAAAATTTACGAACTGCAACTAAAATAATTTGGGAAGGCTGTAAATTTTTTCCATATTAATCTTTATTCCACTTCCAATGTAAGTCATATGTTGATTACATCGCTTTACTGAAAATTTCGATCAATGTATAGATCTTTTTCTTCAAAGACATATCTAAATATATATGATACATTAAATTCACGGAGGGAAGCATGAGTGATTATTCAACAAATACAAAGTCCTTTTCTTTCGCCATTCTTCTGCTTTACCATGTAGAAAAATAAAAGTTGGGTGTCTGTGTAAAAACAGCTAGTTTTTGTAAAACAGTTTCTGTTGATATCCAGATTAGGGGGAGGGGAAAGGGATAACATAACAACAAAATTAAATTTCAATTGAAAGCACTCTCAACGGAGCTCGCAACAATTTCACCAAGTGTACTTCACAATGCTTTAAACGCAGACCTTTGGTATTATATCACTCTAGAACAGCCATACTCAACCTGCGGCCCAGTAAGCCCTAATGTGCGGCCCAGTAAACTTTTACTAAATAGTGGATTTCAAATTCCTCGGTGAGCTAAAAAAAAAACAAAAAGAAGTTTCGGAGATATCTGGGGAAAAGGTATACCAAATCGAGGATTTCAAATTCGTCGGTGAGCTAAAAAAAAAAGGAGTTTCGGAGATATCTGCGAAAAAAGTATACCAAATCAAGGTTTTCAAATTCCTCGGTGAGCTAAAAAAAAAAAAGGAATATACCATAAATATGTTGCGGCCCACGTAGAGAAGCAAATATCGGAATGCGGCCCGGAGGAAAAAAAGGTTGAGTATGTCTGCTTTAGAATCTAGATCAGTGCCTGCCAAACTTTTTTATTTCACGGCAAACTGGTGAATGGGACTTTTACCGCGGCACACCAAATAAAAATGCTTAAAAAAGAAATGTGGAAAATGTGTCGCGTTGACCACTATGTACGAACGTGATAAATGTTTATTTGAATATTTAGATCTTAAATCTATTTACACTGCTCTAGATGTTGTGGGAAGAACAGCGAAAAAAATCGTGATAAAAAAAAACTTAAAACCACGAATATCTGTAAGTTAAGCGAGTCCTTGTTAAAAAATTAGCAGCCCACCGCTGGGTAGAACGATATTGAAAACAGTACATGGTATTTAAATCAAAACAAATAAAGATTTTTTGTGAGGTTGTTGAATATGGAATCCATAAAAATGCCCAACTGTAGTGCATTGAGAGAATTGCAGGGAAAAAAGAATGGCGACACATCCCGGCGTCGTCTTTGTGAGAGAAGGCGACACCGCGACTTGCGCGATGCAGAAACCCCGAATGAATAGCCTTTCGGGAGCATTTCATTACCGCGAAAACATTAAAAGTGTAAACAAAGAAAACGGAAAACCCGCTGCTGTATAGAAAAGGTACACCAACACGTCACAGCTAGTATTTAGATGCAGCGGTTTTTGTGAATGTAAAACAAAGTATAATAGAAGTAGATAACATTTTTTAACCAATATCCGCTCCCAGTGAGGAGCATATCGTCGGTAATTTTCAACAACATCGTATCTCAATAAGTACAAGTTTTCAGAAGACATACATAAATTACTTTATTCTACCGCTGACGTTTTCTATCGTTATAATACTGGCATGGTTTTAAGCTCAGTACAGTGGAACCTCTCATAACGAGCACCTCTTATAACGAGTAATTCACATAAAGAGCAAAACAGATTGTAAAAAAAAATGCTCTCTTAACGAGCGATATTTCGCATAAAGAGTGACGCAGAGTTTTGGAAAGATCACTTTCACATCGTTGCTTGCCTCAAAATGATTGACAAGGCGTGGGAATGGGTTACCAAGAGAACCCTCACTTCAGCTTGGAAGAAGCTTTGCCAACCCTCCATATTATAACTCAACAACGTTGACCACTCGACCACACAGCCGGCTCTTGTACGGTATGTAAAAATATTAAGTTTCTTGAAAATATTTCGGAGAGGAAATAAGATCCATATTGTGTGAATCAATCTGTATACAATAATTTAACCATTCGTGCGTTGGAAAAAATTGTAAAGTTCGCAAGTTTTCAGTAATAAATAATTTAATAAACAATTAAAATCGGGCGACCCTACACGTAAGGCAACCCTGATTTAAAATGAATATTCATTGCTTTTTTTGTAAGTCACATTGTGTAAATTAACACGTTCTTAATCTAATTATTCATGTTTAGTTTAAATCTTCCGAAACGGGAGAAATTTAAGTATCTCAAATTGAGCAAAACAGTGTAACCGAAAAGCATTGTCCCTTTTGAAGTGATGGTTCAGATTAATACTTATTCATTCTTCAATCGTCCGTGAACCTTCACGCTTGTTCTCATTTTTCTTTTGAGGCCGGCGCCGTCACAATTTAACATTTTTATCAACACGCAAAAAAAAAAACAGCTTAACCCGATGGTTGCCACAGACGAGATATCTCGTAAATTTTTTCGTGCTCAACATGCCAAAGACGAGTTTTCTCGTCAATAACTAATTAAATTAATAGTTGCAAATTATAGCTGGCCTAGGTAATTACTATTAATTATCTACGGCAACAAAAAAGTTAAGAATCTTCGGAAAATGGTACATATATAGTATCTTTGTTTCAATGTTAATTTGTGAAGATTTTTCATTACAAAACTAATATGATGGCTAGTTATTATAATATTTATCAAATATGTATATATATCAGGGCTGTAGAGTCGGAGTTGAAGTCGCTGAGTCGCGGTATTTTGTGCCGGAGTCGTGAAAAATGAGTGCCTCGATTTTTTTTTTGAAAAATATATTTAATGATGTGTATATGTGTATTCAAACAAAATAGTCAAAAGTGTTGACATTGCATTGCATTCTTGGCTGACTAAAGATGATCTGATGGTGTACATATATATATATAAGATAAAATGAAATTTAACATTTCGACTGAAGGTGCTTGGTGGAATTTAAACTGTCAGTTCATGTTCATCCGTGCACTTGAACACCCGAAGATGCGGAAAGACGAAACTCGGGCCGTAATGACAAAGCTTGTGTGAAAGTATATAATTTGAGACAATTCAAATTTGAAATTAAATTATTGAAAAAATTCCTCGGAGTCGGAGTCGTTAGTTATTTTAAAGCTGTAGTTAGAGTCGGAGTTGGGATCGTTTTTTTTTTACACGACTCCACAGCCCTGATATATATTTTTTTAAATCGTACATTGAAAATTCATCGCTAAAAATTCTAACACGTCTGATGTATTAGGATCTAATGAAGCTTTTCGTTTGTTATAACTGTCTTGTGTTGTTGAATTTATTGTTAGAACATCCTTAATCCGCTTCTGTATTTTTTTATATTTCTGGGAATCATGTTGGATAGAATAAATAATTCGTTTACAAAAAGAGTTGAGTATATATAACGTATTAAAAATCTTTTTTAAATCATGTCAAATTGAATAAAACTCTCTATGGATTCGGTGGTAACTTCGTGGAAGTTCATTTTAGTGTAAAATAAAATAACTTAGATTATTCCAAGTATTGTGTTACAAAATGTGACACGTGTTTCGCCTCTTTCAGAGGCATCCTCAGACAGTTACTTTTGCAAATGCTTGCTTAAGTATGAATGATACTTAAGAATATAACTCTTATTATTAATGTTAGTAAACATTTAAACAGCTATTCAAATTAATTAATTGCGCTTGTTCATAGTAACAAATTGTGTGCATTAGTGATATTATTATAATTTTACAGCTGAATATATTTGCGGGCTGTGAACGCTTTTTCAACATTTACGATGCGGAAATCTTGTCACTTCCTGAAATGCACTTCATTGTCAACTGCGAAAATTCTATTTAATTTTATGTAAGTAAGACCTTGAATTTAACGATTCAGTAGCTATATTTTGTCACATAAAAATGTCCTAATTATTCAGGAAACTGTTTAATTGCAAGCGCAGAGGTTGTCGTAGGCAGTGATTGAATCAACTAAAATTATTTATTTATTGTAACGTAAAAGGAGAAATATATACACTAAACCAGGTATGGGCAACCTTTCCTTGGTCTGGGGCCAAATTATCATTCTGTCTCCGAGTCAAGGGCCGGGCCAAATTATTAAAGATAATAAAGTAATATTAAATAAAATAAAACACAATTGCTATTTCTTATATGGTGGTGATCATTAACTAGTAGAGTGGAGCCACTGCAAGCGCCCGTGTCATATTAATTTCTTTCTCTATTGCTTCGCCGAGATGAATCAGGGAAGAACAGAATAGCTCCGCGGGCCGGTGGTTGCCTATATATGCACTAAACTATTTTATTACTGTTTTTTTTTTTTTAATGTTTCAACACAACTTCCAGATACAAAAAAAAAAACTAATAACGTAAACAGAGGTTAAGGTGAAAATTATCAATTAACTAACACCTGCTTTGTTTCACTTCTGCAATTTTCTACGAGTGTTGAACAATATTTTATCATTCTTGATTTCGACTATGTTATCAAGTAGCGATGAGTAGTACTTTTTTTAAAAAATAAAAGTAAAAAAGAGTATAAAACTAAATCTATTCAGTTAATTGGCGGTTTAAGTACATGTGTGACCCCAGGCGCAATAAAATTTGGAGGCCCTTTTCCACGAATAACATAAAAAAATACTAAAAATATACAAAAATCTGAATAAAAAGTAGATGGATTTTACTATACAAGCTATTTTTAGGGCCCCTAAGATTCGGAGGCCCCAAGCGTGCTCCTCATTTGCTTTAAAGTTAATCCGCCATTGATTTAGTATTAATTAAGTATAAATTTTTATTTAAACACTTTATTTTAGTTTTTATAGTTTAACATAGACTGATTAATTATGAAATAATTTGCCAACCAAATTTAAATACAAATAATTATTAACTATTTATCACGCTTAGAATTATAAAAAAATCATAAATTTTGACTGTCCTGTTATATTATCAGCCACCAATATTTTAAAATAATATCTACAGAATTTTTTAGCTATTAATTTAAAATCGATAGTTAATTTGTAAAAAAAAAGATTTATGATATTATCATTCAAAATTAAATATTGTTGAACATTAGATACTTGTTATTAAAATAGATTGAGTATAATTACAAATAGCATACTTTAAAAAATACATTTCCATCAACCACACCTCATTAATTTTAAAATGCGTGAAATCGTAAATTTCTTACACCTGATGTGTTTCAAGTCCAACTAGAATGACAATAAATTATATGACATACATATTTTTAATTCTGTCTAGCGTAGAGTCAGCGTAGTATAAATAAAAATACAAATTAAAAGAATAAAATTCCACGACAAAGTTCATTATTTAATATATATTAATAGTTTACATACCTTTCTTTGTTCAAACTAGGGATTGTAATGTTGGAAGATGATATATAAATATAAAATATTCAATACCGGTAATACAGAATATTATTTTTATAAAAATGCAATAAAATCAGAATTACTACCGATTGGAACCGCAATATATATGAGATATTATAATAATAAAATGCTTTCAATTTATTAAAATATGACTTAAAGACTAATTTATCATTGATGTAGTCTATCAACCTTAATATTAAATTAAAATGTATTACTTTGTTATTCCACAGGTTGTCGAACAAATCGTAACACATGTTTTGATTATTTAAGAAGCATCCTCAGATTAACTTTCGTTAGTTAATTTCCCAAATTTTAATTATGTTTGTAATTACTTTTAGTCACCACTCTAAATTTATCAATCTCGGATGACTTTTTAATTATGTGTTAAACATTTTAATTTTGTGTTATTTTAGAATCACTTATAATGTAATTAAAAAATAAAAATAACTGACAGTTGTCAGTTGATAATGCTCGTGAGGAGCGAAACCGGTCCTGATCAAATAAATTTTAAGTGGAAAAATTACTAAAAATCTTTTATTATTTTTATTATAATGCCATTCCACCAAGTATTGACAGTGAACACATTAAAAGTATAATGTAATTGTCAATTGTTGTTTACACCTTTTCATTTAAATTTATTTTTGTTTAAATATTATTGTTAAATTATATTTCTTATCAGTTGAAAATGCTCGCAATGTGCGAAACCGGTCCTGGCCTATTAAATAAAGTGGAATAAAGTATAAAGGAATAACATGTTTTTATTAATATAATGCCTTTACATCAAGTATTGACAGTGAACACCTTAAAAGTAAAACATAGTTCCAATTTTTTTTGCCAACGTTTGCTCGCAATGTAAAAAATATGCCCACTTAACGGAGGTATCTCAAAGAAAGTTTTTCTACGAAAACTGCTTGTTACTTCAGAGAGTTAGAGATAATAGACAGAGTAGAGTTAGGACAGAACAAGTGGTTGGCTAATCACTTTAGATACACTCTGTTCATTAAGGATTTAGGAATCATGGTGGGAAATTTTTAGACTTTACAAACATCCATGCTGTCGAACAGAAATCGATAAATTGATTGAAGAATTGCTGTTCGTACTGGGATTCGAACCCGTGAGGTCCAGCATGGAAACCAACGACGTTTACCACAATGTACGTTGAAGGAGGGGGAGGATAAATTATATTTTACAATTAGTGATGGACGACCTGTAGAATAACGAATTTGTCAATTTTAATTTAATATAAAAAAAACAACTTTCACAAAGTTACCGCCGAGTCCATCAAGAATCTGTCAACCTTGATCAGATCGTCTTGCAAAATAAGTCCGGTTGCAGAAAAAGCATTTAATAACTGTACCCAGCTTAATTGTAGTCTTAATTGCAGTCTGTAAATAATTGTACCACGTCGCAATTCAAAATCGGTATTTCGGTATTAAAAATAACGAAATCCCGGTTTCTGTAATACAAGTAGTGTAATCCCTGGTCCATACACGTGTCTTTGTTTAGTATTGAGGTATTTATGCGAGTGTAAAAATGTTTCATTGTCATAAATTAATATTCAAAATTAATCTTGCGAGGAAAAGGAAAGATATTCATGGCGTATAAATATTTTAAGCTTCAGACATGTGAATAGTAAGGAATTTTGTATACAAAAAGTAACAAAGGCGCTATCAAAAATAATCATTATGTTTAACAAAAGAAACAATAAATGTCATTGGTGATACCTATGTAACCATTTTATTATTTATTTAAATACAACACAAGCAAATTACAACAACAAATAAAAGTGGCGTAAAGAAATATGTACTACATATTATATTAATTTATAGATAAATATTTTATGAAAGAAAAAATATTTATTGAGGGGTATAAAAGCAAAAGCTCATTTTTACCACAGAATCGTTTTTTTTAACTAATAAAAAATTACAAATAATTTAATTTATGTTACGTGTGCTCTAAATATATAGCTTGCAGTAGAATGTAACGTTATTTTTTTTGCATGAAATGACACATTTAGAGTGAAAAAAAAAGAAAGTGATTTTCAGGTGAATTTTAAGGAAAGGTTGGAATTTGTGTGGATTAAAAACGAGATTGTTACTGAAAATTCAGTTCACAGGCTACAGAATTTTGGGTTAAAAATAATTGCACTTGTGGATTGGATAGTTTTCACAAGTAAAAATGAACCTGATTTTTGATTTTTTTGGAAATATAAAAATATACATATTTAATATATATTTTGTACATTTTAAATGTTATCACAACCATCCGTGCATAAATTATTTAATTTTAATTCAAAAATAAAAAATTGTAGCCAAACAGAGTTAACTATACGGGGAGCTACAACCGAAATTTCATTTGATTCTAACCCCAGAAATATTTGAGTCGGGCCGTGTGATTGTCCTGCCTCTCAAATATGATTACGACATTATAAAAACAGAGTTTAACTCAAAACACGCATTTATTTACAGTTAGCCCTCTGTGACCTTAAGTATTCGATTTATAGTAAAAAAATCCTCTATAATGTGTTTATTTACGTATGATTACTTTCATAAATCAAACACATCAGCACATTTGTATGAATGTAGGCAAACTTGATCATATCTCATGCATTATATGCACGGGCTCGCGCGAGCCCCCTGTTAAATAGTACTAAGGCCGGCGAGCCCCTTGTTAAATTAAGAATAACAATATTCTCAGATCTTTTGTATAATCTACTAATATATTTAAATTAAAAAAGTAGTAATATACATTTGGGATTTCTAATGTACAATTTTCAGCTATTTATATTGATTAAATTACAATATATTGTGTACTGTTACAAAACATAAGTGTATATAATAACATTCGATAGCTTTACTAATGATAAAAAAATCACACCTTCTCCAAAACATCACGAATAACTATACGATTTAGCGAGCCCATTGTTACCGTATTGGCAGCCCACCGCTGATTATATGCATATAATTCTGGTCATGCAATATGTCGTTCAAACGTCTTTAATCAATCACCTGGTTGTAGAGTAAAGAAATAGTTTTCAGGTAATTAGAGTTAACTCTCTCCAATAACATTGAGAAATAGCGTATCTCTCTCTACGCACTTCAATCACAATATTTTTTTTGTGTTATCTGGAATTTAAATTCGAAATTACTGTCATAGCGTGATCGGTAAAACAACAACACCCGTGACATGAAACGCTTTGTACAAAACATAGCCGGACTTTTCCCCGCCGGTAGGTACATACCGGCACTGGAAAAAGAACAATAATTTCGTTTTCTCTCACGCACGCCACCGGTTCCGGCGGAGAGGTTCCGAGTCATTAAAACACTTAATTTTCATGCAAAGCGATCGTTGTCGGTTTCCATTCTGGGAGGCGATTTTCATTTTGCGCGGTGGACGACCGTGAAACACTCATTTGCACACGCTAACTTTCTAAATAAACTCATTCACTTATCGACAGTAAATAGCTATTAATAATGTTATGTTAACATTGCCAATGAACTTGAAAATTCACATTGAACAGGGAAAAAAAACATATCGCTGTATGCATTTATTTGAATGCAACTCTTGAGCTACGAGCCACTGAACATTAAAATAATTGAAAACAAATTATATTTGGTATCCCAGTACAGGCAGTTTTATAAATTGATTTTTCAATCGGTTTATAAATTTCTGTTCAAAGGCATGGATGTATGTGATGTCTTGAATTCCCCCCTCCCACCCATCCTATCATATGAACGGGGCGTATCGAGAGCGATTAGCTAACCACTAGTCCTGTCCTAGCCTTTTCCTTCTATTCCTACTCTCTTTGGAAAAAGAGAGGTTGGGCAACTGAGTAACAAGCAGTTCTCGTAGAAACACTTCTGTTGAGATAAACTCCATTGGGAGCGGACATGGTAAAAAAATATTTATATTTGAAACATACAAAACCGCAAGACACGGAAGCCAACGATGTTGACAGCTGCGCAAAATATGATATAAATAGAAAGAACCAATCAGCGATCAGTAATATTTGCATGGTGTAATAGATTTTGTAGATTAAGAAAGTGCTACTTTTATAGTTACTTAAATTTGTGTTTCAGTTGTTTTTTGCTATTTTATCAAAATTTGCTATTTGTCTCGAGAGTGAAATGATAGTAATAAATGTGGCGCTTCATTCCTGGTACACCCCTAGCGGCGAAACAAAACAGGGGTGGCAATGCCAGACTTGACGTGTGGCGGGGATCATTCATATGGCAAGGCACAATGCGCTGCCGATTGTTTTGTTAGGGTCTCATTTTACTAATGGTGTCATTTTTTTGTTACTTCTGCTATGGCCTATCCATCACAAAATTAATTTTACAGTGACGTAGAGATTCACACAATAAATAGTCGTTTGTTAACGTTTGTATTATGTGTAGATCAACATAATGTTTACTTCATTTATAAAAAGTATTATATATAGTAATTATACAAAGCAAGATTTTCTGTTCTCCGCCAAACTTCTTGAGAATCTAGGAGGAACCATGTGGTAGCTATAAGTTCCGACTAGGGAGCGGATATGGGAATACATATATGTATATAAATCTAAGTAATCCATTGATCGACTAAAAAGTGGTACATTTTTGGCTGAATAACAATCGGGGCTGTTGAGTCAGATAAAAAAAGACGACTCCGACTCCAAAGACATTTCAACTTATACATATATGTATAAGCCATCAGATCATCTTTAGTCAGCCATCCATGCGGTGGCAACACTTTGGAATATTGTGGTTTGAATACACATCGTTAAATATTTGTTTAAAAAATGGGACTGAGTAGTAAGACTTTTTGCGACTCCGACTTCGACTCCACAGCCCTGATAAAAATTAATATCATACGATGTAAATACGTTTAATTTTACATTAAAGTTTGACACACAATACAATACAATTAAATGATGTTGATAGACATAGGTGGGGATCAGGTATATTTTATAATTTTTGTGCAACTAAATACTTTTGTCACCTTATATCAATCAATAAGAAAAAATACTTTCCCAATTCACCATATTTTAAACAAAAAATAAGTCATTTTACATTATTTTTAATTACTACTGCTTTTATTAATATAACACGACGCCACTGCATATATTTACTTTCGTCGGTTAGGTATTGGTTTCTGAGAAAATTATAAATCCGCCTGAGTAGAAAAAAATAGGAGCGTTTGTTTAGTTTTAAATGTGTGCCCTTAGGCAGGTTATCTTACTTCCTGAAGTGTTCCCATATTTGAAAAAAAAAGTATTAACAAAAAGCCGCAATTTTGGAAGCCCTCCTTATCTCAAATGTTAAATTAAAATGAAAGCTCTTCTGCGAAGCTGTCATGGAACAAACAGAAATAAAGCTTTTGTTAAAGATTTTTTCTCATCTATGTTCATACTTACAGTCCTTACACTCATTTCATTAACATCGCACAGGTATTAATATAATATATATTTTTGAAAATCAGTCAAAAGTAGGCAGCATATTTTTATTTGAAGTTTTTTTAATATTATATGAGATGGCGTTTTAATTTTTTTTTTGTTATTTGGTCCCTCTAGAGGTGAAGTGAGTCAAATAGTAAAATGATAAAAAGAAATTCTTGGACTTTTAAGTACAATCACGTCTATATTTGGTGTTTTGGCGGATTGAATATTTTTATTCTACGCAGATAACACTACTGCAATTTGTATTAACTGAGTTTACTTCTCGTTTACGATACTTAAAGACGTAACGAATATTACAACCAATGTTCCCTTTAATTTTCGGAAGGTTGTGTGCGCAAAAGTCATTGGCTGTGCAACTTTTAAAAGAAATAAAAAGATTTGTGCGTCACATGACGGTATTTAGGCCAACTAAACGAAAAGGTTGATTTTTAATATTGACAATAATTAACAACACTGTTTAATGTCAATTAATTTATTCTGGTGATGGTATAGCTGATGTAACTTTTGTGTGCTCTGTTGTAATGTATGTGCGCGCGCACACGTGCACAGCTTAGAGGGTACACTGCTTACAACGCATCTTATTTATTTTATTCTAAAATACCAATTGGCCCACTTCAACTCTAATAGGGCCATTTATTATTACAATATTTCAATTCATTTCCAACGTCGTTGGTTTTGTAAAAGGATCTCATGAGTTCAAATCCCAGTAAAAACAGCATATTTTCAATCGATTTCTGTTTGAAGGCATGTGTGTTTGTATTGTCTTAAAACTTCCTCCCACTCTTCCAATACTAAAATAACGGGCCGTAGAGAAAACGATTCATTAACCACTAGTGCTGTCATATCCTTCTATTCGAAAAAAATGAAAAGTTGAACAACTGAATAACCAGATATTCTCATTGAAAGTTTTTTTCTGCTGAGATAACTCCATAAGAAGGAGACATAAATTAAAGAAATATTTTCACAGACTCCACAACAAATTAATATTCAGAATTCAACCGCTAAATAAGTGAAATAGAGCACCCATACAAAAAGTAGCTTTTGTACATATCGTTTACTTCAGGGATGGGCTGGACGGAGCTCGGGGGGGCTCGCTCGAGCCCCTTGTTAAATTTAGGCGCGGCCGGCGAGCCCCTTGTTAAGATAAGAAAATCATTCGTCTTAGATCAAATCATCACATAGCTGCAATTTCTGTAGATGGTTAAATTTGAAAAATAGTTGTCCCTTTATTTTTTCAATCGATTTATCTTTATCCTGTTCGAAGGCATGAGTGTTTGTGATGTCTTAAGATGGTCTCCCACTCTTCCGATCCTTCAATTCAACTGGGCGCTACTATTAGTTAATCACAAGTCCTGTCTTATCCTTATCATTGTATCTCTACTACTCTCTTGAGGTGTTGAGCGACTAAGTAACAAGCAGTTATCGTAGAAAAATAACTTGCATTAAGATACCTTCATTAGCAGGCCATATGCTCGACATTGGGAGCGGACACGGATAAAAAATGGATACCATTTACCGAGCCCCTTGTTAAGATATTGGCAGCCCACCGCTGGTTTACTTGATATTAGATTTAAAAAATATATTGTAAAATAAACTTTTTTTTTTTCAAATAAACTAGCAAACATCTGAAATAACTGAACATCACACGGTAAAGATGAATGGAAGGGAGCCAATTAATGTCGTAATTGAGTAAGCTACAATAGAATAGATAACACAATATTTCGTAAAAATAGGTAAAAAAATAAATATTTTAATTATATGATATAATAAAGAATCTTTTTTACTTTTTTCTTCTAGACAAAAATCAACGCATCTGGCTTGAATTAAATTGAACATGTTTGGGTTCCCCTAACAATATCGGCCGCTACACTTGTCACGTCATTCAAAAGTGACAGAACATGATAGAAGCAGCACATGTACATATATAAAAGCACAATATAACTAATGAACAACTACAGATGTTGCACAATAACATAACAGAAATGCATTATAACTGTTAATAATAAATATTTCCCAAAAAAGGTATGCATTGGGTCATAATAAATTCATCACATTTATGAAACAATACATAAATTAATGTTAAGAGCTAACGAATAATTTGATTTTTTTTTATAAATACTCCATCTTCTAAATAATGAAGAGTTAAAAACTAATAGCTTAGAGTTTTTGGAAATTAATAGAGTCATTAGTAAAAGGGAAATAAAGTAAATACGATAGGGGGATAACCATAATAATTAATTAGTAATTAGCTGTAAGCCCGTTGACCTCAACGGGGGGATTTTTGTTGCATTTTTAAGTAGTCAGAAAATTTACTGACGTGAAAAATAAATTACAAACCTATTTATTGAATAAGCCAGAAATTCTAAAAGTAAAAGAAATATAGCTCGGGGCATAATTTGTAATTGTAAATTAAATTATTTTATTTAAATTGTAAATTATCTAATTTTTGGAATAATATTTAAGTTTGCTAACAATCATTTTTCGTAGTAGCAGAAATGGACCTCGGGGCATATATCGACAGCCCTGAGGTAGTTTAATTGTAAATTATATATTTTTTGGAATAATAATAGGAGAAATCGAAGACCGACAGACGGACATTATCGACTATTAATATATAGATTAGATAAAACTATCAATTTTTGTATCTTACCCATCCCTGCGTCCAGTAGAAAAAGACAAAACGCCGACATTTGTTTTGTGATTTATTACCTAATAATTAATATATTTTTTAATATATTCGTTAATCTTACGAATTTATGTCTGATGATGCTTTTGAAAGAAGCGAAACATATAATGGCCGATTAGATTCGGAGGCCTCATGTGCATATCAACTGTGGAAAGGAAAAAGAACGTAACACACACAAGCAAATTTTACAGGAGACACAAAAAACGTTTTTTGATGATTTTCGGCCAATGGCAAATTATGGAATATACACAACCTTAAAGAGCATGGAGACTGATAAACTGATCTTTAATTGGCTTTATCTGATATTAATTTAATATATTTAATTTCAATTTCCACATGCCCTTCTTTTTTCAAACTTAAAAGCTAAATTTAAATACTAATTCGGCATTTTCAGCTTACATTATTTTGATAGAACGCGTATCAAGCTGTTTGTATTCATTGTGATTATCCAAAAAAGCTGTTTTAAAAAATCTGTGGGTTACGTCCTTTTTCCTTTCCACATGCGATATAATCCGCCACTGTTTCTCAGGTTTTTAGAGATCATAGTATAAAAAAATAATGCCAGAAAATAATGAATTCAATCAATAGGGCATTCCCCCTTTCCGGTTTCAATATAAAGGGGTAATCATCCCATTTAATAAAGGCTTATTATGTTTAATTGACCGAAAAATACTTTATAGGGGCTTATTTCACAGAATGCAACTAATCCCGACGATCTCTGTATTTTTATTCAATTTCATAATATAATTTTTAATAACTGAGTGCATATAACTGTGAAAATCATTATGTCTGTCTTTCTAGTTTGCTCTTTGTTTGGGTATACCGAATACGTTAACATACCACTTCTCAAATCAAGCTAATTTTAAATAAATTTATCCCGAAACCTTGTCGAAAGTAGAAATTTGTTATGTTTAAAATTAACAAAAAAGCTTATTTTTTACGAAATCGTGACCATTGTTTTTTTAACGGCTCCAATTAATTACACAGATGATTATATTTTTCGAAGAAAAGCGCTTTTTGTATATGAGGTAAAACTAACTAATTAATAACTCTGATGTACCATTTTATCACATGGACACTTTTCGCATTACAGTGACGAAATACGCAATATTTGATTAAAATCCATTTAATATAATAATTCAAAAAATAAAACACTCTTTTATACTAATTTCACATTTATTTGATACAATCAAGAATTATCAACTGATAGCTCGTGATAAACGAACCCGGTCCTGATCATTTTAAATAAATGTGGAATTAGTATAAAATAGTGATTTATTTTGTTAAATATAATAAATTTTCACCTTGCATTTACAGTGAACATCCTATAAGTAATATTACATGCGGGGTGGGCAGCAGTGGGCTCGGAGAGGCTCGCGTGATCCCCTTGTTAATTTAAGAGAAAACAATATTCTGAGATCAAGTTAGTACAACACTGCAATTTCTGACTTACATATTATCTACGACAGCTTCAGTATACACAGTAGTATTTTTTTAGCCATTTAGATTGATAAGTTTACAGTAAATTGCATATTGTTACATATTATAATAATAAGTATCGATTGCATATATTATAATTGCATAGGAGTGATAAAAAAATTCACTCCTTCCCTAGAACACCGAGAGTTGCTTTGAGATTAAGCAATCCACTTTTTAACCTATTAGTAAGCAGTCCACCGCTGATTATATGTATAAGTATAATCATAGTAAACGAATAAGGATTTAAAACAATAACAACATGTGACACACGACATATGACCACAGTACATAAATTTGTAAATTTATTAAATTTATTAGTATGTATTAAACTAAACAAATATTAACGGTTTACATATTGTTTAGCGAGAAAGCACTCACTCCCACTGAGAAGGTTTTTGATAAGCCAACGCAGAGCTTTTATGTAAACAAAAACCACGTGTTGATCGTGCTTTTGCGTATTTTTTCAGTAAACATTGACGATGACAACCATGTTGGCGGAATGGTTTCTCCATGGCTTTTGTTTTCCTGAGAATGTTTTTATTCCATGGAAATTGGTATTACTCGACTCCCACCGACGAGATGAATCGGGGCAAGAGAGTAAAGCAAAATATTGTAGGTCTATGAATGTTAAATTGACACAGTGTTTCCTAACCTTTTCGAAGTCACAGTGCACTTTTTGTCATAAGAAAAAAATACTGTGCGTAAAAATCAAACGGTTAGAAAACTTTGGACTTAGACTTAGATTATATAACAGTTATACAACAAAAATAATTAAAGAAAAGATATACACACATATGTGTAGTACATATATAAAGAAACTGAACTAAAATTTCCTTTAACCCTCCAAGGACGATCGTGGCCATATGGTAACAGTAAACACCGTTGTCTATTGATCCCACTATTCATCCCTTTTCTACCTGAATATCGTTGCTTTTACTCATATTTGATTAAGAAGGGTACAGACTTCAGTTAGTCATAAGCCGCGGGGACAGAAACGGCCACCAAAAGCACATGCGATTTTTTGAATTTCTGTTTTTTTTAATGGACTTTTTGAAACTGTTAGGAATAAATGTTATCCGTGACTTCAATATGGGTTTAACAAATATTTTGTTTATCGAAAAAGAGCTCTCGTCTCTGGAGGGTTAATGTAAAGCGCTTTTTATAGTAGACTATAAGGTTGTAAGATTATCAAATATATTTTAATTTATTTTAAGATCCCTTTTCGTGTACCCCGGACGCTGTTCTCGTAAATATGCAGTTTGAAGTAATAGATTTGCAAGAAAACCTGGAAACAAAAGTATCTTATCATGATACAAATTTAATTGAATTCTCAGAGAACTTTCACTTGAGGTACATATTTCGAAATATAGTTAAACATGCTCATTAAATGTATTCTTTATTATATACATATATTTTCGAAAAAACATTTTTTACAATGAGTATTAATAAATCAATTATGAGATCGAAACTACATGGACATAATCAATCAACATACCGCATCTGTTTTGCGTAATTACGCTACAAAATTTGATCCTAGATTGTAAGATTTAGTTTCAAACAAACGATTTCATAAATCACACGGTGAAAATCATTTTTTTTAGTATTTATAAATAATAAGACTTATAAAGAGTAGTAATAATGTACAGTCAATCCTGTTTTTATGCGGTTTTTTATGCGATTTCGAAGTAATGCGATTTTTTAGAAATGCAATTTTTTAAAAAATATACTATGTCTTACGATATATATATTTTTTAAATATTACATCGAGAGCATTTATCGTTGTATTTTGGATAGAATAGAGAATGAATCATAAACAAATTACTTTAGCACATGAACTTGGCGGAGAAAGGTTTGATACCTTTAGCGAAAATTATATCTACGAATTACTTACGGATAATGCTATAAAGTGACGATGATGTCATTCATTTGACATTAACTATTGACCAATGCCAGAAAACGATGACGAACTGGAAAAAATTCCAGTTCCTTCACTGCGAAAATAATTCAAGAAGGTCTCCAACTTTTCAGTAAATTAGAATGATTTATTCTAAATGATTCAAATTCTGAACGCGCATTCAAGTTTCAACGATAGCTTAAAAAAAATATGTATGTGTGTAACAAACTGCATAGCCAATTAATTATCGAAAAAGAAAATCTGAATAAACCCTGATCACTAATTTCATTGTTAGAAAAAAACCATAGATTTATGAAATTGATGTGCAGACTATTTCTATCTAAAAAGAGTGATTTAGAACCACATGCTTTAAAACACACTTAGAATTGTCATACAGTGACTGAATATTTTCTAATATTTTTACGCGGTGTTTTTTCCTCTAATTTTCCTATACTTTGCGATTTAGTCTATATTTTAACTCGCTGTTTCAAAGTTATGCGTATTTAAAAAATGTTGTTACGTATCCTCACTTTTTCTATGGAAGTCATATTTTTATGCGATTTTTGGTATATTTTGACTCGCTGTTTCAAATTTTTGCAGATTTTAAAATTCATGGAAAGCATCTCCACTTTTTGTATGGAAGTCATGTCTTTTTTTGTGCGTTTTTTTTTTATGCGACATTTCGTGGAACGCATCTACCGCATAAAAACAGGATTGACTGTTCATACATTAAGTTAAAATATACTTTTAAACATTTGCCAAATGTCTTTTAACAGAAACTATTTAAAAAAGAATTTCAAAATAGTCTCTTTGACGAAAAAGTTTGTGAATCCCTGATTTATAATGATATGCATTTTATTTGATCATTAACCCCTATTACTTTCATTTAATGGAGATCAAGAGGTAGACATCTTACATAATTTAAGATAAGTGTTACTTATCAGTGGATGTGTTTTCCGCAAATTCTAAAAACATACATAGTTATCATGATTCAAAAACAACAATTTCCTCTTTATTCTGGTAAACAAACATGAACATTTAATATGGCTCAGAAGTCAAGGGTCAATTATATGAACCTCGTCAATATCATAATTAAATAATATAATGCAGTGATTGTAGCAATAGTAGAGAGTTTACGTAAAGTACAATAATTTGTGTTTTATTATTATTATATTCAACTATAACATAAATAACATTTCCTTAAACGTAGATAAGAGTAGTAGATCAACCATGTCACTTTCTCGTAATATGTGTAATACGAATATTCTTTGGCTGGATTTTTTAAAAATATTTTAAGGCTACTATATATGTGTGATATATTTTTTTTATCAATGTCCGCTCCTAATGTGGAGCATATGGCTTATTAATGGAGGTATCTCAACAAAAAAAAAATCTACGAGAATTGTTTGTTACTCAGTTTCTCAACTTCACTTTTTTTTTTCAAAGATGAGAAAGATGGAAAAGGCTAGAACAGGGCTAGTGGTTAACGAATCGCTATAGCTACACCCAGTTATTAAAGGATTAGAAAGATGGGAGGAGAGGAAATAATGTGAAATGACATCACAAACACCCAGTCTTCGATCAATAATAATGCTGTAACTCAAATAGGGGTTTTGGTATAGATGAATTATTTTATTGAAAAAAATAAGAGTTGCCTGCTTATGCACGCCACTTACACCATGTCCATTTTACAAAAACTTCTAGTGGGATAGTATAAGAATTTTTTCGATCAACTAGCTTTTTTACAATTATATTTATCTGGATTTTTACAATTACAATTTTTCTTATTATTAGAAGAAGTTGTATCTAAATTTGAACATTTTTCCTCAAAATTGAATAAAGGACGTATGGTCACCGTGATCATAATAAGTAACACGTGCATAGGGATTGCAATACCGGACTAACATATCAATATCGGGATTTCGGTATTTCATATAAAATACCGATATTGCAAATATATCCTTGATGTACTTTATTATCGGTTCCATGACAAAGTGGTGAACGTCGTTGGCTTCCATCACGGGTTCAAATCCCAGTTTTTTTTCAATTGATTTTTCGATTTTGGCAAAGACGTTTGTAATGTCTAAAATACCCTATCTATTTCTATCAGGGCTGTGAAGTCGGAGTCGGAGTCATGAAAAATAAGAGGCTCGAATTTGTTTTGAAAAATATATTTGATGATGTGTATTCAAACAAAATAGTCCAAAGTGTTGACATTTCATACTTGACTGACTAAATATGATCTGATGGTATACATTATATAAGCTTATATGAAATCCTGAAAATTTTCTTCGGAGTCGGAGTTGGAATCGTTAATTATTTTAATACTGATTCAGAGTCGGAGTCGCAGCCGTCTTTTTTTTACACTACTCCACAGCCCTGGTGTATATGTTACACCGAATCGGTGAAATTGCCTATTTCACGCACTCGGCAGACATTTTGCTGAATGCGTGAAATCGGCAAGCCTGTTGCCTATTTCACGCATTCGGTAAAATTTCTGCCGACTGCGTGAATTCGGCATAAAATCTTTTGCTTATTTCATGCATTCAGCAGGTAGATTAAGAGAAACTTTGTAGGTTGTCTATGATCACAGCGCTCTGACGGTGTTTTTTGCAACTAAACCAAATGTCATTTCATAGCATATAAAAGCATATTGTTAATTAATTACAATGTCGTTCATCTCCATACAACTTGCAAATAAGTTAAAACTGTAATATTATAGTCAGCACTCGTCGACATCAACTCATCGGGCGTCATTTTAGAGATCTATTTTCGACTTTGAAATGTCTCCCTATGTGACATATGTCAAAATAAACCATAGACCATAATAAGTTATATTGGAACTATCTATGGTATATGAATAAGCTGTCACAGTGATGATAAAATAATTATATTTTAATTGTAGAAAGCTTATAAAAAGTAGTGATTAAATTTACTCGCATTTTTGCATCCAATTAAATCAAATAACGTTCGTTCGGACACAGTACTGTACAACATAACCTCAACGGTTGACGTTTCTATAATGTATAAGCTGTAAGTCCGTTGCCTTCAACGGGGAGATTTTTTTGCATTTTTGATAAATCAAATATTTACTGGCGTGGAAAATCAAATGCAAACTTATTTATTGAATAAGCCAGATTTTGCTTAATTAATTCTCTAAATGGTTTTTAAGAATACACCCAGTCCTCTTTAAGAATTGAAATAATAGTAGTTGTAAAAAAATACGCAAATATCGGAAAAACGTGAATTCTGGACGTGTTTAAACAGGATTTCACTGTAAATAATAAAAATTTACATCTGAACCAAATTTAAATTAAGAAAAAAGAATTCGACTCATGGTAAAAAGAAATGTTATGATATTTTTATTTTAAACAAAAGAATAGTGTGTCATTCCACTGTGACAGTAACAAAAGACAGTGGAGGATGTCGACTAATAAAATATTGAGAAACCGTGTTGCACATAGGATGATAAAAATCATCAAAACCGAGGGCGGGGGTGTTGACTCTAAAAATTTTGAGCATCCGTATCACATATAGGATAATTGCAAATTTTATCCAAGTGTATGAAAAATATTCAAAATATATTCTCACACATTATGAAAAAATAAAATTAAATTTATAATATATTTTATCTAGTATGGAAGATAGTCAAAATATATAAAAATCAATTGCACATTTTATCCAAATAAAAAAAAGCAAAATATTTTTCTATGATAAATCCATATCATAATTCAAATATTATTAATGTATTAAAGAATTCAAAAAGATTTTCAAGGTCAGACGTGAAAAGATTTAATCATTATGATTCAATTGATTAAATCAGCTCCAAAGAATATTGCTCTCACTCGACTCACACGATCCAACGATTCATTTCAATAGCCCTATAATCATAGTTTACAATAATCGAATTAAAGTCTTTGATTATTCGAAAATTTTCGAATATTATGATCCATGGTGATAGAATACTTCAGCTCTACACCAAGAAACATCGAATTTTCAAACGTGGCGATATCAGAACATTCACGCGCGGCTTAAAATAAGCCGCTCTAATTAGATAGAATGACATTTCGAAGATGTGCTATTCAAAATAAACCGTTATCATGAGGCGAATTCCACGGCAGGATCCACATTTAGCGTTATTAATAATATGAAGATTGGCCCTTTTAGTTAGTTCGTGAAAAATGGTTGGAACATGGTATAGAAATAGTCTTTTCAGAACGCGTCATCATTCTGCATTCATAATTAAAAACAATAATGACAATATTACAGCCAAGCTAAATTTAACTTCTGTGTCAAAATTATTTTTTCAACTGTCATGTTGACAGTTAAAGAATTTATACACTGACCATAGACAATAATTATATACCCTGGCGAATTCACCCAGTCGGCAGAAATTTTACCGAATGCGTGCAATAGGCAACGGGCTTGCCGAATTCACGCATTCAGCAAAATTTCTGCCGATTCCGTGAAATAGGCAATTTCACCGATTCGGTGTAACATATATAAATCCAAAACTCGTTTACGGTTAATTTTCCAAACCCAAATACCCAGTGACGTTCCTAGGCTATGTGCCGCCCCTAGGCAGACCCCTAAAATAGCGCCCATTTTATTTCATTCCTTCCAACTATTCTAGGAATAAATATACACATATATTAGTTCGAATCCTCTACTCACTTACACATACTCAAACAAATCTTTTGTCACTTATTCCGTTTTGCTTTCAGGCTATTCATAGTATGTACCTTATTGACAAAGATCCTCAAAAATAAATATGATCCAAAAGCCTACATTATTGTTCAATAATTATGAAAAAATAATTATTACCTTCATTACACATCATAAAAAATAACGTAAATTTTAAATGCACTTAAATAATATAATTATCGAATCTTGATTGGTATTTTTTGAAGGCTCGTATTTAAACGGTCAGAATTTTAATTCAGTTTCGGTCAGAATTTTTAATACATCGGTCAGAATTTATATTACACTGGTCAGAATTTATATTAAATGGTCATAATGTATCGGTCAGAATTACAGAGGGCAGAATAAATAATTTATGGTCAGAATTTATATTAAGTGGTCAGAATAAATATTAAATGGTCAGAATTTATATTAAATGGTCAGAATATAAATGGGATCGGTCAGAATTTAAATGGAATCGGTCATATTTATTTTGACAGATGGTCTGATTTTTTTTGATGATATGATGTCATCGTATTGCGTTGCTATTGGTGCAAAGTGAAGTTGCTTACGGCAAATCGTTCAATGGGCGATTGGACGAGCGTTGCTACTAGCGCCACGGTCATTGAATGAATCACTATTATTGCGCGCCCAAAGGAAGAATTGACAGTTTTCATAGACTAGGTTCCCACATCCAGGCATTTGTATGTTTCGTGTCAAAAAAAGTTTTTATTTAAAAAAATGTTCACGGTATTTCCGCCTAACCGATATTCTTTTGGTTATTAAATAATTTTAAATAATCTAAAAGTTGCAACTATTTTTTATTATTTGTACAATTCGATACATTGTGATCTGCTCTGAAGAGAGTAAAGGAAAAGATAATATTTTTGGAAAGAACATTTAGATAAATAATTGCTATGGTACATTTCATAGCGACTGTGGAAAGGAAAAAGGACGTAACCCTCAATTTTCCAAAACAGCTTTTTTTTCGATAATCACAATGTATACAACTTGACACACATTCTATCAAAAGGATGGAAGCTGAAAATGCCGAATTAGTATCTAAATTTAACTTTTAAGTTTGAAAAAGATGACCTTGTAAAAAATTAAAGACTGAAATAAAGGTTTTTCCTAGATAATTTCTTAATTAATATTAGATTATGTCAATTAAACACCAGTTTAGAAGTCTCCGTGCACTTCAAGGTTGTGTATAATTATTAATTTGCATATGGCCCAAAATCATCAAAACACGTTTTTGCGCCCTTTGTAAATTTTGATATGTGTGGGTTACGTCCTTTTTCCTTTCTACAGTCGATATAATACACTTATTGGAAGGAAAACAATATTTTTTTTTAATTGAAAGAGGTTTTTTTTTTTTTTTTGAATTTAAAAAAGTGAAAACTAACAACATTCATTATAAGCCTTGGTTCCTCTTGGAATCCTACATCCACTTCACTTCGGTGGATCTCTTCCTTTATATAAACAAACCGAGTGGTATGTAATCAGATGATGCGTTATTTGTAATAATAATGACTCATTATAAGAGTCTGCTTTTCCACACATAGCATGAATGTTGAAATAAAAGGATTATTAATTTCATTTTTTTTTTATTCTGAAATGTTTATAAAATTTGACCGTACAATAGATTTTATTCTGACCGTATATTAATTTTATTCTGACCGTATATTAATTTTATTCTGACCGTTTATTAATTTTATTCTGACAGTTTATTAATTTTATTCTGACCGTTTATTATTTTTATTCTGACCGTTAGTATTTTTATTCTGACCGTTAACATTTTTATTCTGACCAAAAATTGAATTTTATTATGACCAAAAGTTGATTTAAATTCTGACCAGAAATTGATTTAAATTCTGACCATTTATTTTGTTGCCCTTTGTTAATCAAACACATTGAGGCATTATATTTATTCTAAATCAAATTCGTGTCAAAAATATTTATTCATTTAAAAAATCTGTGATCATTTGCCGCTCCCTATGACTTACCGCCCCTAGGCAACTGCCTAATCGCCTATCCCCTAGGGCCGTCCCTGCAAATACCAGTTTATTTGTATTTACAAAACAGGTATTCAAAAATACTTGTTTTTCCCGGTAAAATAAATCCCGGTATCGGTAATACCGGTATTGCATTCCCTACACATGCTGTAACTCGTAAAGCTGCCAGTGATAACACTGATATAACAACACACGTAAGAAGTAAGAAGTACTTCCACATTCCTTCAAAATCAACACGGAAACCGAATAATCAGACTAGATAAAGCAAACATCACTATCAGCTGT
This sequence comes from Himalopsyche anomala, assembly GCA_031772345.1. Classification (NCBI taxonomy): domain Eukaryota; kingdom Metazoa; phylum Arthropoda; class Insecta; order Trichoptera; family Rhyacophilidae; genus Himalopsyche; species Himalopsyche anomala. Next base: position 1,763,772 of record CM062827.1, read on the forward strand.
TTATAATTACTATGTTTATTCGTTAATGGCGGATAAGTTTGTGCAGTGTTTTTTAAACGTCTTGTTTATTATAAAGCGACGTTGACATTATTACGCTAATGAATATAATTTATATTTAAACAACACTGATAGTGGATAATTATATTAAATTCCCTTCCGTGTTTTTCCGACAGAAATTGGCACACGTAGAAATTTACCGAGCAGCTCTTTGCGAAGTTAACGCGAATGATATTCGAAAATGTGCATAACGTTAAACTAAAATTGGTCAGTTGAAAGTGCAGTGGTGAGGAAACAACGGCCTCTTGGCTACTCTGATGCGACATTTTGACTTGCGACATTTTTTTTAGATTAGATCAAGGGGAGGCAAAGTTTTAGAACGGAGGGACAAATTCAGAAATTCAAAATGACCAGCGGGCCGCAAGTAAAATACCATTTTTATATCTACACTATGTATCATGAAAAAAAAAACAATCATTAGAGAGGAATGGAACTGTTTTACGTCAATTAACATTTTTTTTAAATTCAGGTGTTAATTTTGTAGTTGAGATTCTTAAGACTTGTTGTAAATGTTCATCAGTGATGTTTGATCGTAACAAGTTTTTATTGATGTTCATGATTGAAAATGTTTGTTCACATATTTGGTTGATCCAAAAATAACGATTAATATATTTATGTTCAATATTTTTTTAAAAAGGCGTTAAAAGATAAAAATATGAATCTTTTTAATAATATAATATTGCTCGCGGGTCTCAGTTTACCAGTGCCTGGATTAGATAGATAAAGATTTTTTTTACTAATTTACATTATGAATACAAAATATTTATTTTATAAGGTTGGTGGGGTGTCAACGTTTTCTTTACTGTGGACTTATGTTGAATCAGATAAATGAATGTAGCCTCTAGAAATGAAAAGGTTCACTACCACTGGTATATTACATGGGGCATGTCAGTTTTCAAAATTTGAAAGCAGGTTTTTTCAACTTAGAATGCAAGAATAAATATTTTTTTTTTTTACTATTATTCAAATAAAAACGATAGTATTTTGGCTTGAAACTGCATAACATTAATTAATTCTACTACACTTTTCGAGTACGAAGAAGATATAATTACTTTACTGCCGAATAAGAACAGTGAAAAGAACTATTTTTACGCGTTTAACGTTGTTGGCTTCCGTGCCGGACCTGACGGGTTCGAGTCCCAGTACGAAAACCATTTTTTCGATCGATTTATTGATTTATGTTCATAGGCATGGGTGTAATGACTAAAAATTCCTCCCACCCTTCCGATCTTTTAATAACTGAGCGTGGCGAGAGTGATTAGTTAATCACAAGTCCTGTCGTAGCCTTATCTTTATATCCCCGCTACTTTCTTTTGATAAGAGAGGTTGAGCGACAGATTTATTATTATAATTGTAATTTGAATTAGGATGTTAGAGTGAATAACATGATGCATTGTGCATCTCTTCGGAGCCAGTATATATAGCTGATAAAAACGTAAGTTTAATCATAGTTCTGACGATGGCGAAAGCCGAATAGCTACCAACTAATAAATATAAAAAAACTGTATAAATAAATTCTTCTTTGGCCATGCTCGCTCCCTATGTGGAGCATATGGCCGCCACGCGGCACCTCCATGTTTCCCTGTCTCCCGCCAATTGCTTTGCTTCCTCTCATGACATGCCAGCATCCCTCAGTTCCGCCGAGTACATCCTATGGATAGTACCCGACGGACGTCCGGGACGCTGGAATCCCACCGGTCGAAAGAAAAGGCAGGCAGGATTGAGGCTTTCCGGAGGCATCCGCAGCACGTGACCCAGCCAGTTCCAACGTCTCTCTATAAACAATGACGTGACGGGACGCTGTCTTGTACGCTCCCTTATCTCCGAATTCCTCACAAAATCAAACCACCTCACCCCCATTATCCGACGCAAGCATCTGTTCTCGAAGCTCAGTATACGGTTTTTCTGAGTCATAAATTAATACCTTGCTATTTTTACCCTATTATAATGGATTAATAAATAAATTGAGCGACAGAGTAACAAGCAGTTCTCGTAGAACAACCTCTAGTTAAGATAGCTCCGTTAGGATGTCATATGGTCCAAATTGGGAGCGAACATGGATAAAAATATCCTTTTACCATCCGCTATCATGATCCGCAAAAGGAACTGAATAAATATTTAATTGACTATTTCAAAAGTATAAAGCAAACATTAAAGTTCAATCAACTCTAAACTAGTACATATTTTTGATTTATCTCACTGTTATTAACTCACTCACTCAGGGATGGGCTGGAGGGGGCTCGGAGGGGCTCGCGCGAGCCCCTTGTTAAATTTTGACGCGGCCGGCGAGCCCCTTGTTAGATAAGAAAATCATTCGTCTTATATCAAATCATCACATAACTGCAATTTATGTAGATGAATAAATTTGAAAATTAGTAGTCTTTTCATTTTTTCATTCAGCGTTGTGGGCGTCTGTGAGTCCCATTACGAAGAAACATTTTTTCGATCGATTTATCTATTTTCTGTTCGAAGGAATGGGTGTTTGTGATGTCATAAGATTGCCTCCCACTCTTCCGATTCTTCAATTCAACTGGGCGCTACTATTAGTTAATCACTAGTCCTGTCTTATGCTTATCATTTTATCTCTACTACTCACTTTGGAAAAGAGAGGTAGAGCGACTAAGTAACAAGCAGTTTTCGTAGAAAAATAACTTTCGTTGAGATACCTTCATTAGGAGGCCATTTACTCGACATAGGGAGCGGACATGGATAAAAAAATGGATAACATTTACCGAGCCCCTTGTTAAGATATTGGCAGCCCACCGCTGCATTCACTGAAATTAAGCACTGCAAAAATCTTGCATGTAGATGCATAAACGCGGAGTTTTAATGGAAGCTAATACGAAAGAAAAAGGAAATAATTTGATAAAGAAACTGAGAGACATAGACGAATCTTAAAAATTCTTAAAGTATAAATAACAATCCTGTTTTGACAGTGGTTCAATATGGCCAACGCCAGAATCGTCACGTAGCTTTTACATTTAAATTCACCAAATTACCGTCTTTATTACTTTTAATTATTAAAATGACCTCTACAAATATTATATTCATCCAACGTAGAAAAAAAATATGATATTAATTACTTTTACTTTTTGATTCCAGAACATTTGAATACAAATGATACATTATTTCGTAAAATTATAGTTGCTCTAACCAGTTTTCAAACCGATTTTGTAGTATAATATACATATATTAGGGCTTCCAAACCGGTTTAAACCGAAACCGGTTAACCGGTTTATCTCGTGTTTTGAAAAAACCCGAAAACCGGTTTATTTCTCTCGGTTAACCGGGTTCTATCAAAAATACCCTTTTCTTATTTTTCATTGTTTTTTACAAAAAGAAAAATGTTTTATAATAAATTTACTGCGTTATATAGGAAACAATTCACAAAATACAACAAACATGTACATATATATATATATTTTGTAGAATAATCTACTTCTGTCTCAAAGTTGTCCATGTCGTGAACAGAAATGACTCTTTCAAATAATTTGTCATTTTTTGTCAGGTGAATATTTTGGTATTCTACTCTATTTTTGTCTAAACATTCGATTTCTTGTCTTATCCAGTTGGTATTTTTTACAAATTGAATGCATTTAAACATCATTCTTTTGGTGAGTTTTGTAATCAAGCTCTATTTTTTTTTTATCATATTTTTTTTTTCACATTTTATAGTAATTGTTACTTTGCCATAGCAAACAGGTTGGTAACTAGAGTCCCATTAAGATAAATGTCGTGTTTTTTGTTTGAAATTGGAGTATTAGCTGTTATGCCAAATATTGAAAAATTTCTACGATTTTTTTTGCATACCTACCTAATCAAAATACATGATATTTCGGTTTAAACCGGTTACCCGGTTTATTTGTCTGAAAAAAACCGAAAACCGGTTAGTGTTTATGTCCGGTTAATTGGAAGCCCTATATATGCATTGTGCATCTCTTCGGAGCCAGTGTATATAGCTGAGAAAAATGGAAGTTTAATCATAGTTCTGAGGATGGCGAAAGCCGTAATAACTATCAACTAATATAAAAATAAAATATAAAAAAAAAACTGTATGAACCTTGCTATTTTTACCCTATTATAATGGAGTTCTAAAATGTCAATAAATAAATTGAGCGACAGATATCATACATATCATACAGAGAGTATAATATACATATATATTATATCGACTGTGGAAAGGAATAAGGACGTAACTCTCAATTTTCCAAACCAGCTTTTTTCGATAATCACAATGTATACAACTTGACACACATTCTATCAAAAGGATGGAAGCTGAAAATGCCGAATAAGTATCTAAATTTAGCTTTTAAGTTTGAAAAAGATGACCTTGTAAAAAATTAAAACCAAGAAAAAACACTGAAATAAAAGTTTTTCCGAGACAATTTCTTTAATTAATATTAGATTATGTCAATTAAACACCAGCTTAGAAGTCTCCGTGCACTTTAAGGTTGTGTATAATTCATAATTTGCGGGTTACGTCCTTTTTCCTTTCCACAGTCGATATTATGTCTACATGTGTAATCTTTGAAGCAAAGAATGACTATAATAGAAAAGAATGTTTCAATTCCTTACTGTTGTTTATGGACCATTGATTTGACCTCCTTAACTGCTTAATACTAATTGATAAAAACAGTATTTTAATGTCCCTTCCACATTTGTATGTAATTATTGTATTTTTCGGTTCCTTTGGCGCAGAGGTTAGCGTTGTTAGATTCCGTGCCAGATTGCACGGGCTCGAATCACAGTACCAATAGTATTTTTTAATCGATTTCTATTCGAAGGCATGGGTATTTGTGATTCATAGAAACTTGTGACTTAGAAGTTTGTGAACGACAAACATAGCACATGATAATAACATGGTGTTGATATAAGCTTTAAGCTTCCCAACAAAGACGATAACATGATATAGTATGTAATGCAACTTGGTTTACAGAAAACACAAGGAGTTAAACTGTTAAAAGTTGTCCTACAACTATAATGATATCTCAAGGGCTCATTAATAGACGATGTCCAAACCCAAATCTAAAAAGCTACGTCTTACGACTGTAAATAAAATAATAAAAGCTTTTTAAAATTGTACATGTGTGAGTGAACTTATAATAGTAAGAAATGAGCTTTTGACCCTTTAAAACCGACACGAAAAAAACGACACCTCAAATGTCAATTATTTTTTACTGAAGAGTTTAAATAATTTTATTTGTCACTTTTAGGGTGTTCACTGTCAATACTTGGTATATTAGAAAAAACACAATATTCACAATATCGCTTTGTCAAAAATTTCCCAAATTTTAATTATGTTTGTATCGCTATTCAATCGCTATTCTAAATTTATTAATCTGGGATGACTTTTTAATTATATGTTAGATGTGTTAAACATTTTAATTTTGTGTTATTTTAGAATCACTTTTGATTGGTAATTTCTTTTCAATGCCAATTGTTGTTTATAACTTTTCATTTTTGTATAAATAGCATTGTTAAATTATATTTCTTATCAGTTGACAATGCTCGCGATGAGCGAAACCGGTCCTGACATATTAAATAAAGTGGAATGAAGTACAAAGGAATATTGTGTTTTTACTAATAATTTTATTTATTGAATTGGCATTTACGTGGTAGAACTCCATTGTAATAAATTAAAAATTATCAATGTATTTAGTTATACATTTTTTTATAATATGAGTTTATAGCTATTTCCATTCAAATCACACGAAAATTATTAGCTTAGTAGTTTATATTATTTCTCCAGCGAGTAATAAAAAAAAAGCTGACAACCTATTCTTTCCTAGTATTTTCGTACATGAACAAGCATATGTGACATGTGCTCCGAATGCCCCAAGAGAGTCTGAACGATGGCTATCTCTTCTAACTATCAGATGGATCTTGTCGTCGTGGAAGGCCACTAATGACCATATCAGCTACGGGACGCAGAATTGACCTGGGGGAAGAACAGACTCTCGGCGGATAGAAATCTTAGTTAGATGAACCGTGTGTTAGCCATAGCTCTGAATATAGAGCGGATATGGTTTTTAAATAAAACATCGTCCTACCATCATCACCTTCTGAAAACAAATTAGCGACTGGTTAACCTTCGCCAAATCTATATCCTCATGAAATCCTACCGGAACGAAAAAGTTAAGCAAAAAAAGGATTTATTGCAGCCAAGACACTTCATCACCGCATTTCTTCAACTGTAATCTTCTTATATCAAAATTGATGATAGCTTTTTTTGGGTCAGCAATTTCAATGTGATATTTTTTTTTTTCCATGTCCGCTCCCAATATGGAGCATGTGGACTCCTAATGGAGTTTATCTCAACAGATTTTTTTTCTACGAGAACTGCTTGTTACTCAGTTGCTCAACCTCTCTTTTTCCAAAGAGAGTAGGAATAGAAGGAAAGGGCAAGGACAGGACTAGTGGTTAGCTAATCGCTCTCTATACGCCCCGTTCATAGGATAGGATGGGTAGGAGGGGGGAATTCAAGACATCACATACATCCATGCCTTTGAACAGAAATTCATAAATCGATTGAAAAATCAATTTATAAAACTGCCCGTACCAGGATTCGAACCCGTGCCCTCCGTAGCGGTAGCCAACGATGTTGACCACTCGACCACACAGGCGACAACTGTGTAATTGCCGTCCTATATTTTTAAATATTTATATTTTTAAAAATCAGCAATCTATCCACCATGCTATCAAAGAATCATTTGTAAGCTGCATTTAAAAGTATATAAATAAACAGATTTATTTTCATAGTTTACTCTATACTATTGAAAAGTCTTTATATTTATTTCACTGCCTTGTGAAGTAGAAATAAGATTGTCAATTTTAAATCAATAGTTCCAATTTCTATCGTTGGTCCCTAATGGGTCGCTAGTTGCGATCGTGTCAGTATTGGTATAATAACAACGTTTTTACATCATCCAAGCGAGCTTATGGACGGGTTTTGATTTACATTTCAGAGGGGAATAAATAAAGTATTTAGTGTTAGAAGGCTGATGCGGGAGAGATGCGTTTTTTGTGATCAAAAGGGAGCAAATGCATTTTCAGGGACGGACTAGAAGAAAGTTTCTTATTAATAATTGCATTTATTTAAAACTCGTAGCTTCGAGAACAGATGCTAGCGTCGGATAATGGGGGTGAGGTGATTTAACTTTTAAAGGAATTCGTGGATAAAGGAACGTACGAGGTTATGGAGAGACGTTGGAACTGGCTGGGCCACGTGTTTCGAAAAACCTCAATCCTGCCTGCCTCTTTTTTCGACCGGTGAAATACCGGCGCCCTGGACGTCCGTCGGGTACTATCCATAGTATGTAATCGGCGGAACTGAGGGATGCTGGCATGCCATGAGGAAGCAAAGCCGCGTTGCGGCCATATGTTCCTCTCAGGGAGCGAATATGGTCAAAGAAGAGAAGAAATACGAATAACCCATGCATGTTGACAGTGCTGTTTTACGGTTGCGAGTCATGCCACATTACGAAAGCGCAGAGTAACCGTATACTGTGCTTTGAAAACAGATGCCTTCAACGAATACTAGGAGTACGGTGGTCTGACTTTGTCAGGAAAACGTAGATAAAAGAACGGACAAACCAATTCTTATTACGTCCAAAATAAAAATAAAAAAGTGACGATGGACCTGGCTTGTGTTGCGGATGCCTCAAGAGACTCTAAGCTCTGTCTGTTTCTTCTACCAACCAGATGGATCCCGACGTCGTGAAAGGCCACTGATGACTATACACTGTATGTACTCATTGGAGCTACGGGACGTTGAAATGACCTGGGAGGAAGCAGAGACCGGTGGGGGATAGAGAATTTGGGATGAACCATGTAGTGACCATATGCTCCGTATAGGGAGCGGATGTGGAAAATATACGATTAACATTGTTTTTACTAAAACAACACTATATTTACATATAGATACAGATACAAAAATATGTAATGTATTGTATGTCGGTGTTTGTGTTGTATAAAATTCTCTCCCACCCTTCCAATCCTATTATAAAGAGGCGTAGCGAGAGCAGTCAGTTAACCACGCGTCCTGTCCTAACCCTATCCTTCTATCCACACACTATTTAAAAAAGAGAGGTTGAGCGACTGAATAACAACAGTTATGGTAGAAAAACTTATATTCAGATACTTCCATTAGGAGGCAACATGCTCCACATTGGATCGGACATGGATTAAAATATATATAATGCATAACGATTAGAAACTGCGTTACATCTGAATGCAAATATTAACATGTCGACTGACGTTACCTTTATTTTTATATCATTCAAATCCTTCAGATTTCTATCAGCTAAATAAACATGCTTTCACCCGCCACTACTGTTATTGGCTATGTTTAACCCTCCAAGGACGAGCGTGACCATATGGTCACAGTAAACACCGTTGTCTATTGATCACACTATTCATTCTTTTTTTACCTGAATATCGCTCATATTTGGTTAGGAAGGGTACAGACTTCAGTTAATCATCAGCCGTGGGGACAGAAACGGCCACCAAAAGTACATGCGACTTTTTGAATTTCCGTTTTTTTTTTAATTTACTTTTTGAAGCTGTTAGTTATTTTTTATCAAAACATAAAATTATTTACAGTTCTTTAGCTAATATATTTGTATTGAAATTATTTTGATCAAAAGAGGTCAAATTGTAAATATTTTTAAAAATTTCACGTTTAGCTATATTTTAACCCCGAATGTTTGCGTGCCCACACGGTCACGCTCGTCCTTACTATTGTCCGTACACAATATTACACGAAAATAAAAGGATGAGCATGACCAAATAGTCATGCGTAGTTTCTATACAACGACCTTGTGCTTTTTTTGTTTTTAATTTTTGTTAGGAATAAAAGTTATCCGTGATTTCAACATGGCCAAAAATTTTTTTTTTATCTGAAAAAAGCTCTCGTCTCTGGAGGGTTAAGGAAAGAGGTAAAAATGTGATATCAATTTAATTTAATTGTTATATTAAGTATTCTGTGTATCCATATATTGAGAATTCACCGTGGCGGCAGAGTTTAATCTACTCCGCGTTGAATTAAGAAATCATAAATATCCTGGTCCTTTTAAAGTGGGCCTTGGTTGAGATCAGGTCAGCGGGGCCTATTGGTCCCGTATGAGGGCAGACCGCAGCTAATAGCTCTGCTCGTTCGGCAATCATCTAACGGCAGTCCTACAGTACGTGACTGGCGTCCTGATTACCATGCAATTATTTTACGTAATATTAAATTGACTCATTCGGACCTGACGCACCTAGATCATCATTTTTTGTCTAATTTGATCCCCGCCTTTGTACAGTATGACTAGAATGGGGGTAAATGTACTCTGACACACGCAACACATACATTTATTTATTTTGTTACAAAAGGGATGTTTTATTAATCAATATGTTTTGAACTCTTTTTTTTAAATAATTATGTGAAACAATACACAATTATATCGCAGCAACAAGGCTGAAAAAATAATATATTTTATTTTAATTTAAATGACATTTTAAAGCTATTTCACAGTACAGTGGAACCTCGATTCTACGTTTTTCAAGGGACCGTAATAAATAAACGAATAATGCGGAAATATTCAAATAATATTTTTAAAGATGTTTAATTTTCAAAAAACTTATTTATAAACTATTTGAGCGAAAAAAATATTCTACAAAAACGGTCAATCGGGATAATAATTGGGACGGGACAATAATATTTAGATGATTGATCGAGAAAATCAGTAAATCAGGGAATGATAAACGTGGAATCATTAAATATTGTTATGACGGGGTCTTGGTCAAGTAAAAAATAAACGATCAATGCAAAAAAACGAATATAGTGAGAACAGTAGATCGGGGTTCCACTGAAAAAAACGCGAAACGAAATGCGAGGCAAAACTATTTATGAAAAATATTCAACGAAAACAGTCAATCGGGATAATATTCGTGACGGGACCAAAATATTTAAACGATAGATCGAGGAAAACGGTAAATCGGGGAACGATTAATGCGGGATTCTTTTACATTGTTCTTATGGGTGTTTGGCCGGGACTATGAAAAATAAACGATCCATGCGGGATAACGAACAATGCGAGAACGGTAGATCGGGGTTCCACTGTATTAAAATTTTCATAAATATTTCACGTGGAATACAAACTCAAATCTTCAAAAAATTCTATAATATATCTCTTATAATTGAACAAAAAATTTAAACCTCAAAAACGTTTAATCGTATAATATTCTTTAGTTAGCCATAATAATAAAAAAACACTACAGCTAAAAGGCGTTTAGTTATTTATAGTTTTCTGTCAATAATAACCGATGACGAAATCGATTTAGTTCGTATTACTTCCTTAAATATAGAAATTGATAAATTGTATATGGGTGAGATAATGTATTCTTGCGACAGAGCGTGTGTAAATCAATCGATCTTTCTTAACTAAAAACACCAATTCTTTGAGTTTATATTTTCTGGCAGGTTACCTAAGATTATATAAGCCTTCGAGAGCGAAGTGAGCCAACTAAACTCTTAAGTACAATCACGTATTTACTTAGTGTTTTGGTAGATTGCATATTTTTATTTGATGGACTTAACATTATTTTTTTTTTATTATTCCATGTCCGCTCCCAATATGGAGCATATGGACTCCTAATGGAGTTTATCTCAACAGAATTTTTTCTACGAGAACTGCTTGTTACTCAGTTGCTCAACCTCTCTTTTTCCAAAGAGAGTAGGAATAGAAGGAAAGGGCAAGGACAGGACTAGTGGTTAGCTAATCGCTCTCTATACGCCCCGTTCATAGGATAGGATGGGTAAGAGGGGGGAATTCAAGACATCACATACATCCATGCATTTGAACAGAAATTCATAAATCAATTTATAAAACTGCCCGTACCGGGATTCGAACCCGTGCCCTCCGTAGCGGTAGCCAACGATGTTGACCACTCGACCACACAGGCTGGCTGTGTGGTCGAGTGGTCAACATCGTTGGCTACCGCTACGGAGGGCACGGGTTCGAACATTATTGCAATGTGTATTAACTGAGATTCCTTCACTTTTACAATACTGAATATTCTACACGTCAATGAAAATTATTCAATTCAAAGTTGTGATGTGAAGACTGGGTGTTTGTGATATCAATTCACATTATTTCCTCTACTCCCATCCTTCTGATCACTTAATAACTGGGTGTAGCAATAGAGATTAGTCAACCGCTAGTCATGTTCTAGCCTTATATTATTTCCCTACTACTCATTTTGTAAAAAGTTATTTTGAGCAACTGAGTAACAAACCGATATCGTAGAAAAAATGTCTGTTGCGATACCTCCATTAGGAGGCCATATGCTCCTAAAATATATCATTTGGCTCACTTCACCGCTAATGGGTCAATATTTTTAGTGATAGTATTTGTGAACTGTTTGTTAAATTTTACTATTTTATTTCTTGATTTTGTATGTTGATTTTGATGTATTATGTAGTTTTATTTTATATTTTGTCAAGTACATGGCGAATTGGCGTCAGCTGTTATGTCATGTACTATAATTTTAATTATAACAATAAATAAATAAATATTATGAATGTGATTATATTTCACATTTTTATGTATCACGTTTGAAATGAAAATTATTGTAAGATTACATTTCATGTAAGAAATTTTATTTCCAGATATATTATTTATATGAAAATCCGAGGTAGTGAATTTATCTCATCTCCTCACCGTGTCAACATTACTGCCTATAAAAAGAGGATTAGTAAAGTAGCGATGTATTGGTAAGCGAGCAACTCAAAGCGGCGTATTGCGGGTGCGTATGCAGTATGCACCCCTAACCTTATTCTTGGGGTTACCTTTTTTCCTCGTTTTGTTTTCTAGTTAGAATTGCAACCTGTACGCATCTCGTGTTATTATAGTGAGCAGTATCGAAAATCAACATCATTCGTCAGTATTGAAAGATAAAGCCGGTGTTACCAAGGCTGTGGAGTCGAAGTTGGGAGTCGTGGAGATGGGTGTTTTTTTCCGGAGTCGGAGTCGAAAAAAACCTACGACTTTGACACATTTAAAAAAATGATTTAAGGCTGTGTATTCAAAGGTCTAACTTTTTTATCCCATCTCTCTTCGAAAAAAGACAGGTTGAGAAACTGAGTAACAAGCAATTCTCGCTAAAAATCTTTTGTTGAGATACCTTCATTAGGAGGTCATATTCTATTCATTTGGAACAAACATGGATTAAAAAATAAATATAATAAATTAATACAATATATATTGGAAGTGCCAAGCAGTGAATTCTTCTATTTCCTTGATTTTCAACAAACTAAGCAACTACTATATTTTACAAAAGCAAAACACAAAACTATTTGAATATATCTCTTTAAAGTGAAACTAATGCTACAACTTTCCGGAAGTACATATACAAATGCTTTGCACAATGGCTGCAATTTATTTTAATTTAAAAATTTAGATCAAATCCCAAGCGAATGGTAATGTTCTTCAAAAGCACTAAAAGCTCAAAAGACTGTAACCCTGCATATCAAAGTAGTTAATGTCGTGTGTCAGGGGTGTGCATAAGCCCAGCGGACTACGCGGTCCGATCAGGGGGGTTAAAAATAAAAAGGGAAGTGATTTTTTAACTTTCGCCCATGGTACATTATAGGTATCTAACCCTCCCGCAGACTGTCCAATAAACACCCCAACTTGTCGGAATAGTGCGAGATAAAGCGGCAAATTGCAACAGGGGTGAAGTGAATCCAAATTACAATAAATTTATGTTATATCTAGTTTTTAATAGTCGTATATTTTTCCGCATTTCAAAATAAACCTTGGGTTGATTCGTTGACGAATAATTATGTTTGGGTTTTAGATAAAAATAAATATTATATAATATGATTACTCATAGTAAAATATAGCAAATTTGTTTTAAAATTGTACTTCTACAACAACTAGTACAAGGATCGGCAGAATTTTAAGTGAGAAGAGCTATGTTGTTAAGAAAACAGGATTAGAAAGGCATCAAAGAACCGTAAATACGCAATATATGGATTTTTTGGGTAAAAAAGTGATAAGTTCAAGAGTTGATTGTCTGAAAAGCCGCAAACGCCTATGTAAAGAGCCAAATGATTTTTACAAGCCGCAGTTTTCCGATTCTTGTACTAATTTTAAGGTTTATAAATAAATGTGTGGGAGACTCTCATAGGACATGGACAAGATCGATAAAGATTATCTGAAAGGTCAGCTTCAGATACCCGGAATATGGCGGTACAAAGCAAGAGTATTTTACAGTCTTATCCTAATCTATACCGAAAGAAGCTGTCTCAAAAATGGATAAAAATATATATTCATAAAAAAATATGTAGATATTTATATTCTAAAGAACAATTTTTTTAATGTTTACCGAATTATAAATACCAACAGCATTCATGATAATTGTATCATTTTTTTTATTGTATATTTGGTTAATATTCACATTAAGTATGATTGATTTTCGTAAACATATTTAGCATTTAGCACGAAATTGATTTTTTTTTATTTCAATTTTATTACTCGCTTCTAGCTCTATTGTTATCATATAAGTCACTAATGTAACACATATCGTGATGCTATTTTTTTATTTATTGTTTTTTACAGGCCACATTCCTATTGTGTTTTGCATGACCAAAACTTATGACGCCAGTGAATTATTATGGCGGTATCATAAATTTGAAAGGCAATAACACGTGCCCAAAACCTAGGACATTTTACTGAGGTGTTTAAAATTTTTTAGCAAAATGCAAAAAATAACGTTGTTAAAATATGTACTCCTGCCATTATTTTTGTTAGTATTTATGACATTTTTTCCTTCTGAACGTCATTAATCAGGTGATTTATAAAGTCTTTCCAACTTCAGCACGCAATAAATTATTATATTGCCAGCGAGCATATTGGCGAGCGAGGTTGGTAAGTTTAGTGACAGAATTCACAAAAATGAGGTAAGTGAAGGTTCTTTGATATTGTTTCATTGTTTTTAATAACCAGCGTTGTGGAGCAATGTTTCCTCTAAATTTTGGAAGGTTATGTGCGCAAAAGTCATTGGCTGTGCAACTTTGACAAGAAACAAAAAGATTTTTGCGTCACATAACGGTACGTATTTAGGCCTACTAAACGAAAAGGTAGGTTTTTAATATTGAAAATAATTAACAACACTGTTTAATGTCAATTTATTTAATACTATGGACTCTTATGATTTGAATACGCATCATTAAATATGTTTTTTGTAAATGGGTCTGAGTCGTAAGATTTATCCGACTCTACGGCCCTGGTATTTACATATTTGATGCATCTATTGCAGTGTTTCTCAACCTTTTTGGGAGCGTGGCCCCCTTTGAGTGTCTTTATTTTTCTGTGGCCCATTACCTTTTCTTAGCCCACCGAGAAATTTAAAATCTCCGATTTGGTATACTTTTTCCCAGAATATCTCCAAGAACACCTTTTTTTTTTTTTTAGCTCACCGAGAAATTTAAAATCTCCGATTTGGTATACTTTTTCCCAGAATATCTCCAAGAACACCTTTTTTTTTTTTTTAGCTCACCGAGAAATTTGAAATCTCTGATTTGGAATACTTTTTCCCAGAATATTTCCAAGAACACCTTTTTTGGCATCCGTGGCCCCCCTGAACTGTGTTGTGGCTCCCCAAAACAAAAATAAATCTCTGTGGCCCCCTTGGAACACGCTGTGGCCCCCTGGGGGGCCACATGACCCACCGTTGAGAAACCGTGATCTATTGTACCAATTTAACAAAAATAGCACTTTTGTATCGATAATTATTGTGAATTCAGCTCTAAAAGAAAGTAATTGTCCCATACTGATTAATTTCTAGCTTTATATGTGTCAGATTGACATGAAAGCATCTAGATTTTGATATTATAATTATATATCGACGATGGAAAGGAAAAAGGACGTAACTCACAGTTTTTCAAAACAGGTCTTTTTCGATAATCACAATGATACACGTTCTATCAAAAGGATGCAAGCTTCAAATGCGGAATTAGTAATATATTTAAATTTAGCTTTTATGTTTAAAAAGATTACCCTGTAAAAAGTTAAAACCAAGAAAAAAGACTGTAATAAAGGTTTTTTCTAGACAATTTTTAGAATTAATATTAGATTATGCCAATTAAACACCAATTTAGAAGTCTCCGTGCACTTCAATTTTGTGTTTTATTTATAATTTGCATATGGCCCAAAATCATCAAAACACGTTTTTTGCGCCTCCTGTAAAAATTGGTATGTGTGGGTTACGTCCTTTTTCCTTTCCACTGTCGATATGTAATGTAAAGTATCAATATTATACGTTTAATTCTAAAATCTCAAAATTTTCATAACAATTAAAAATATTCAACGATTCTCTACTGTTTGTTGAGATAGGTTAGGTTATGTACTGTTTATTTTGTTTTTTAAATCGTGTTCACTACCAATGTGGCGCGTATGGCCTCGTTTTGGAAGTATATCAACAAAAGTTTTCTACGAGAACTGATTGTTGTTAAATTTCGCTAAGAAAGTAAGATAAAAATAAAGAATTTAGGTAACCGCTCTCGCTGCAGCCCGTTATTTTAGGTTGTATGAAAGATTTTTTTTAGTCGTCACAAACATCCATTCCTTCAAACAGAAATTGATTGAAAAATTCTGTTCGTACTGGGATTTAAGCCTGTCAGATCCGTCACGGAAGCCAACCAGCGGTGGGCTGCCAATACATTAACAAGGGGCTCGCTTGATCTCAAAGCATTTCTCGGTTTTCTGGGGAAGGAATGATTTTTTATCACTCCTATGCAATTATATGCAATTCACCGTAAACTTATCAATCTAAATGGCAAAACATTGCAGTTATATACTAATTTGATCTGATAATATTGTTTTCTCTTTAATTAACAAGAGGCTCGCTGGCCTTAGTAAAATTTAACAAGGGACTCGCGCGAGCCCCTTCGAGCCCACCCCTGAAGCCAACGACGTTAACACTGCACTAAAAACCATTTTTACTTGTACCTGTAATATATAGATTCACTGACGGCGAGAAATGAAATTGTAAATTCATAATATGATATATTTTCACTGCCTAACTTAGTGAAAAAATATTTAAACTAGTAAAGAAGTAGGTTTACTTAAACACCAAAAAAATACATTTCCTTTGTTTGTCTAAGCTCCACCTCTGTTTATTAACATCCCCGATGCGGTACTAGAAGCACAAAGGCGACGCGATACGTACAGTGACAATAATAATAGTTGCAGCAGGGCGCAGAATAGAGAGGGCGCCAACTCAGTGGGGTGTCAGACTACCCCGCCTTCCTTCCAGCCTGTGAAAGGATAACACGGTAGTACGCAGTTTATATACTTATTATACACAGAGAACAAGTTAAAAAAGTTTTATCGGCTATTTTGCAATAACAAGATTTTTCTACTAATCGAACGCCTTAAGTTTTTTTTTACATTTATAAAGTTTTTTAACATTTAAAATTGTATTCATCATTTAATGAAAAACTATATTTGTGAAGGTAAGAGGTCATTGGGTTATAATGTTTGCTTACTTCGCCGTGAAACTTTTGAGAGATTTCACGAAAAAACAGAGTGGTTTCGGATACATTGTAGATCAGCCATACTCAACCCTGTCTTCTTTTGTGTCACATAATAAACATAATAATATGGTGATGTCAATTTCTTTTTACCATGTCCGCTCCCAATGTGGAGCATATGCACTCCTAATGGAATTTATCTCAACAGAAGTGTTTCTACGAGAACTGCTTGTTACTCAGTTGCTCAACCTCTCTTTTTCCAAAGAGAGTAGGAATAGAAGGATAGGGCAAGGACAGGACTAGTGGTTAGCTAATCGCTCTCGATACGCCCCGTTCATAGGATAGGATGGGTGGGAGGGGGGAATTCAAGGCATCACATACATCCATGCCTTTGAACAGAAATTCATAAATCGATTGAAAAATCAATTTATAAAACTACCCGTACTGGGATTCGAACTCGTGACCTCCGTAGCGGTAGCCAACGACGTTGACCACTCGACCACACAGGCGGCTAAACAGTACAGGCAAAAACAAACATAAATCTAAGTACACAAATATACAAATGTATCCAAAATAAAGTTTTGAAAATAATACCAGATTTTTGAAAAATCACTTAATGTTGATGATTGTTTTAGGGCCACACATAAAAGCTGAATAGGCCGCACGTGTCCCGTAGACCGCTGGTTGAAGATAGCTGCTGTAGATTGTTAAAATATATATAAAGTTGAAAGATCATAGGAGAAAAAAATCGATGAGAAATTTTGTATTGTAAGTCAATCGGGACAAACTAGAGGTAAATTCATATCACAAACACCCATGTCTTATGTCTCAATTTTAAATTGAAAAATCTAAATTTGACAATGACCATACCGGAGATCGAACCCATTCCCACTTGGTCGGTAGAGCAAGCTCTAACCAACTCAAACTAGACCACTGCGGGCGATATAGATACAATAGCAAAATTCGGTCGATGTATCACTCGCCTACAATGAAGATTTGTAAGTAATACTTATAAGTAAATTTACCTTTTACTTCATATTTTAAGTATGTTTGTAAACAGTTAACACATGTTGCATAACAGCCGCACTCCA
Source organism: Himalopsyche anomala (assembly GCA_031772345.1). Taxonomy (NCBI): domain Eukaryota; kingdom Metazoa; phylum Arthropoda; class Insecta; order Trichoptera; family Rhyacophilidae; genus Himalopsyche; species Himalopsyche anomala. The sequence goes on from CM062827.1 coordinate 1,781,439, forward strand.
AATAATTTCCCATGCTCCTGAAGTTTGACCCCGTACCCTTTCATCCTAAAATTGTAGAAACAAGTCTACAGACAGACACGTGGGGTCTTTTACTGAACACGTGCATTTATCAGAGAACATTTACACTACATAGGTACCTAATTAACAAAAAATGTTCAACATATGGCAGCAGGAGGTGCGTTTTAAAACCTAATTAAGGGTTACTATTTTATTTATTGAGTTGGTATTTGTGCATAGTAAATAATATTTTGAGTCCAATTTTCAATCACGCAAGAAAATTTTATTTATATTTCACGTTGAATAGTATGATAAAATTTTATTTTTTTTACCATGCCCGCTCCCAATATGGAGCATATGGACTCCTAATGGAGTTTATCTCAACAGAAGTGTTTCTACGAGAACTGCTTGTTACTCAGTTGCTCAACCTCTCTTTTTCCAAAGAGAGTAGGAATATAAGGAAAGGCCTAGGACAGGACTAGTGGTTAGCTAATCGCTCTCGATACGCCCCGTTCATAGGATAGGATGGGTGGGAGGGGGGAATTCAAGACATCTTTATCACAACAAGACATTAAATAATGCTACATTAAATAATGAAAACTCAAGGCTGTGGAGTCGGGTAAAAAAAACCACTTTGACTACGGCTTTAAATTAAAAATTGACTCCGAATTGTTTTTTTAACCATTTCCGTTTAATTTGCATATATATATACCATCAAATCATTCTACTTACTAGAATAATTCTAGTACGTAGTCATCGTTTTGCCAGTCAATATGATAAATAAACTAATATTTGTGTACGATAAGCCCTGAAATTAACACAATTAAATCCAAAATTTATTTTTTATAAATGCCTTTCAAATGAAATAAACGTATAATGTAGCCAATTAAGTAACAAATTTGAATCGATCAAATTTTATTTGAAATTTAATATTAAACTTTTTTCAATCTCGAATGTGCCCGCGACTAAAATTCAAATTGGGAGACCCTGATTTATACTCAATAAAATTAGTCAAACATAGCATAAAAAATAGATGTTACGGTAATGTCAAAAAACTAATCTGACAAATTTGAATCGTTCAAATTATGTACACTCCCATAGATTTTGTCACTAACGACCCGGGTTTAGCCTTTCAGCATCTTCAGGCGTTCAAGTGCTAGTACAGCAAGATTGGCTGAACTCTATATAATCTGACAAAGCTAAAATCAAGGCTTTTTTCTGCATTACTCTTTGCAACAGTTCCCATATTTCTTTAGTATATTCGTATTATACATGAATGTCACAAAAAATACATTTTACAGGAGAGTTTATTACATATGATTTGGGGTTTGCCTTATTCCAAATCAGTATCAAATATTTATTGTATGTAATGTCTTGTATGTGATGTCTTGAATTCTCCCCTCCCACCCATCCTATCCTATGAAAGGGGCGTATCGAGAGCGATTAGCTAACCACTAGTCCTTTACTAGCCCTATCCTTCTATTCCTACTCTCTTTGGAAAAAGAGAGGTTGAGCAACTGAGTAACAAGCAGTTCTCGTAGAAACACTTCTGTTGAGATAAACTCCATTAGGAGTCCATATGCTCTACATTGGGAGCGGACATGGTTAAAAAAAAAACAAATATAATGCCATTAAAATAGTCTCGATGTAACAACATCACAATGTGAAGTGTTTATTAGTAAAGCTAAAAACATTTTTAAAATATGTACTGATATGTAAACATATCAAAGTATTTAGTTTTAGAAGAATTGTGTGAATTGTTTGATAGTTATTTCGGCTTTACGTCATCGTCAGAACTATGTGTGTAGTTAATTCAGTTTAGCTATATACAGTTCGATATCAAATATTTCAGTGTCAATCGAAGATATGTCAATAAATACAATTGAAGTACAAGATGAGATACAAGGACTGATTGATTCACCATCCTTGACTTTGAGACGTGGCGGCAACCTGAACCGTATGGTTAAACTAATAAACAAAGTTTTCTCTTTGAAATCTGAAAATAAAAAAAATATAACTTCATATTCTGGGGACATGCAATTAAATTTAATGAAAAAAGCAGACATTCGTAATATTTCAAAATGAAATAAAAAATAATTAAGTCTGTCTACGAAATCTTTAAAAAATAAAATATCCATCCCTTAGGTTTGAATAATATGTATGTATTATCAACAAAAAATCTTAACGAAAATCACATGCATAATGTGATATATTCCACCCCCGATAATAACGCATTTCCTTAACACATTCCACAGCTTTTTCATCCCTAAAGACATCCCTCTTTGCAAAGACTGCATAGGTGTGATATGTATACTCTAACTCAAGCACAGCGATCGGCAAACTTTAGGATCTTACGGACCATTAAATTCAAAATTTTCTTCAGAAGGGATAATTTTTCAATTAAGAAAAACACAATATTACTTTGTACTTATTTCCACTTTTTATTTATCAAGATCAGGACAGGTTTCACAATGCTCGCCAGTAGCGAAACCGGACCTGATCTTGATAAATAAAAAGTGGAAATAAGTACAAAGGAATATTGCCATAAGTATTGACAGTGAATACCTTAAAAGTGATCATTTTTTGTTTATTCGACAGTAAACCTAGGCGATGTTTCTTCTGATGATGCTTCTTAAAGAGGCGAAACACGTCTTATAATTTATAGCACAGCAAGTGAAGTAACAAAGTTATCAATTAATATAATAAAAAATATTAATTAATATAAAATATAATTTTATAATGAAAATGAACTTTTACAAATCTACCGACGAACACATCGAAAATATTGTTATATTTTTATTTTATTTCCATTGTTATATATATTTGTCACGTAGATATTTATTTACTATACACCTTCTGAATATTTTTTTATTTCATATTATATTAAAATGTAAATTGCGTCAAGTGTGTGTTTACACACCCTCTATTTCAAAACTAGGGTGGATAAGAGACATAAGGATATTATATGTACGCGGAACAGGTTTTAGTCGACATTTTTAAAATACGCGGAGCCAAACCATCGGCTTGCGTATCGGATATTTATATAATTAAATGTACTAGAAAAACAATGAATATATAATAAAAAAATACTGTTTTAAATGGTAGCATGCATCATATAAAATTCAAATACTTACATGACGAATTACTTATACAAAATAAAATTGAAAATCTGGTTATTCCCCTTAACGAAATTATTTTCATGTTGTTTTATTTTCGTCGTAAAAAGGCAAACTAAATAAAAAATATATATATAATTCTGGGATAGGATATTTTTTGTAATTTCGTTTGGAATATCGACACCGTACTGGCAGACATAGGTAGTAACAAAATTGACATAATTGATGTTAGTACTCTATGACAGCGGTCGGCAAACTTTTTGCCACTAAATTCAAAATTTTAATCCAGCGGACCACTACCTGGATATTTGTGTGAAATATTACATATTGAAATAAAAGTGACGCATATGCGTCTAAAAGTGCATCAAGTACATAAAATAATGTAAGATTTCTCTACGGACCACAAAATTTCGTCGCTGACCACACTTTGCCGACCGCTGCTCTATGACACAGTTTCTCAACCACTTAGGGCCTGTGGCCCCTTTTGAGTTTCATATTTTTTTAAACCCGTTTTTATATAAGTTTGTAAGTGAGAAGCTTAATTTAATAATAAGAAAATTTTACTCGCTGTCAGATTTTACCCAGGAATTTACGAAAATCCCCGAATGAAAAGACGTGAGACTTTTTTTAGCTCTTCCAGAATTTACCCGTGGCTCCAAAAAACTGTGCTGTGGCTTCTCTAAAAAATTTTTTTTTCCGTGGCCCCCTGTTGAGAAACCATGCTCTATGAGATTCTTGGATATTAATTCGTGGACTGTAATAACTGCATTGCATGCTATATGCATTGGTTCTACCAGTTTCTTATTGGTAATTATTATTAATTTAGACTTAAAGGTGGGCAACTGTTTCTGTTTGAATTAATTTATTGAATCAGCATTTGATAGAACTGTATTGTGATAATTTTATAAAATAATAAAGTATTTTAGTTCCACAAATATTCCTTTATATGTGGTTGATAGCTACATATTTTGGCGTATGCTATAGTTTTGCTATGTTACTATTTCTGACGAAGGCATACGCCAAAATAATTATCAATTCTAATATATAAAAAAATATTATTTGTAGAACTAAAGTATTGAAGACCTACTCCATTAGAGCTTCATTTGCTTAATATAACGTAGTTAGAAAATTATCAAATAGAAATTCGTTGCATATCAAATTGAAAACAAAATTGTTGTTATTCGCTACCTTTATTAGATGGGGTGCTTTTCTATAGGCCAGTTAGTTTCTGGGTTAAGGGATGATATTGGGGACCATTTTTTAAAGCCGTGCAACACTTTTGGGGGGAAGAGATTTGTTATTTTTGCTTTCAAGGTTGCTTTTAGCTTTGGGTACTGACAGACAATCGCAACGAGGAAGAGAGACGACCGGGGGGGCTAATATCGCTTTTGTGATTTATAGCATATCTTTTTGACATCTGTTTGATCGTAGTTTTCGTACATCGCTCATGCTTTTTGCCGCAAATGTTTATTTCGTTTTTTATGATAACATATTCTTTTTTTGTATAGAGCAGTGCTTCCCAACCTTTTTCATGCCACGCCTTCCTAAATCTGAAAAAGTAATCTGCGGACTCCTAAAAAAACATACACATAAAAAATTGTTTACAAATAAATATTTGTATTTTCTATTGAAAATTTTTCGAACAACCTGTGGACCCAAAGTTGGCAAACACTGGTATAGAGCATGTAATACTTACGGAGATCAGTAATCAGTTGACAATGCTCGCCATGAGCGAAACCGGTCCTGATCTTGATAAATAAGAAGTGGAAATAAATACAGAGGAATATTGTGTTTTTCTTAAATTATACTCAAGTAATCTTTTGGATGTCAAGAGAGCCTGAACCCTGCCTATCTCTTCTTCCAACTGGATGGATACCGGCGTCGTGGAAGGCCACTGATGACCATCCACAGGATGTACTCAGCGGAGTTGCGAGACGCTGGGATGACCTGGGAGGAAGCAAGGAAACTGGCTGGGGATAGAGAGTCATGGAGGAACTTCGTGGTGACATTGGTGACCATATGCTCCGTATAGGGAGCGGATATGGAATAATAATAATAATAAAAAAAATCTTTTTGATGTACAGTATATTATTAAAATGGTAGGGAAGTTTAAAAAGTCTTTTAGATGTATTTATTTTTACAATGCCCGCACCCAATATGGAGCATATGGACTCCTAATGGAGTTTATCTCAACATAAGTATTTCTACGATTACTACTTGTTACAAATTTGCTCAACCTCTCTTTTTACAAAGAGAGTTGGAATAGAAGGATGGGGCTAGGACAGGACTAGTGGTTAGCTAATCGCTAATACGCCTCTTTCATAGAATAGGATGGGTGGGAGAAGTAAATTCAAGACATCACGTACATCCATGCCTTCGAACGAAAATTCATAAATCGGTTGAAAAATCAATTTATAAAACTGGGATTCGAACCCGCGACCTCCGTAGCCGAAGCCAACGACGTTGACCACTCGACCACACAGGCGGCGAGCGGCCTTTGGATATATCACACAGTCAGACTTTTGGATATATCATTGTTATTCATGTCTGATTAGAGTTAAAACATAAATTGTTATTGATTATTAAAAATAATTTCGACTAAGCTTAGTGTTGTGTCGGTGACCTTTTTCATAATTGTCGATATCGACCTAATGACGACAGCATCCGGGGTTTTTACATTTGCCGCTCGATTTATTCTAAACAACACCAAAATATCTGTCAGTCGCTTATCACATGCTTGCTTTTTTACAAAGGAGCAATTTCCACCCCATGCCATCCCTCCATGTGAGCTGCCAGTATTAATTTCGCAACTTTACTTCCAGAAGGGATAAGCGGAACTCGAATAATGCAGTCACCCCTGCCTTTGCCCTGCGATTTAAGCTTTACCAGCGCATGGAGGTCGCATTCTAAAAGCTCTTTAGAGCTATGCGCGGAGTATAAGCATACATTATTGTCAGTCTGAAGTGCAAAACGGCTCCAGTAACAAGGTACAAATTTACAATAGTGTTATTATTAAAATTCATTGAATAATTTAAAACATCAATTTTGTTAGTTATACATATCGATTTTGGAAAAGAAAAAGGACGTAACCCACACATAGCAAATTTTACAGGAAGCACAAAAAACGTGTTTTGATGATTTTGGGCCATATACAAATTATGAAATATACACAACCTTGAAGTGCACGGAGACTTCTAAACTGGTGTTTAATTGACTATCTAATATTAATTAAAGAAATTGTCTAGGAAAAACCTGTTCTTCAGTCTTCTTTCTTGATTTTAATTTTCACAAGCTCATCTTTTTTCAAACTTAAAAGCTAAATTTAGATAATAATTCAGCATTTGCGGCTTACATCCTTTTGATAGAACGTGTATTAAGTTTCATACATTGTGATTATCGAAAAAAGCTGTTTTGAAAAACTGTGGTTTACGTCATTTTTCCTTTCCAAAGTCGATATATGAGTCGCCCATTACCAAAACAAACCATTTACATTTTTTAGACATACCTATAATACCTATAATAATACCGTATTATTGAAACTAAAGTCATATTTTCTTGAATAAAATTGAAGAATATACTATTTATTTCAATTTGATTCACTAAAATATATTTTTTAAATTAAGTCGGTTCTCAACACTTTGTAAATGTTTACAAAATTATGAAAATGGACAAGGTTAGTTTTGGAAATGGACGACTCATATGTATTATGTAATTATTTTTTGGACTAGCAAAGATTTTTATATTCATTTTTTACGAAATATACCAGGGATAACAAACCTAGGGCATGCATATCCGAAAATTTGCAAGTGAGCGATTCATAAATTAACCATATATTTTCCAGAAAGAAATATCTTTTTTAAAGAGAGATTTTCGACAACTATTCAATAAAAAAAATAGCTAGCCTTTTCAAGATAAAAAAAATTTGAATTATAACATGGTGTAACTTACTAAACTGTAGTATGCATGAAAACTGATTTTTTGCTCGGTACACTTAAAAGGTGGTAAATAATATTTGATTTTTTTGGTAAGCACACATGGTAGATAGACTTTTTGATGTGAACATATTATCTTTAAAAATTTTAGGACTAACACTATACACTGACGAAACAAACATATTGTTTTCCAAAATTATTATTAATTATTTGTTCCAATCATAAATGCAACATCTTTTTAGCAATAAATATTTTTACTATCCATATTATTATAATAAAAAGGTTCCGCGTATGCCTCGCACTTGTTCATCTCCCCCACATGTGTACTTCCACATGGAAATGGTTACGTGATAGAATAATAATAATAATAAACACACATCTGTGCATAAAAAGATATTAGGGAGGTTTGTCAATGTAGAGTTTATCTCTATATAAGTTAACCTATATGCATTCTCTATCAGTCTTAAACACATAGTGTCCAATACCAAGTATCTGATAAAAATACGATATCCACGAATCTCTATCTCTTAAATTATAATTATATTTTTCTAATGTTATCAATATTTTTGTTATCTTTTAGGCATTCCAATTTCAAAGAAAGCCCAACATAATATTTTATTTTTAACAGCAGTACACAAACACAAACAGAATTTAGCAATTGTCATTGAAAACTGTTTATTACACCTTTTTACTTCATTTTTTTGTATAAATAACACTGTTAAATTATATTTTGTATCAGTTTATAATGCTCACCATGAGCGAAACCGGTCCTGATTTTGGTAAATAAAAGTAGAAATAAGTAATGTACAAAGAATATTTTGTTTTTCTTAATTAAAATATAATGCCTGTGTGGTTGAGTGGTCAACGTCGATGGCTTCGGTTACGGAGGTCCCGGGTTCGAATCCCGGTACGGACAGTTTTATTAATCGATTTTTCAATCGATTTATGAATTTCTGTTCGAAGGCGTGGATGTATGTGATGTCTTTAATTCCCCCTCCCAACCATCCTATCCTATGAACGGGGCGTATCGAGAGCGATTAGCTAACCACTAGTCCTGTCCTAGCCCTATCCTTCTATTCCTACTCTCTTTGGAAAAAGAGAGGTTGAGCAACTGAGTAACAAGCAGTTCTCGTAGAAACACATCTGTTGAGATAAACTCCATTAGGAGTCCATATTCTCCACATTTGGAGCGGATATGGTTAAAAAAAAAAGTATTGGACAGTGAACAACTTAAGTACTATTAATAAAATAAATTAACAGAATATTAAACAAATTCTAATCGAAATTTAAGACTGTGGAATAAAGTTACCACCGACTTGGCGTGAATTTTTTTATACGTATTGATGACTTTTCACCGTTAATTAACCGCTTCAGTACCGTAAGGCCACTGGTGGCCGCTACATACGAACGGCATGAATACCGTAAGGCCACTGAAGACCACGAATGTAACTTGGAAATATTAAACTATATATATCATTTTATAAGTAAACTTTTAATATTCATAAATTCAGTCCTATTTTTTAAAACTATTTAAAAATTATTAATAACTATTAAAGGTATGTGAGTGAACGTTTTTAGCTTAAAACACCGCGGTACTGAAAAGGTTAAACAGCAAACAAGTGGTACATTTTGACTACTTCCAGATATTTTATTATTAATATAGAGGAAGTTTTATGTTTTTTAAAGTTAGTGAAAAAGTGCAAGATAATACACATTCCACATTTTTTTTTTATGAACGTTAAAATTTTTAGTCTCGTTTTCTACATTGAGAAATCAGTTTAAAATACGCTTTAAGCACGTCAGGATCATGTGATAAAATTGTCGGATAAATATTTTTATTTTTTTTATTAAAAATAACTGTAGCCTAAAATCATTTTTTGTCAATTTTGTCAGACTTGCGATATATATAAAAAAAAACACAATAATACATAATCATTGCAGGAAAATTCTACCAATTAATTAAGATATTTTTAATTTAGAAAACTAGTGAATAGTCATATTAGTATTTGTTTAAATTTTTGTTACCGGGATAATCAATCATCCTCCTCGTTTGCTTGCGTGCCATGTACATACATGACTACACTAATTGATGTCAGATATTAAATGTTTTTGTTAGCTAATGTAAGTTTTTATAAAATACTGGCTGGTTCCCGGGAAGCGTTGCACGCCACTCAAAGAAAGAAAGTGCTTGTGTTTTAATTGTGTTTATTGAAATGGATGTTTTCTTTTTCTGTCTGTTTGAAGTTTGACGTTTGCTGCCGATACTTTATGGTACGACACACGCGCCACCTACTGTAAGTTAATTGTACTATAACCTCCGCGCAAGTGCAAGCATACGTTATCAAAATGAACTGTATGGCAAACATACAAACATTTATATAATTTAAGATTTCGACTGAAGGTGCTTGGTGGAATTTCAATATTAAATTTGAATCTTTCAAATTTGTGTGAATGTACATAATTTGAACGATTCAAATTTAATTCAAACATTGATTTTTATATATTAGACCTACTGTAAGTTAATTTTAATATGCCTATAAACTTCCCGAAAGTGCAAGCAAAAAGTTTGTCAAAGTTTTCTTGCAATCGGATGAGCGGTGTGGCAACGAATAAAGTACGAACAAACAAACAGTCATTTTTATATATTAGATATCATTGAATTGACCAACACAATTTTTTTGAAATATGTTGTCAGATATTGACGAGTAATAATAATAAAAAAACGATGTAACATAATATTGTACATATGTATTTACCAACGTTACAAAGAAATTCTTTGACTCGAGAGATGCGAGGTATTTCCATAAACGCATTCGACAAATTGTCAAGTGTTATGGTGCAATCGTTTGCCCCTCGTCTGGTGAATTTGTCACATGTGCTCGTCGGTATTCATTCATTAATATGCAACTTTAATAAAGCCTAAAAGCTTTGCGCCATTAAGCCGCATGACGTGTACACCTGTCAAACATCAAATTATTTTCAAATTTACAGAATTCATTTTGTTTTATTTGTTTATCTAATTTTACGAATATGATTTCGACTTTGAATTTATATTCATAAAAAAATCGAACAACTTTATCTAGTTGTTTTTCGAATCCCAGTTGGTTTTGCATCCTACCAAGTACCAAGTGCTCAAATCCTCTGCTTACATTTTTTTTAAAGATTTGGACTGAAGGTGCTTGGTGAAATTTCAATATCTTCATATTAATAGCCTAAAAATAATCAAAAATTCGTTTTCATAATGTCCCAACCAATGATAACGGTTTATTTTGAACCGCACATTTTTTCACATTTTTCATAATCATAAATATAAAAAATAGATTGGAAAAATAAATTGCATGGTTCATTAAACATAACCAAATGCAATAAGCGCCAATAATAACTGGTGCATATTCTCTTAATATTATAATATGCAAAGGCAGTGGAGGGCTGCCAATACGTTAACAAGAGGCTCTTTGAATAACAATCTTATATAATTAAAGTTACACGATATAGCAATCGAAATTCAAATTTAAAATTTAAAGGTACTTAATGAACATAATTTAGAAAGCAATATATCGAAAATAATTAATATCAATAGTTGACCAATTTACTTGTATACCTAAGATTGTAAGAGTCAAGACTAACTCAGAAATAATTAGGTAGGTACTATTTTTATCATTTTATTTTGATGTTTCAAACGTCAAACTTTAGACGTCTTAGATAATTTAAATACGTCGGAAATTACAGATAGTTTTCTACTTGTTTTGAGATAATTGGTTTTCCTTAATTTTACAAGGAGCTCGCCAGCCTAAGTCAAATTTGACAAGGGACTCGAACTATTCCTTGCGAGCCCTCTTCAGCCCATCTCTGTGAAAAGGCGTAAATTATAAATTGAAAATCAACAGTTTTCATTTGTTAAATAGTAATATATATCACTAGCAAATTTTTGAGAAAGAAAAGTCAAAATATATTTTTTATAACATTTAGTTTTTTTACAACATCAACTACCTACCTACCAGGAAAACAAAGAAAACGATAGAGTGTGGGCATGAAGAGTGCAAACATGGCGTCATTTTACACGGTTGATTTGCGGCGTATTCATTTCGCAAACAAATATACATTGTGCATATACTACCATATTGTGTGTAAGGTGGTTGGTATGGGGTGAATCGTTAAAGGGTTGAACACACCGCCTAGTAAAAATCACATACTAAAGCCAGCCACATTATAATATTTATTATGATGTTCATACACGTACAATAGCGAAATAGTTTGCAGATGTTAAATTTATAATAGTATAATTTCTTCTTTCTATAGTAACCATAAACAGCTGAAAAGGATTCTCCTGTACAGCGAGTTTCTGGCCAAGAACTTTCATATTCCTTAAGATATAAAAGAAAGGTATGATGCTCAATTGATTGATACATTTAAATTAAACATGTACATACAGAAAATAGTGATACTAATTGACATATAATAAAAAATGTATGAGATATGATCAACACAAGAGGTGAATTGAAAATGTATACATTAATTTTCTTTGGGATTTACCATTCTTAATATGAGTAATAAATTTGTAATTATTAATATAAATGCTTGTATCTTATCACTTCCCTGCGTTAAATAGAAGGGAAAAGCTTAGATTTTGTAAATTTATAAGTTAAGAATAAGAATCACTATTTAGTTTGTTTGTAAACATTACGAAAGTTTATCTGAAGCAGCTTCTCAAAACTGCGACCGACGAAAACAAGTTGACAGTTGAAAAGCCGTTTAATACAAAATGTATGAGAAAGAATTTTCTACATAATTTCTTTTCCCTGATATTTTTCTGATTTTTTAATACTTATTCTGCTATTCTGGGCGGAGACGAATTCAACAAATCAAAGATCATAAAAAATGGTCCAGCCGTTCTTGACTTATAAGTGGTGTAAATAACCCGACTTTGTTTTATATATATAGATATGAAATTTCATAAAATAACAAATCAAAAGTATGAAATACACAATTAACTGAAGAAAAATAATTTCCAAAACGTAAGAAGGACAACAATATTCTCGTGGATATGAGTGAGTGAAACAGTTTACAGCGTTTACAAAAATTGTTAAATGATTTTAAGTCCACATATTTAGAGAAGTATACATATTTTTTTCGTACATTATATAAAAGAAAAATATTATTTGACTTAGATTAGGTAAATAAATTGAATACGTCAAATCAGTAGTAGTAGTACATTTTGATTACCACACACATTAATAATTTACAAATAAAGCAAACTTGAAATTTCGCATATTTTGGATAACTTTAACCAACTATTATTCTGTGTTAACCCTGGAGCCATGGGGGAGGGTGGGCCTGAATACGACCGCGTAAGAAAGCAAGCAAGGGTCGGGGAGGTTTCGACCCAAGTGAGAAAGCTCTACTTCCGCGTTGCCCCCACCGATGGCGCCTCTTCCGGCAGTCGCGTCAACACGCCGCTATTTCCGCCTGGCAACAGTGCCGGAAGTGAGGCCTCGCGCCAGAATTGAAGGTAGCGATTACGCGTAGGCGGGGGCGATCGTTTGCCAAGCGAGAATAATAAACATTGTGTGGCTAACTAGTCATTATTCATAAAATATAATTTGTTATAAAACTGCTATAGTATCAATTTGACGATCGGGGTTGTTACCCAATATGTTTTTTATGAGAAATCAACTTTAAAGAAGATAGTAATAACACGTTTCCCTGCAAGTGTGCATATTTTTACATGCATAGCTTCGTGCTTCAATTTATTATTAGGGATCGTAATACCGGAAAAATATAACATTACTGGTATTTCATATTAAATACCGACAAATATCCATACCGGTTTTGCAAAAATAAGTTTAAAATACAAACAATTGGAATCTCAAAATCAGGCAAGTAAACCAAAATCGGATATTTTTGAAATTTATAAAAAAGTCATTAAAAAAATATGCATACTCTTAAACGGGTGATTTTAAACAAAAATAAATTACGGTTTCTTGAAATAATAGTACAATTGAGTCATCAATTCTAGAAACTGTCAATATTGATATTACTCTTGGCAGATTTAAAATATGTCAATTAATTGCTAAAAAGTTTTTTTTGATATGTAATGCTTTCTATGCATTCAAAATTCGCTTCTCGTTCATTTTTTCATTTTCAAAATCACTATTTCTGTAAAGAAAAAACAAAATAAATACCGACATATCAGATACTGTAATACCGGTAATGCAATCCCTAGATGTCAACACTTTGTTTAAGTTTATAAAGAAATATTTTTATGTTCAGTCTTTTGTAGTTTGGTATTTCATTTGTGCATTTGAAACAAGTTAATGTATCGGCTACTTTTTAATCTAATATTTATCAGCCACGATGTTACTATTAACCCATTTCTCTCCAAACCAGGTCGTTTCTTTGCTTCGTCCATCAGACTTCACACTGTACAACTGACAAGTGCCAATCTGTGCTAAAAAAACTAGCCTCTATTGCCTAGTACTACTACTTTTGCCTATTGGTATTTTGAAGATTATTGATATCTTATATATATATATCAACTGTGGAAAGGAAAATGGACGTAACCCACACATATCAAATTTTACAGGAGGCACAAAAAATATGTTTTGATAATTTTGGTCCATATGCAAATTATGAAATATACACAACCTTGAAGTGCACGGAGACTTCTAAGCCGGTGTTTGATTGACATAATCTAACATCAATTAAAGAAGTAGTTTAGGAAAACCTTTATTTCAGTGTTTTTTCTTGGTTTTATTTTTTTACAAGGTCATCTTTTTCAAACTTTAAAGCTAAATTTAGATACTTATTCGGCATTTGCAACTTACATCCTTTTGATAAAACATGGATCAAGTTTTATACATTGTGATTATTGAATAAAGCTGTTTTGAAAAAACTGTGGGTTGCGTTCTTTTTCCTTTCCACAGTCGATATATAAATTTGTTTTTCTTAACTTCGAATCATTCATTTTAAGCTATCGAATCTTTTAGTAAAAATAGCTCGCCAGTAATCAAAATAAAACATAATCACCAAGTAATATTCCAAAGAAAGAAGGCATATTTAAAGGCATTCAGAAAATGTAGCGGAAATTAAACAACATCCGTCTAACGAAAATCAATTAAGGCTCTTGTGTGCCGGAAGTCAGCCTACTGGAATGGCGAACCCATTTATCCGGCCTTTTTGGATACACAACAATACAAACATACCTCGAAGGATTTTTGGTCAGTATAAAAAAACTCTATGATAGTACATTTAATAACCCATACACCTTTGGTAATATATTTTTAATATTTTACGTTTTTATGTTATTAGTAAAACAGGGCCTCTAACTGTTATTGCGCCTGGGGCCTCCAATGCTCTTGATCCACCACTGCCTATAATATGTATCAGTATGCAATTTACCGTAAAACTATCAATCTTTATGGCTAAAAATGTGTATACTGAAGCTATCGTAGATAATACATAAGTAAGAAATTAAAGTTATATACTATTTTGATATAAGAATACAGTCAATCCTGTTTTTATGCGATTTCGAAGTTATGCAGTTTTTTAGGTTTAGGTTAGTGAAGGAACTGGAATTTCTTCCAGTTCGTCAACGTTTTCTGGTTTTTTTGTCAATAGTTAAAGTTAAATTAATGACATCATCGTCACTTATAGCAATATCCGTAAGTAATTCGTCGATATCATTATGTCTTCGTATTGGCAGCCCACCGCTGCCCCTTAAGTATCACGAATTAGCAATACCTTTTGCGACACGTGGTAGATATCGGTAAGCCACGGTGTTAGTCTTGGATGATAAAGTATGTACCGGTTTACTCGCAGTTTAAGAAGAAAACAATTAGTTTTTCGCAGCTCGTAGCGGGCATGAAAATTTAATGAAAAGTCATTCTCCGTCCGACCCTTTGGGAAATCCCACGCAAAAGTGTACAAGCGTATGGCCACCTCGCTTTCCTATTCACATTCACTTCCGGGAAGCCGTGCGTCAGTGCCCATTCAACCAGGGGTGTGGGGGGGGGAGGGTTTGAACCCCTAACCCCTACTACCAACAGCAAGCAACATTCACGAGCTGAAATGTGACTTGGTCAACATTCATTGTCAACGAATTCAAGACGTATTTTGGCACTTTATTAGAAATTATTTAGTTAAAAAAGAAATTTAGTCGATTTCTCGAATAAATTCAAAGTAAATTATCGCAATATACAATATATTATATAAGGCTCGTATTTTTCCGGTCTAAATTTATATAAAATGGTCATAATTTAAATTAAATTAAAAACAAAAAAAAACTTAGCTAACCTTACCAAATATTTTTATTCTGACCGTTCATATTTTTATTCTGACCAAACATTGGTTTAAATTCAAACCATTTAATTTGTTTCCAAACTATAACATATTGTCGGGTCCTTTAACGCAGCGGCTAGCTGTGTGAGCTTCCGTGCCAGACCTCACGGGCTCGAATCCCAGTACGAACAGCATTTTTTCGATTGATTTATCGATTTCTACTCAAAGACATCGGTGTTTGTGATATCCTTCCCATCGTTTCCATTCCTTTTACAACTGGGCGTAGCGAGAGCCATTAGTTAACCACTAGTCCTGTCCTAGCTTTATCCTTCTATCCCTACTACTTACTTTGGAAAAGAGAGGTTGAACGAGTGAGTAACAACTTTTCTCGTAGAAAAACATTTGTTGATATACCTCCATTAGGAGACCATATGGTCCACATTGGGAGCTGACATGGATAAAAAAAACTTTAGTTGTGTGCCTTGTCTAGTCGTCGGGAAAAAACCACTCCGACCTTAAATTAAAAATCGAATCCGACTAACAATTTTTTTTGTTCAATAATGTTCATATCTGTATACCGCCAGATCATTTTAGTTACTAGAATAGATCTAGTAAATTTCACCAATCAATACGATGAATCGACTGATAACTTTTCAATTTTTTAAAATTATATTTTTTCGATTTTTCCGATTACACAGATCTGGAATTTTCACCAATAATTCTTTAATAGCAAGACTCAAATAATTAGCAATAATACTATCTAGAAATTATAAAAATAGGCTGTTTTATATCACGAAAAACTACGCGATGATTTTAATTTGTTGTTAATGGCTACTACTACTGAAACAATAAAAACAGTTCCCATTATCATCATGGACCTACCCCATCAGAACCCTTACAGCACAATGTATTCCGGAAATGGGGTGACTGACGGGTAGACGGAACTTCCGCCTGAGTCAGGTAGTTTCCAGCCCACCTGAGGTAAACGATCCCTCGCAAAGTGGGCGGATTTACGGTGCCGGCGACGTGCCTGTGATATCACGTGTTTTCCCGCCCTCCTCCGCCCACATGCAAGCGATTAGCATATAAATTTAAAATGGTTAACGTGGATTTTTACAACCTTATGCAGTTAAGTGTTTTTATCACTCTCTCCATAAATCATGCATATGTGTAGCCGGGGAATGCTTTATATAACACAAGCCGATATAAAATAAATTTACGTCACATGTTTAGCCTGATACAGGGCTGAATGTGACATATTTTCAATGAACATATTAATTGATATTGTTAATAAACCCTTTAGATGCATTAATGGCAATCTGACACAAATAGAGTTAAAAAAGAAAGACTCTTTGTACACATAACTCTATTTTTTTTTAGTTTTTTAGTTACCAACTTCTGTCAAAAAGGTGACGAAGAAATATAAATTGTATCCCAATAAATAGTTGTTAGTCCGAAAGGATAAAGATGGAATGTTTTCACAAATTGGCATCGTTTCGTTTTCTCTTCGTATTGAGCGTTGATGAAGAGATTAAATTACATATGACCACGCAACCAAGTGGCCAGAACGCTATTTAGCGTTACCACTCGGTTACGGTGACCGTAAAACGTAAATTTACTAAGATATTAGAACATATGAAAAACCACTCTGACCCCTCAAAAACGTTATAAATTAATAATAAAAAATATAACAATATGTACTTTATCACAGTTACTTTACTGTCATGTTTAGTGGTTGGACGACACCGGATCTGGTCTTGACAGTCTTCTACCAACGTGGATATTCAACAAATGCTGGTTGGTGGTGGTAACGAAGGGTTGAGTAATAATATATAATAATAAGTTCCGCGATTTACCTCACGGAGCTGTCGGCGGGGTGTAAACTAGGTAATATAAAAGCAAACCTGTGGAAATGTGGAAATCTTTGTGCTTTTTATTTCAGGTAAAAGGAAAATTTAGCTTTCCTCTGAGGCTCAACTCGGCAAGCTATCACAATGAAACCTTTGAGAGTGCTGAAAGAAAAACTTTACGCAGTGACGCACTAAGCGCATCAACTACAAGCGTATTTTGAATAAATTCTGTAGATATTTTTGCTATACTTGTTAAATTTCACTAAGGCCGTCGAGCCCCTTGTTAATTTAAGAGAAAACAATATTCTCAGATCAAATTAGTACATAGCTGCAATTTTCGATTTATACATTATCTACGGCAACTTCAGTATACACAATAGTACATTTTTAGCCCTTAGATTGATAAGTTTACGGTAAATTGCATATTGTATATTATAATTTATAAGTGTATTAAGTAACAATCGACTGCTTATTTTAGTATTCCATTGAAGTGATACAAAAACTCACTGCTTCCCCAGAACACCGAGAATTGTTTTGATATGAAGCGAGCCCTTGTTAACGTATTGACAGCCTACCGCTGGCCGATTCCGCTATTTATTCGTAGATATTATGTTTCATTTAGCCTTTTCAAACTTGAAATTTTCACTCTTGCAATTTGTTATTGCGAAGTACATTTTTCAACTATTGATAAAAAATAATTTTGTGGTATACTGCGTATATCAATGACTTTAAAAGTGATAACAAATACGCCCTTTCCCATAACACTGTGAATAGCTCTGAGATTAAACGAGCCCTTTGTTAACGTATTGGCAGCCCACCGCTGAGTATACCGACAGTATATGCCAGACGTGGGCAAATGCGGTTTTTTCTGCGGTTAAGTGAAGCTTCCAATATTTTATTATTTTAAGTTTTCTTTCAGATTTTCAATTATTTTATACATGTATCTTTATACTTTATATACCAATAAAGTTTTGTAAAAAAAACTACGCTATATGAGGGTTAACTGTACTACGAGAGAACGTGACTATGGTGTGGCTCTTTACATGTATGAAAATTTAGAATGTGGCTCTTGTTGATCTCACGTGTGCCCATCTTTGGTGTATACTTTACTTTTTCCGATGAAACTGTGGTTTTTAATTTAAGTTTAATTTCTATATTTTTGGTGTTAGCCACTGTAAATTTCGCCGCACGCTGCTCCCCCACCTCTGTCCCTTTTCCCAGCAACCTTACTAGCGACCTCTTTCAGCGGTATTCCCCTGACTTCTTTCATTACTCTTCTTATATAACTTACCCTCCATAGCAGACTCTTGTATTCACTCACTATTTGCATTTCAGTGGTGAATAAATAATCACTCATCTCCTTTTACACGATTTTGAAATAACACGGTCCACCAAAAAGAACACATATGTACATTATTCTTACAAGAATTATGTCAACTGTGGAAAGGAAAAAGAACGTAACACACACTTCAAAATACCGGTCTTTTTCGATAGTTACAATTTATATAACTTGATACACTTTAAGATTTCGACTGAAGGTGCTTGGTAGAATTTCAATATTAAATTTGAATCGTTCAAAATATATACATTCTCACAGATTTTGTCACTAACGACCCGGGTTTCGCCTTTCGGCATCTTCAGGCGTTCAAGTGCACGGATGAACTTGAACTCCGCGTTGAACTTTAAGTTCATCCGTGCACTTAAACGCCTGAAGATACCAACGAACTGAACGATTCAAACTTGATACACGTTCTATCAAAAGGATGTAAGCTGCAAATGCCGAATTAGTATGTTAATTTAGGTTTTAAAACAAGGGCCTGCGAAAATTGCAAGCATAAAAAAAGACTTAAAAAAAGGTTTTTTTGAAAAATTATTTAAATAAATATTAGATAAAGTCAATTAGGAACCAGTTTATCAGTCACCGTCTACTTCACGGTGGTGTATATTTCATAATTTACATTTAGTCCAAAATCATCAAAAAAAGTTGTATTGTGTCTCCTGTAAAAAAAATTATGTGTGGGTTACGTCATTTTCTCTTTCCACAGTCGACACAGATCTTAAGCGATTCCCAGAAACAAAAAAAAACATGGAAGCGAAAAATTTCTAATAACAAGAAATTGGACAGTAAAAAACAAACAAAAGTCTTTATTAGTTAGCTCCTTGTTACATTTTGGCTGAGATAATGTTAAAATTTTCGTTGACATCTAATATATTATATTATCTACGACGACTTAAATAGGGTTTGAAGCATGGAATAGTAGCGAAAATAATGATACATAATGGCTGTCTATCTTAGAATTATTCATTTTAGCAATATGAGGATAAAATAAATAATACAACATAATAAAAGCGTATTCAGTAACATTAAATTGGTTTAATAATTATTAGGTATAATTGTATAACGGTAAAAAAATCCGCACATTTCCAGAACACAGCGAATAGCTTCGAAATTAAGCTAGTTCTTTGTCAAGGTATTGGCAGCCATTCGAAAGAAGGGCGACTCCAACTTTAATAACATAGATTCAGTGCCGGTGTGAGATTATATGGCGCCCTAGGCGAAGGTTATTGGCGCGCGCCCTTTTTGACAAATCGTCCTACTTACTTTCTAAACATTGAAAAATAAACAATTCAGGATCAAAAGATTTTTTATATCCATACCCGTTACCAAAGTGGAGCATATAGCCTTTTAAAAGAGGTATCTCAACATAAGTTTTTCTACGTGAACTGTTTGTTATTCGGTCACTCGACCTCTATTTTTCGAATCATAAAGAATACGATGCATAATTACAACGAACAAATACAAACGTCAAAATAAAATAAAAATAATTTTAATACTTCATTTATGCGACCCTAATGTTTTGCGCCCTAGGCGGTTGCCTATTTCGTCTGTATGGTGGCGCCGGCCCTGCATAGATTCAATAATATTATATACTTAAGTACAATAAAAAAAAAACGAAAAGACGTGGCAGAGTCTAATTTAATAGGTTTTTTTTTAATCGAAGTCAGATCACGATTTTTTTCACAAAGAACTCTGGCTGCAATCGAGTGTTTGATTTTAATAAAATGGTCGTGCAGCCCTGTGTATATATAATAAGCAATGATTGTCTTATGGAAATGTCATTTGTGGCCAGCAAATTGATAATAATGATAATAAAGCATGTGGTCAAATGGTATCACAAAAGAATTAACGAAGTTTTTCATATTTACCGTGAATGTTAAATCCTAACCACAAGTCGACAGAAATGTTAGAAATGACTCCTTTTGTAATTTATCAGAATAAAGTTTATGTCACTTCCTAACCGAGGGGTGACATCAGTGTTGCTATTATGTGAAACCGCAAATATAATAGATAAAGGTCGAGGAAATTTAAAAAATATTATAATAAATTGGTTTTTTATTGATTATTTGCGTTACCCACGCATTTCAGTGGATTTTTTACAAAAGATAAAACGTGTGCTTAAAGACAAACAAACAAACTCGAACGGGACAAATGAGAAGCTTTGGATTAAACACGCTCAAATCCAGTTTTGAGGAAAAATAATATATCTCTATAGCGTATATGAGCAACCACCGGCCCGCCGAGCTATTTTGTCCGGCCCCGATTCATCTCGGCGAAGTATTAGAGAAATAAATTAATAGTTCCAGGGAGGGAAAAAATAATGGAGATTACACGGGCGCTTGCAGTGGCTCCGCCCTACTAGTTCATGATCACCACCATATAAGAAATAGCAACGTGTTTTATTTAATTTAATATTACTTTATTATGTTCAATAATTTGGCCCGGCCTTCGACTTGGAGACAGAATGATAATTTGGCCTCAGACCTAGGAAAGGTTGCCCGTGCCTGCTCTATAGTCTATAATTTGTTAGCACTGATTAAAAATAAGAGAATTTAGTTTTTAACGTCGCTTACCTCGTAGTTATCATGCAATTAAGGTTTAAAATATTACTTCATAATCAAAACTGTCATTTTTTATCCCAAGCTCCTCAAATAATGTGCACATGCCAATTGCATAGAAACATATCGACCCATAATCGGCAAAAGAACGTAAGCGACAAGCGACGCCAACAATTGTTCAATACCGCCAAAGACATCAGTGACAAAAAAAAATAAAGGGTTATATCATTCGCCTGATTTTTTTTAGGGCTGTGCATTTTAGTGTTTTGACTTGTTATCGTTTGTTCCGCGTGGACCCTGGTTGAGAAACGCTGATCTAGAGAACTAAGCGTAGTTAGACAATTTTATTATAATATCAGGATAGGCATTGACTATATATTACTATATACTAACCGTACTTTTTCGAACTTAATATAAAAATACCTTCATATGTACAATTTTCTACCTATTACGGGCGTTTTAAATACATTTTTAAAAATAAATTACAAAAATAATATTTTTAACATTATTTGACAACACGGATTTGAACTTGGATCAACATTTCACAACAGACAGCGTGGATATTTACCGTTACTAAAAGTGATGCTTAATATTATGTTTGGAGGTAATATACTTAACATATTGACTGTGGAAAGGAAAAAGGACGTAACCCTCAATTTTCCAAAAGAGCTTTTTTCGATAATCACAATGTATACAACTCGACACACATCCTATCAAAAGGATGGAAGCTGAAAATACCGAATATGTATCTAAATTTAACTTTTAAGTTTGAAAAAGATGACATTGTGAAAAAATTAAAACCATGGAAAAACACTGAAATAAAGGTTTTTCCGAGATAATTTCTTTAATTAATATTAGGTTATGTCAATTAAACACCAGTTTAGAAGTATCCGTGCACTTCAAGGTTGTGTATAATTCATAATTTGCATTTGTCATAAAATCATCAAAACACCTTTTTAGCGCCTCCTGTAAAATTTGATATGTGTGGGTTACGTCCTTTATTCTTTCCACAGTCGATATGTATTTAAATAAAGTCTCAGGAAGAGCCACTGGAATTAGTTAGTACATCATTAAAATAGCTGCTTTGTAAGATAAAAAAATATGTGAATATTATTCTGTTAACAAAACTCATAAAAATAGAACCTTACATTTTCAATTCTGCCACGTAAGCCTTTGAAAACTCGACTCCTCGGCGGAGGGTAAACAAGGGAGGGAACAACATGAGGGGGTGAAAAGGCTTTGCAGGAGAAAGTATATCCGGTCGTTCGCGTGGGCACTGAGCTAACGTTGCGGGGGAGAAATGAACCCGGAAGTGCCTGCTTCTCACCCCGTTATTAAGACCACCCCCTTAGTCAAAAGAGCATTTCTCCCTGACTACGTCTCAGCGGCGTCTACTTTAGTCTACGATCATTATTCTATATACATACATGATGTAAAATCAAATATACAACCCACATGAAAAGAACTCGTCATACTTTTCCTCTTTGTAACAATATTATATTCATATTATATTAAACCTATTACGTAACAATGATGTGCTTAAAATAAAAATGACTACATACTTCCAAACACAAATCCAGCTCAGAAGATAATGGTATTAATTAGATTGACTTATAAGGCAGTTGTCGGCAACCATTTTACTAAAATTTTCACAACCGAAAAGTTTTAATTTAATTATGCTTGTTGATATAATTGAGAGGTTATTTATCAAATACATTAAAATTAACAAAAATTGCACCCATATAATGTAACAAGTCATGAGTGTCCAATTCACTGATCTGTTGCTCTACGCCAGTGTTTCCCAAACTTTTGAAAAATGTGTATCCCATCTATAACTTTCAAAACACCGAGTACCCCTCGTCAAAAAATGCATACACTTTAATAACAATCAAAATATATAAGCTGCTTCTTGCATCAGGCACAGCCAAGGCCCGGTGCAGTGCGTACCCACACGTACCCCAAGGGGTACGCGTACACCACTTTGGGAAACACTGCTCTACACAAAGAGGTCACAACGGTGCAGCTTGACGGACGAAAAAAGGAACAGCAGCAAACCCAAAAATTCCTTCCTACTCCCATCCGATCTTATAAACGAGACGTACCTAGTGAGAGCGATTAACTAACCGCTAGTCCTGTCTTATATTTCTTCTTCTAAAAATAAGTTTGAACGACAGAGTAACAAGCAGTTCTCGTAGAACATCTTCTATTGTGATAATCTGAACTAAGAGTCTATATCCTCCACATTGGAAGCGGATATGGCTACCAAGAAAACAATATATAAACGTAAAAGGGCTTTTTTCTAGTTTCAGAAATAAGTCTACTTTAGAGACCTAAAGTTTGAACATACCTACTAACAGTGGCGGCCGGTCAATGTGGCATTGGATCAATGCACCCCTTGTATGTATGAATTGTATAAATGTTATGTTTATGAATATTACTTATTTCATGAAATATAACCTCCCCTGCATACAGGAGTTGTCAATAACTTTAGGCAGCCGTTCTATACGATTGTGGGCAGTGGCGGCCGGTCAATGTGGCATTGGATCAATGCACCCCTTGTATATGCAGGGGCGGTTATATTTCATGAAATAATATTCAATCATAAAATTTATATAATTCACTCATTTTAAATTCTTCATGTATGTATTTTCTAAAATAAAATAAAATGTTCCAAAATATTTATTTTAGACAATAAATAAATTAAGAATTTAAAATGAGTGAATGGTATAAATGTTATGTTTGAATATTATTTCATGAAATATAACCGCCTCTGCCTACTAATATATTGTTTACCTGAATTCAAATTAAACTATCTCTTTTTTTACATTAACCTGTCTTGTCGTGACTGTGGTAGGTAATATTATTAAATAAATAAATTACTTACAATAATAAATTGCAAATATTTTTTCGTGTGTATGTAATATATTTGTTTTTTTATTCTAAAAATAGTGTCAGGTTCAAGACCAGACAATAACGCGACGTTATTTCGATAAAAATTGTTTTTAAAAATAATAATATTCAGGTGGCTGGCGCCTGTGATATTTTTAGATTTTTTTTTCTCTATGCTATCATGTATCACGTTTTATCTAGAATGATTATTACACATGAACTCTTTAGTATCATATTTAAACACAATATGATCTCATACGCTAAATAGATAACGTATATGTCTAAGTTAATGCTATTTTTAAACAACTATTTCGGTATATGTAATTATTTCGTCGACAAACACGACTTGGCTTAATTAATTTCACTCAGTTAACAAATGGCTTCACGTATTTATTATCGTAAGTATTTCTCTTAAAAAATTGATATGTTACTTTGGAGGCAGAGGGCTCGAAGGGGTTCGTGCGTGCCCTTAGTGAAAATTGACTAAGCCCGGAAAACCTCTTATTGAATTAGCATAAAACAATATTCTCAGATCACATCAGTATCTATCTGCAATTTTTGACACATGCATTTAAATATATTATATATCATTAACGAAGGTTAAAGTACAGTAAGCCCCCATTTAAACTAAAGTCGGGACCGTGTAATTGGGAGTAGTGTAATTGGGGAAGTGAATCTCATACAAAATTATGGATTTGGTTTTTTGTGATAAAATGCAAAGCGCGCCAAAATCCAACAAATAGACAGTCGCCCGGCTATGCGTGTATAGCCTGACACGTGTTGAATACACAGACGCTAGCCAACATTTGACTGTAGGCACCGCACAGACGACCGTCTTGTAGCAACGACAATGTAATGCGTTCAGTTGGGGGATTTGCGACGAATATTTGAAGCCAGCGCGTAATTCGGGGTAGTGTAATTGAGGGTTCCACTGTATACAGAAATAGTACATTTTTACCTATTAGTATCAATTATTTTACGGCATATTGCCTATTGTTACATAATATAGATAGATTGAGACAATATTGAAGGAATATGAAAAAAAATACTCAAACTGAAATTAAAAACATTCTCATACAAATAATAAAAAAACAAATTGCTAGAATATTATCTGATAAACATTAAAAAAAACAACTTCTCTTTGATATAAATCTTCCGTTAGAGATGGATACTTAAAAAAAACTCATTTGTAATAATTCC
The DNA here is from genome assembly GCA_031772345.1 of Himalopsyche anomala. NCBI lineage: Eukaryota > Metazoa > Arthropoda > Insecta > Trichoptera > Rhyacophilidae > Himalopsyche > Himalopsyche anomala. Next base: position 1,806,597 of record CM062827.1, read on the forward strand.
ACTTTTATTTAATATAATCAGGGCCGGTTTCATTCATGACGAGCATTATCAACTTATGATTCAGTTAAATCATTAGTATTCATAATAAAAAAAGTGTTATTATGTAGAACAAATGAGTATATTTTTTTAAAATATAATGCCTTTCCACCAAGCATTCATTGATAGTAAACACCCTAAAAATGAGTCAAATACACTTGGGCCTCGTATAACACGGTTATATGGTTTCACAAAAACGTCGTGTTATACAAATCCGTGTTATACAAGGTTTGAAGTTCATACAAAATTAGGGATTGCGTTACAAAACAAAAAATATCGAAAATGGTCTATATAAATATGTATTTTTTTTTTTAAATAAACAAATATACATTTACATATCAATTGAAAGAAATTTTAACAACATTATATAGCATTCATTCATCATCGCTATCAATTAGAATTATACATGTTTTACTCTTTTTCGAGATCGGTTGTAAGTTTTCATCATCATCGGAGGACTCTGGATTTCTTGCTAAAATCCTTCAAAAATTCGGTAACTAGCGATTGTCTGCTTTTAGCGTATAAATCTTTGCGTATTTCCTCATAAAGTTCCAAAATTTGTAATAATTCCCTCTTAAATTTCGAACTTCTTTAAGAATAAGATCCTTTTAAATAAAAATAAAAAAAATCTTTTTTTTAAATTGAAACCGTGTTATATAAAGCGTGTTGTATGAAAAATATGCCACAATTTATACAACCGTGTTTTACAAGGCCCAAGTGTACTAAAAATATTACTAACATTTTTTTGTCTGAATTTGCTAAATCGATAATTTTAAACAAAAGTATAATTTCCATTTATACAAAACATATTTAAATGTGTCATTTAACTTATTGCGTCAAATAGAATTCAAATAGAATTTAATTTGTGAGTTTTTCATAACGTTATCTAGTTTACCGTTAAATATTTAATCATTTAGTTCCGAATACTTCCTTGTTTGATTATCAACCACGCTGCAAGGAAATAGAATATTCAGTTTCGGTAAATTTCATTATCAATTATATTCTTCGTAAAACTGTCCATCACATAATTAGTATGACTTCAGTTTCAACACTAACGATTCAAAGATACCAATATTTTACTTTCAATAAATACACTTTTTTTTCGTACTATGTGACCAAATTTTATACTAAAGTATCATCAATACGTGCCTTCCGATGGAAAACATATGTTAATAATAATTTATTAACATATAAGTAATGAATTTTGTCACGCGCTATTAACAGTGTCACGAATTCTCAGCAACTCATAGACTTCTATGAAATATTTTGTTTTTGCAACCTCAATAATATTGTGATTAACTCGTATATTGTTAGGGTTGTCAACTGCAAGCTTGTAGAAAAAAAAAACATGAAAAAAATTTAAGCATTTTGAGCATTGTTAGTAGAATATAGACCAGGAATCACATGGTGGGTCAAATAAAATAATACATGTCTCTGATGGACCTCACATACATATTTTAAATCCTAATAATAATATGATATTTTTTATATCAATAATTAACACTCACAATTTTTAAATTCTTTTACTATTTATTTTTCTTTTGTGATATTTTTTTAATACCGGTAATTTGGACGTCGCGCATCACAGTAGATTAGTTAAATTTTTATCAGTCAACCTGTTTTGACACTTCGATTTTACGAATTTTAGTTTTGAGAAAAATTACAAATACAGCTATAATGCACATTGCTAATTACCTTAATTACAGAAAATTGTCTTCAAGAATATATATTATTGATAAAAATCTTGTATTTTATTTTCATCGAACATTGCTTTTATTGTAATATTTGATTGCAGGTCTAAAAGCTCCATTTATAAATCTGGAGGTGCAGTATCGACCGTTACATCAAACGGAGATAGGAAAATTGTAAACCTTTTCTCATGCTTTTGGATAAATGAAAATCTATCGTCGAATGATTTTTTTTTACTACAAGATAAATAAACCAGTTAATTTTAATTGTTAAGTGAACTCTTTTGTACTATTTTTTTAACTTTTTGCGCGACCTGGCTCCACTACACCACTGTTAAATCGCGGACAATCATGCAATCATGCAATCATACAATCATACGGACATTATCGACTATTAATATATAGATAGCAACATAAACAGTTCTAAATTGCTTTCGAGTATAGTGAAAAGAATACTTTTTCCAATCCAATTGAAATGAGGTTTTTAACAAGCTTTTGCTTCATAATAAAAAAATAAGCATCAATACATAACGTAAGTTACTAATGGGCAATTGTAAGAATTAGTCAAATATGTATCTACATACATTAATTTCTAACTTTACTGTTTTTCTAGTTTAAATGATTTATTATTTAAATGCAGGTTTTTAAAGTTAGAAATGATATCTAAATTATGGTTATTTAGAAACAATCTAGAACAGTGATGCACAAACGCGGCCCTTTTTGAATTTTGTGGCGGCCCTTAAATCTCTTTCTCAAACATACTTTTTTCACGTAAAACATTTATTAAACAAATTTAAGCAAGCTTTTTCTTCAATGAAGGATAATAAATCGGTTCATAGAAACAGGCTTACAAATATTATGTCAAATTAAAAAAAATAGTTAAAAATTAACAAAGATCATGAACGCATTAACTTATGAATTGCATATAAATGAAACATAAATATTTCACAATGAAATGATTTTTAATAAGCAAGTACTCATGATCTTTTTTTTTTGCATGGCTTATTTATTTTCTAAATAACACGGTCAAAATAATAAAATGGAACCTATTACTCATTTATCTAAATTCACTTAATCTTTTTTACACGTTTTTAAGGCTGTTTTACATGGAACATACATATTTTCTGTATAAAAAAGGATTGAGCGTACTTTAAATCATTTTTTTCTTTGCGGCCCGAACCAACGATAAATTTGTTTTATGCGGCCCGCTAGAAGGTAGAGGTTGTGCATCACTGATCTAGATGATTGTTGATTACTGAAGAAGAACATTAAAACAAGATTAAATCTACGATAAATTGTATTCTAACGAAAAACAGATGTAAGTTTTGGGTGATAAATAGCAAGCGACCAACAGAGGTGGCAACCCTATTCGTAGTATCCCCTACATGACTTAATGACTCACCGTGAATTTCTTTGGCCTGCTGGTATTTCCTCTCTCCCACGGCAACCGGAAGTTGTTAAGATTATTATGACTTATTGAGTCCAAGATGTCTTACTCCACTAATTCCCACATCAAACGTAGATCCAATCTATTAGTCATAGTTTCTTTATCATAATATAATTATTGTTTCAAATATTACCGTGTTTAGATCTACAGCAAAATCAAATAAATGCAGACAGCTAGGTATTTCAAACATTGAAATTTTTTCAATATCTTCGAAGGATTAAATAATGTCAAATGGATAACTTTGATATTCCACAATTCTACCTTATGACTCATCTGTTAAAAAAAACTTATGGCATCTCCCACACACAATAAATTAACAATCGTTTCTTTTGTATCTTCCCCTCTCTGTATATTTGCACCCAGTTGAATAAAAATCTCTCCCACTATGCAATGATTAACTTTTCACAATATGTTTATATGCGAATTGAACAAGTAAAGAATTTGAAGTGATGTCTATGTTGAAATTAAAAAAATATTGATTAAGCCGGCTTTCTTTTGGTAGAACTTCGTTGTAATACGATAAAAATATTAGAGTTTTTATTTGAGTATAACATTAAGTTATTTCGGATTCATGCTATCGAAATAACTCTCTAGTCCACAGTTTCTCAACCAGGGGCCACAGCATGTTCCAAGGGGCTACAGAGAAAAAATCTTAGGGGAGTCACAGCACAATTTTGGAGGGCCACAGGCAATTCCTGGGGAAGCTAAAATAAAAGGTCTCGCTTCTTTTCATTTTGGGAAATCCGTAAATTCGAGTCAGCGAGCAAAATTTTCAAGGAATTGAAAATAATTTTGGAATCTTTCAACTTCTCACTTCGTCTCGAAAAACTTATATGCTTATATAAAAAAACGGGTATACTGGAATTCGAACGCGTGACTTCCGTAGCCGAAGCCAAAGACGTTGACCACTCGACCACACAGACGGCAAGAGAGTAGGAATAGAAAGATAGGGCTAGGACAGGAGTTTTATAAATTGATTCTTCAATCGATTTATAAATTTCTGTTCGAAGGCGTGGATGTATGTGATGTGTAGAATTCCCCCCTCCCACCCATCCTATCCTATGAACGGGGCGTACCGAGAGTGATTAGCTAACCACTAGTCCTGTCCTAGCCCTATCCTTCTATTCCTACTCTCTAAAAAGAGAGGTTGAGGAACTGAGTAACAAACGGTTCTCGTTGAAACACTCCTGTTGAGATAAACTCTATTATGAGTCCATATGCTCTACATTGGGTGCGGACATGGACAAAAAAACTGTTTTCTGAAAACTGAAAATGTATAGTATTTTATAAGACTTATTAGATTTGTCACTGTTGCTATTTGATTATCTCATTCTTCGCGTCCATAGCTGAGACTTAGCGGCCGTTATTCAGGCATCTAGTCCTGAACTTCCTCCCTTCCAAGGTTCCTAGGGGCTTAGAGCCTGCTGTGTCCCTTTATACTCCTTGTGGAGTGCTCAAAACCTGTTGCGTCTAGTCGTTATTGTCAAACCAGGCAATGTATGTACAATTTTAATTGTATTTACACGGAAATATGATGATTAATTTATCAGTAATATTGACCAGCATATCTTATTCGATTACTGGATTAGATGACAAATTGATGACGACATTAACCTATAAACGCCCAGCGGTCCCGTACGGGACCAGTGATTATGCTACATTTCGCTATCGGATTACACTGATTTATGATAATAGTATTAAAAATATGAATATTAGCTTACATAAATGATGACTTTGAGATACGAACCATAATTTTATTTTCAGTTTCGATATATATTTTCAATATTTTTGTCATATTGAGTAATATAAACATCTGCTTTACAAGGCCGAATCTTGGAATATGCGTTGTGTTAGGCAGACCGTAATAAATCAGCTTTATCCACACCATACAACATATTTCAAATTCTCTATTTTTTGTAATTTTATGGTTTAAATTTTTTAAGTTTTGTCCTAATTTTTATCGTTTTAATTCATTAAATTTAATGTATAATAATATAAAATGTGAAAAATTTAAAATAAAGCTTTCGTTATTTATAAACAATCTTTTATTTTGCTAATGCTTTTTATTTTACCCACATAGGCTGACTAGTTTTAGAGATATAATTATTTTTATAAAAGCTACGGGTCGTGCAAATATTTCGCAAAAAGTCCACGGGCGTTTAAAGGTTAAAATATCGTATCGAAATAAACTATAAATGATTAACTTGGCAATACTCTTTTTTACAAATTATTTACCAGTCATTATCACGGCTGAAGATTACATCAAATGGCAATGAATCCATTGTCTCGGTGTTAGCTTCCGCGATACTTAACTGTAAATAATTATCGTAATTAAATGTATTAAACTGTGTTAATTCAGATCTAATTATACACCGCTTGAGTAGTCATCTTTCCTAAACCGATTGACAAATATAAATACCAAACGACACTTCCTAGTTGAGATGCAGTGCGATATTTCTTATTATGTGTCGAAATTATGCCATTTTTTTAATATGCCGACTTGTCTATCAAAATAGTAGATTACTGTAACGACTAAAATATAGCAGGGTACAGTCCAGGGCCTCAATTCTCGGAAACGGACATTTTGAACTTCGGAAGGTTATTTGACGCCTTAGGCAAGTGTTTCTCAACCTTTTGGGGCCCGTAGCCCCTTTTGAGTGTCTTTATTTGTCTGTTGCTCCTGTAACATTGTTTTGTCTTCTTTGATTTATGAATTTGCAGATTTGTTTTTTTAGCTCTTCCGATGATTTCAAATTGTAAATCCCAGAAATTTTCGGAATGGGGCCACAGGGCCAAGGTTGAGAAACCCTGCCCTAGGCAACATCCACCATAAAATTGTATAGAAATTCGGAATCGATACATTTTTTCTCGGCGACCGGGACATTCACTATTTCTAAATTTTTATACATGTACACATTTATGTCGGGATTGTAAGGGGTACATGCAATGCGGTACTCGGGATTTGTTTATTGAACTCGGGACAGTACCGTTCAAATAGCGACATCTGGCAACCCTTGACTAATTAAATGCTTGTTGCGAGAACATCAATTATGTATATTTAGATTTTAAAAATGTTAATTAATTACATTTACGCTTCGATTTTGCCTAAATTCCAATATTTTGGATTTTTACAATCGGTATTTCGATATTTGAAATACTGACAACATACCGGTATCCTTGATTCGATTATACCGGTACTGAAACCCTACATCGAATATTTACGGTATGAATATAATATATCGAAAGAAACGTAAACAATACCGTGTCTATTGAATTACAATGCAAGCAACAGTTGCTGTAAAACAATTAATGTGAAAAGATTTGCTAAACGATGATGAAACAAAAAAACCCACCGCAATTTCCTGTTTACAATATAACATAAGAATATTATATTTGCTCTCTGTATTGGATGTACAGCCCACCACTGTAATGTCCGATCACGCGGAAGACGCTCCAGAGGTCGAAAAAGACGGTGCACGAAACTGAAACTAAGACGGAGCATGATTTTAAGGAAAATAGTTATAATGATGAAACAGACATCCCTGTTGAAGATAAATGTTTTCATAGGGTAAAAATATCAAAGTATTTCAATTCTACAGTTTTTTATATGTTATGCGTTGATAGCTATTTCGGCTTTCGCCATCGTCAGAACATCGTCAGAACGTCAGAACGAAAGCCGAAATAGCTATCAACGCATAACATATGAAAAAACTGTAGAACTGAAATACTTTGATATTTTTACCCTATTAAAATGGAGTTCTACCAAGTAAATGCCAAATCAATAAATAAATGTTTTAACTGTTACTCAATTTTAATGTGTTCACTGTCAATACTTGGTGGAATGGCACTATAATAAAAATAATAAAACATTTTTAGTACTTTTTCCACATAAAATTTATTTGATCAGGATCGGTTTCGCTCATCGCGAGCATTATCAACTGAGTTTGATCAGTTGATAATGCTCGCGATGAGCGAAACCGGTCCTGATCAAATAAATTTTATGTGTAAAAATTACTAAAAATGTTTTATTATTTTTATTGTTACTCAATTATTATTTTTAATTCAAAGAATTAAGTAAACCCTTTTCTATTTTTTTTATTTTAAATTTTAATGATGCATAATGATAATAACTGCAGTCATGAAGTAAAAGTATATATGGAACCGAATACATCATGTATTTTTTTTTATTGAATGTTTATTTAAACATTACTTGTCAAAAAAAGAGAAGGTAATTCTCGGGCCCAATATGGGCGCAGCGTTTACCGTTGTTGGCTTCCGTGCCGGATCTCATGGGTTCGAGTCCTAGTATGAATTGTTTCTCGATTTCTGTTCTCGAAGACATGGGTGTTTGTGATATCTAAGAATTCCCTCCTTCTCTTCCAATACTACAAAACAGCGCATAGCGAGAGCAATTATTTAAAAACTAGTCCTGTTCATATAGTATTCGAAATATCATTTGAAAAAGTGAGGTTTGGCAACTGAGTATCAAACAGTTTTCGTAGAAAAAACTTCTGTCGAGATACTTCCTTAAGGAAGCCATATGCTCCGCATTGGGAGCGGACACGGATTTATAAAATGATATTCTATTTGCTGTTTACTCATTCACTTTGAATTTTGGATTTATTTCAACCAAAAAGTTTGCCTAGACCTGTTTTAGAACAATAATCAGGGGTGGGCTGGAGGGGGCTCGGAGGGGCTTGCGCGAGCCCTTTGCTAGATTTAAGAATAAACAATATTCTCAGAACAAATTAGTACATAATTGCAATTTCTGACTTATATATATTATCTACGACAGCTTCCAGTAAACATGGTAGTACATTTTTAGCCATTTACATTAATTAGTTTATAGTAAACTGCATTTCGTTGCATATTATAATAGAATTAAGTAAAAATCGTTTGCTTATTTAAGTATTGCATATAATTGCATATGAGTGATAAATTGCTTTGAGATTAAGCGAGCCCCTTGTTAGCGTATTGGCAGCCCACCGCTGACAATAATTACTTAGGTAAGGAAGATCATCATGCTTTTATCTAGAAAGAAGGTCGTTTAATTTATTACACATTTCATTTTTATAAGCACATTTAAAAGACAATGTTAAATAATCAACCCAGGGGTGGGGAACCTTTTCTTGTGTAAAGGCCGCACTAATTTTTCTGATTCAACATAAGGCCGCAGTTAACATTGACTTAGGAATCTTTGGCCGGAAACAATTTCATGCCAATTTGTCATGTCCAAAATTTTGCGGATTTCACAAAATTACCAGCATGGAAGCTTTTTTTTAGCCCTTCCAAGAATTTTGAATCCAAAATCTCAGGAATTTACGAATTTACAAAAATTTGCGGAATTGGCCGATCAGATCAAAAGGCCGCACCAGAGTAGCCAAAAGTGATCCACGTGGTATTTTAAGGAAACAAATAATTGTATATACGTTATAATATTCTACATACATAGTTATGTCTTATAGTATCGTAAAAGTGAAGTGAGCTTAGTAAATACACACTGCGATAATGTTTTATCCCTAATTCTCAAGAGCTCACATTATATTATGAAACACGTGTCAGTATGCGCATATCAAACCGGTGACCCTACAACCTTATAGAACAGGTGCCTAAAGTTATTGACAACTTCTTTACATGACCGGAAAATAAAATAAAATATTACTTATTAAATTACTGAGACATAATTTATTTATTGTTTTAGCAGTATTCAATAGTTGGAATAAATCAGTCCGTGTGTTTAAGCAATAATAAATTAATTGAGTTCGTACTCCTGTTTCTCGACCCATGATATTACTTTCGCAAGGTCGTCGGCTTTCGCTCCTCTCGCCCTTATGCCTCTCCCGGCAATCAAAAGTATGGAAGTGCCGTCAGTGAATTACCGGTTTCAACTGAATTCTGTTTTGGTCAATTTTGTAAAAATGAAAACATGACGTACGAAACAAAAATTTGTATCCAAGGCATTATGGATTTATTGTGACAGATTAAATAATAAAAACTAATTTATCTTTATGATTTAATACATATTCTTTCACCCCCTAACCCAGGCACGGGCAAACTGAGGCCCGCCGCGTATTTTTCTGCGGCCCGCGAGCAATATTATATATTTGTAAAAGACTCACGTTTTAATCCTTTAACGCCTTTTTAAAAAAAGATTGAAAATAAACATAATGATAGTTTAAGATTTCGACTGAAGGTGCTTGGTGGAATTTCAATATTAAATTTGAATCGTTCAAATTGTGTACACTCCCACAGATTTTGTCACTAACGACCCGGGTTTCGCCTTTCGGCATCTTCAGGGTCCCGGTCGTTAGTGACAAAATCTGTGGGAGTGTATATAATTTGAACGATTCAAATTTAATAATGATAGTTATTTTTGGATCAACCTATGTATGTAAACAAACATTTTCAATCGTGAACCTCAATAAAAACACTACGATCAAACATCACCGATGAACATTTACAAGCAATTTTAAGAACCTCTACAAAAGTAATACCTAAATTTTTAAAAAATGTCACAAGACGTAAAATAGTTTCATTCCTCTCATTAGATTGTTTTTTTTTCCATGATAACAAATAGTGTATATATAAGTTATTTTACTTGCGGCTTGCCGCTCATTTTGAATTCCTGAATTTGGCCCTCTATCCGAAAAGTTTGCCCCCCCTTCCCTAACCGGACCTTAAAACGATGCCTAGAGAAAGTGAATAACAAACAACTTATCTTATCTTAACTTCATACGATGTTCCTGACACTTTCGAAATAGATGTCGACAGTCTGGCTTACAATCAATTGTCATAAACCGAATTATGTTGTGATGCTTCATTACTATCATTCTTAAAAAATAGAAATCCGTTGATTTTTAAGCGATTGACCTTGATAATAAAAACGGATTATTACCTTACGCCCAATTTCTGCTAGGGTTTAAAAATGACTTCACCCAGTAGTTGCTGAATATTTTTTGATAAATATAATGATTGTATTGTTCATTTAAAACTTATTTTTCCTGTAGCGTTAAAGTGAGTCAGTAACAGTTTTTTGTTGTGCTAAAAGTGCACTAAATATTAGTTCGTATTTGTCATAACTTTTTTAACTTCGTACTTTGGCACGAGGAAAATTTACTATCAGAACATCTGCTGAATTATGCAAACGTAATAATTTTAAAATGTTCATATTCCATGTACGTAAATGGACATTCCGAATAAACTGCCAAAGAAACGTGACATTTATTAAGGCGAGTTATTCTAAACCTTTTCCTAGTCGCTTGAAATATAAAAACGTCGTGAGCGACACTCTTACACGAGTAACTTAGAAAATACGATATTTTTACTTCACTGATTTTTTGATAACAGAAGAAGAATATGCATAGCAATATAGATTGTATATATTAGGTCCGTATTGCAGTGGTCAACGTTATTGACTTCTGTGATGGGTGTCACGGGTTCGAATCTCAGTGTGAACAGCATTTTTTTCTATCATCGAAAACATGGATGTTTGTGATGTCAAAAATATCCTCCTCCAGGGGTGGGCTGGAGGGGGCTCGCGCGAGCCCCTTGTTAAATATTACTCAGGCCGGCGAGCCCCTTGTTAAATTAGGATAAACATTATTCTCAGATCCTATGCGTTATATAATCTATAAATATGCAGTACATTTAAATTTAAAAAGTTTTAATGTACGTTTAGGATTTCTGACGTACGTTTTTCAGCTATTGATATTGAACAAATTACAAGATACACTGCATACTGTTACAACATATAAGTGTATGAAGTAGCATTTGATAGCTTCAATAATTATTGTGCGTAATTACACATGAGTGATAAAAAGATTCACACCCAAGTAATCCAGAATATCAATAGCTTTAAGATTTAGCGAGCCCCTTGTTACCGTATTGGCAGCCCACCGCTGTCCTCCACCATTCAAATCCTAAAATGACGGATTATAGCTAGAGCGATTATCTAATCACTTGTTCCTTTTTATCAATATCATTTTTAGCCTTACTCTCTTCGAAAAAGGTATTGAAGTTTTTTGATATCTACAAATTCCGTCCTATCTTTTCAATCCTAAAATAACGAGGTGTAACGAAAGCAATTAACTAATCACCAATTCTGTCCTTGCCCTGTCCTTCTATCTTTACTCTCTTTGAAAAAATAGATGGTTGAGCAAAAGAGTAACAAGCAATTCTCGTATAAATACTTTTGTTAAGACACCTCCATAAGGAAGCGATATGTTCCATATTGAGAGCGGACATGGATTAAAATATATAAACATATACAATCATACTCACTGTTTGTGTAGTTTCTCTCTTTCGTTAAAATAATTTGGATCAGTAACTTCACTATTATCTATATAAAAAAAATACTGATACACAAGTCAATACTCACCATTATTTTATTTAATCATAGGTCACTCGTCAGTGTCTCGTGGTACAAAGGTTGATGAAGACTGGTTTACCAACTAATTTTTAAATCCCGTGTATTTACATTGTACAAACTCATAGATGTATTTAATATGTTTTTATACAGATATTTGTTTTTATTGTAAGAGAATAATTAAGTTAACTTATCCATAATTGCATAGGTAGTGATGATTGATGATACATTGATATTTTTTGGACTTTACTATGTCGCTAATTCTTCGCATCTGTAAACGAGTTATATCGTAAAAATACTCGATAGTGTTTACTTTACACTTACTCACGCTCTGTTGTAGACTTGTAGATACGATTTGTGTGCTTAACACGACAGTATACTCTACCTACGACTTGGTCACCGTTTATAGAGAATTTCGTATGAGTATTTCGTTAGTTTTACCAGTTACTTAATATTCAGTGATCGTAGGTTACTAAGCGTTTTATTGTTCAAAACATTGTTGTACCTGTATTGGCAAATTGGGAAAAACAAACTGAACAGGTTATCCAAATATATTCAAATCGCTTGATCAGTTTTCCTCAACGATTCCTAGTAATCATATGGAAAGATATTCAAGAAATGACATCATAATTCCTTATTTATACATTGGTAAACTTTTGTCATATTTTTTAACCTCGCAATTTATCAAATAGGCACCGTGGCTTAAAGCCACTCCCAACGTGGAACAGATCGTCTGATTTACTTGACGAATACGTGTATAACTTACGGAAGAATGTTATGTTTAGAAATGGAAATCAATGATATCGAATACACGGAATTTATTTTTAATATATTATAATATCAACTGTCAATTTTAGGCGGAAACTTAGAATACTAATAAAAATCAAACCCAGTGGGCTACACGTTTTAAATAATGTCACCCGCTGTGGCCTTGTTGGCTTAAGCCAGTGGTTCCCAAAGTGGTTCCTACAGACCCCAAGGGGTTCCTGAGACCGCTCAGGGGTCCGTGGCCGGTCAAAATTAATTTGGGGGTGTTATTTCCCTTGGGGGTCCGTGGTCAAATTTTTCTCCATGAAGGGGTCCGTGAGCATAATAAGTTTGGGAATCACTGGTTTAAGCGTTCTCTGCCGATCAGGTGGTTCTAGGTTCGATTATCTTCTAGTTTATCTCATATGATCTGTCAACTTCAAAATATTAGGCTGTGGTGCTAAATATTTTGTTTTAAATTTAAGAATACAAAAAATACATGACCACTAATTATTAATTTGTTTCTTTGATAATTGTTTAAATTCATTTAACAAACACACGATGGACGTGCGTTGAGATTGCTCAACGTAACATAACATCCTCATATGTATTTCCAAATCAGTTATCATCATCAGATTACCCATTATGCATTATGCGAACGATTCGCAGACAAAAAATGTGTGTTTTATCCGTTAAACAAATTCTCATCTGTAAAGAATCATATGACATTTACATTTTCACACACACACACTGCGCACTCGCTGACAAAAAGAGATACTGTGTGTGTTGCATTATACATAGACAGAAAATTCAAGACACATAATATATGTGTCTTGAACTTAATTCGAATATTTTTGAGTAAGGACCTGTTTAACTCTCGCGGCTCGGAGACTAGAAAAATACTTCTCTACCGATGGGGGTCGCTTAGGGACCCCAATGGTTTCTTCATTATTGGCCTTATTCTTATAAATTTCAAAAAAAGTAGTCTAAGGGCTTTAAAATATCTCTCTGCATCATTCCTCATACTTTTTTTTTATAAAAAATTGTGGTTTTTTTTTTAATAATTATATTTCAAGTTCCGCGTAAAAAAGACGTCATCTCAGCACACATATAAAATTGCAACTGACGCGTTTAGCCCAGCTATCTTACGAACGATCGCTTATCGCGGGCGCTTATCTCGTTATCGCGTATTATGATATAAGAATACCTTAATTATAAACATTGTATCACCCATATTAAAACAGATATTTAAGAAAATGTGGGTATTTGGGTCGCATTTATTGAGCTTAGAACCGGAAAAGTTAAGGAAATGAAGTGCATCGTTACTCTACTTTAAGTTTATAATAATGAAAAGAGCATTATAAAACACAGATTTACTTCTCGGAGGTTTACCACTTGTCCAAATGAATACAGTGAAACCTCGATTTTACGTTTTCCAAGGGATCCTGGAAAAAAAACGGTAATTGCGGGAAACGGTGAATGCGGGAAAGCTTCAAATAATAATAAACAAGTAAAATCTTAAAAAAACATTTATTTATTAGTTACTTGTACATACTGTCCTTTATGCTAGTTTGTTTCTTTGTTGTTTGGCACTTTAATCGGAACAAAGACGCCTCAAACTCGCGTACTTTTCTAAGAGCGGATTCATCGATTTCTTTGGAATAGAAAAATAATTTTATTTTTTCGAAGGCCAATAATGCTTGTGTAAATGTCGGAATAGGTTCGGTATTATGGTCTTCGCCATCTTCTTCTTCACTGCTGTCATTAGTTGCATCACATAATGACTCGATTGTTTCAACGCCACAGGTAGCTAGCTCACTGTCACTGTAAAGCACTGGTACAATTTGGAGGGTAATAAACTACCTTGATGTTCTTAAGAAATGAAGTATCTCGAGGATGGGCGGCACAATTGTCTATAAATAGTAGTATTTTACGCCCCTGAGCACTAATTGAGGAATCGAAATACCTCAAGAAAGCCATAAAAATATCGGTGTTCATCCATGCCTTCTTGTTGGCGTGGTATTTTACGGGAAGTGTTTTTATATTCTTAAAACATCGAGGTTTCAGCGATTTTCCTTCTTCTTCTCAGCTGAGTTTTAGTTTTCTTTATGGGTGGCGGCATTTTAGTTTCAATTTGGAAAAAAAAATGATACGAGATGTGAGGCAATATTGAACGCAACTGACTTGTACGAATCCAGCTACGCGACCAAAAAGTTTGTATGTACAGGAATTATTATTATCATGAATTTTAAACAATTCTACATTTGCATCATAAACAATAATACGCGTGTGGTGGATTTCAACCCAAAAAAAATAGCACAAGCGTCCAATGCGTCTAACATGTACAGTGCATTCCAACGTGTCTAGACATAACACCTGCACTCGGCTGTGTCAAACTTACTTGCTGAGATATGGAGAAATATGCAATAAAAACGGTCAATCAGGATAATATTTGTGACGGGACCAAAATATTTAGACGGTTTATCGAGGAAATCGGTAAATCGGGGAACGGTCAATGCGGGATTATTTAACATTGTTCTTATGGGAGTTTGACGGGACTATAAAAAATAAACGGTCCAGCCGGGAAAACGTATTATGCGAGAACGGTTGATCGAGGTTCCACTGTATTTGACGAGGTCAATCAATATAATAACTAGAGAAGTCGTTACTCCAGAGTCGATGCCCAGCGATTATTTGGTAATACCAGATCGGATTGTCAAGACGTTACAATAAATAATAACATATCCTTCATGGTGATTATTTATCGCTCTAATTTGGTCCATGTTTCCTGTAAGACGTTTATCAAGAAATCTTAAGATATTTTTGACTAATGAAAACAGTTCCAATAGTCAATGGTGAATCTTAAATATACGGAGACTTCGAGTCGATGGTATCGTCAGTGGACTCTGAAAATAAACATAGTTTTCTTCTGTTATCAGTTATTAACTTAGAATGATTCTGTATACATCAATTTTGACATAGCCTTACATTATTTTATATTTATATAATATGTTTAAAATTAATCTATTTTTTTGTGAAATAGTATACTACATATTATAATGACAAACGACATATTCTGATCAATAAAACAAAAAATACGATTTCATTCTATGGAAATCTTTTGTCACTAAACTAACGAAATATTTTATATAATACTAGCCAGCTCCTGGCAAGCGTTGCAATGCCACTCAAAGAAAAAAAGTGTTTGTGTTTATTGAAGTGTATGTTTTCTTTTTCTGTCTGTTTGACGTTTGTTAGAAACACATATTTCATTACTATTTTTCATAAATAATACTGGTCGTATTAAGTATTATATATTTGACCAAACAGTTTGCTTATAATCATGCACTCCAGTCTCGGCCAAACCGATGGTAAAAGCAGGATTATTATTAATTATTAAAAAGTCACAAAGTTCACTACGGAAATATTAAATTTATGTTAATCTTCGCAACGTTAAAACATAATTACTTATTCTAAATGTTCCTGATCAGCTTCGTAATATATAACAATACCTTGCACCACCATTATAGTGCTGTGACATTATTTATTGTCAATGATCTTTATTTATGGCTACCACTGCTCCCAGGTAAGGTTATTGATGATATTCTACTCCTGAGCACTCTTGTCATGCGTGTTGTATTCTGAAGAAATGATGATTTATTTGTAGACGGTCTTAATTTAATATTGTATCATATGCTCGCTGTCAAACTTTGGTCATTTGAAAGGAGTACAGTTGACAATTTTTAAGTGGCAAAGTCACAAGAACATACATCATCAGATATCTGAAATGAGAAAAAAAATATATATATATATATATACATTGTAATTTGTAAGACCATCGACAAAAGTCTGTAAAAGTAACGATACATTGAATCATTCCACCAATCAAATACATACTTACGAGATGTTTAAAACCATCGCAATTTATTTCAAAATAACTTTATTTATTTAGGAAATGTGTAATGGAATAATAGCATAATTAATAATAAGACTTGTTAACAATATTATTATTTTCTTCAGCATGTGACACCTCCACGACTTCGACTCCACAGCCCTGTTATCAAATAATATGGAAGCAGAAAATTTTATTTTTACATAATGATTATCATTTTAACGACCAATTAATATTACGCACTACTGATTGGCATTTCGTTTATTTATTTTTATTTTCATATACATGTTTATTTTATACACCTACTAAGTGGACAGAGGATACCGTTCCGGGACGGTTGGCAACCCTTGCTTACAGTAGAAGAGACTTAGATCCTTTTCAAAATGGAGGTTGGTTAGAATTTACAAATAAAAGCATTAATTGAAAACAACAACTTTATTTGTAAATTTTTAGCTTTAGGTTCGAGCAAGAAGAAATGTAAAGCCCGGAGTAGTGTTTCTCAACCATTTTTATCTCGTGTAACACCAATATTCATAGATCACGTTTTTTTAACTAATGACACTAAATTGTTCATTTGAAACTGGTTTTTTTACATGAATTATTTGTGTAAACACGATTTCCAGGCATTAAAAATACAGAAGCTCAACGAAGGAATAACGGTTTTCATAATAATAAGAAATTTAACAACACAGGACAATAATAACAAACAAAATCTTCATTAGATCTAGAGATGAAACCTATGTAGGGCTAGTCTCTCATAAAAGTCCCCGTATATAAATCAAATACCGAAAAATAGTATTTTTTTTTTAAATTAAAATTCATACTACTACACACATAATAATATTGTGTGTAATTTACTTATCTTCATTGTAAAAACAGAGAACCAGTATTCTATTTTTTGCAGGATTTTTTTTTGTGGAACGCATCTACCGCGTAAAAAAAGAGTTGATTGTGCGTCAAGAAAATACATTTTATTTTCGTTGAGTCTTAATGTTTGGGAAACCCTGGCATATGTTATTTAATACTAGACCACAAAAGAACTAACTTGAAAGGTTTAAATATTTTATTTTGATAACGGAAAATTTTGAATCTTTTTCAAATTATTAAAATAGTATCTTAACAATTTGAAATGTTTCCATCGCACTTGGTGAATAAATCTGCTGCTTGCGTTCGAATAAAAAAAAAATCAATATGAAAATATAAGACACTGAGGGTGTTTAAAATTCAACAGGAAGTAAAAAAAGTGTGATATTTTAATTTTTGTTTACGCCGTTAAAGGAAGTGTCCTCATATGACATTGTAAGGTAAATTTGTACACAGTGAAATAGGCATAATAATACGTCTGCTTGCTAGCGCTAATGACCGTAATGCAGGTGAATAAATATTTTGCGATTTCACAGTAGTAATCAGCCAGGAAAAAGAAATACATAATTTATTTTATGACTCCCTAATTTACATAGTAATATTTACCAGACGTAATGATTTTTATTTTCTAAGTGTTTCCGGATTTTTTAAAAATTACAAGCAGTTAATACAGGGGTGGGTTGGAGGGGTTCGCGTAAGCCCCTTGCTATTTTTTTACTATGGCCGCCGAGCCCCTTGTTAAATTTAAGAAAAAAAATATTCTCAGATCAAATTAGTATATAACTGCAATTTCTGACTTATATATTATCTACGACAGCTTCAGTATACGCAGTAGTACATTTTTAGTCATTTACATTGATAACTTTACGGTAAATTGCATATTGTTACATATCGTAAGTGTATTAAGCAGGGCTGTGGAGTCGTGTAAAAAAAGATGACTCCGACTCCAAGGAAGTTTTTCAATAATTTCATTTTAACTTATACATATATATGTATTCGATCAGATCATCTTTAGTCAGCCAAGCATGATATGTCAAAACATTGGTCTATTTTGTTTGAATACACATCATTAAATATATTTTTCAAAAAAAATCGAACCGTTCATTTTTCATGACTGGTATTAAGTACCAATCGATTGATCATTTAAGTATTGCATATAATTGCATAGGAGGGATAGAAAAAATCACTCCTTCCCCAGAACACCGAGAATTGCTTTGAGATTAAGCGAGCTCCTTGTTAACATATTGGCAGCCCACCACTGAGTTAATATGATAGTAAGCGTTCAACTATTGACACTATCGATCGCGCCTAGCCAGGCTGTTCCATAACGGGGCCGTTGTGCACGAATATTTAGAAGATGCCTCCCAATATGAATGGCCTTTATCAGTCTCCTAATGAAGTATCTCAGGGGAAGTACTGATTGTCTTCCCTTCTGGAAAAGGTTAAGCCCAGGACCGAAAGAAATTTGGTCGCTCCAGGCAAGATTTTATTTCCACCCTACTTACAGCAAACCAGCTGCGTGGTCAAGTGGTTAGTGTCGTCGGAATTATATTATTGGCTGGTTTTATAGAATTATTTTAAAAAGGCATGGGTTTGGATGATATCCTTTATTTTGTCCCACCCATCATACTCTAAAACCGGGAGTAGCAAGAACGTTTAGTTAAACACTAATCCTTGTACATTTCATCTATCCCTACTCTCTACTAAAAAAGACAGATTGAGTGACTGAGTAGACTGAGCAGTTTTCACAGAAAAGATGATCTGATGAAATACATATCGACTGTGGAAAGGAAAAAGGATGAAACCCACGGTTTTTTCAAAATAGCTTTTTTTCGATAATCACAATGTATACAACTTGATACACGTTCTATCCAAAGGATGTAAGCTGAAAATGCCAAATTAGTATCCAAATTTAGCTTTTAAGTTTGAGAAAAGATGAGCTTGTGAAAATTGAAGCCATGAAAAAAGATTTTTCCTAGACAATTTCTTAAATTAATATTAGATTATGTCAATTAAACACCAGTTTAGAAGTCTCCATGCACTTCAAGGTTGTGTTTATTTCATAATTTACATATGGCTGAAAATCATCAAAACACGTTTTTTGTGTCTCCTGTAAAATTTGTGTGGGTTACGTTCTTTTTCCTTTCGACATTCGATACATATAAGTTAAAATAAAATAATTGAAAAATTTCTTCGGAGATGGAGTCCGCAGCCCTGTTTTTAACATCAATGGAGATTTACCATCACTCGATTTTCCATATGAAAAAAAATGTATTAAAAGTGTTTCAGAGTTTTATTACCATTTTTTCGCAGAACACTTATTTAGGTCCCACGTAACATAGTTTGGGAAGCTCTGCAATATACAATGTGTCTCAACATAGCGACTAAATTGGCCAATGAAAGATGGAGCTATTTGTTATATGCTTAAAAAACCTATTAATCGTAATTTTCAAAAGTAGTAAATCAATGATTAATTATTGATAAAAATATATGTGACATTGGAAATCGATGAGTCGCTTTACAATACGCATACATTAACGCGAATTATTGTAGAATTTGGGGGGGTCATGAGCTGTGAATGAGAATTCTTGACCCGAATAGTGAAGAAAAGAATTGAAACGCTCGAAATACTTTTTAGTTGCTTGTATTCAAAACCGGAACTGGACAGCGATCGTAAACAATTGGTACGGTTAAGCCCCGATTCTCCGAATAAAACATCGAATAATTCAGAAAACCGATAATGCGGGAAATCTTCAAATAATACAAAAAAAAAGTTTAATTTTCAACAAACTTCTTTTTTTCATTTTCGTATTTAAGAATATATAAATTTATTCTTTAATTGCTCAATGCGCACTAGGTTGCCTATTTGTAGTTTGGCACTTAAATTTTAAGAGACATTCTTTAAGCTCGCGTATTTTTCTAAGTATGCCGCCTGTGTGGTCGAGTGGTCAACGTCGTTGGCTTCGGTTACGGAGGTCCCGGGCTCGAATCCCGGTACGGACAGTTTTATAAATTGATTTTTCAATCGATTTATGAATTTCTGTACGAAGGCATGGATGTATGTGATATCTTGAATTCCCCCCTCCCACCCATCCTAATCTATGAACGGGGCGTATCGAGAGCAATTAGCTAACCACTAGTCCTGTCCTAGCCCTATCCTTATATTCCTACTCTCTTCATTAAAAGAGAGACACATATGTTGCAATAAACTCGACTAAGAGTCCATATGCTCTACATTGGGAGCGGAGACGGTTTAAAAAAAAATCCAAGTTAACTTTTTTTGCTAAGTCGGCTCGTTATCTCTTAGATTTTTTTCACCGCGTTAAATAGTTTCCAGTGTCTCAGCTAGAGTTTTAATTTTCTTCATTTAGGTAGTTTAGTTTTAACTTTTGAGTTACAAAAATACGCGCAACCAGATTCAATGCGATGTAAGACTATTTATGAACGAAAAAATAAATATTTAACACAAATGGTCAATCGGAATAAATTCGGGACGGGGCGATAATGTTTAGACGATTGATCGAGGAAATGGGTAAATCGGAGAATTATTAAACATTGTTATTACAGGGTTTTTATCGAGTAAAAAATAAGCAATCCGTGCAAAAAACGAAGATAGCGAGAATGGTAGATCGGAAAAAAACGCGAAACGAGATGCGAGTGAAGACTATTTATGAGAAATATTCAACCAAAACGGTCAATCGGGATAATATTTGTGACGGGACCAAAATATTGAAACGATAGATCGAGGTAAACGATTAATCAGGGAATGCTTAATGCGGGACTATGTGCTTGGCCGGGAGTGCTGGGACTATGAAAAATAAACGATCCATGCGGGAAAACGAACAATACGAGAACGGAAGATCGGGATTCCACTGTATTTGATGTTTTGTATTTAATGTATAACTAAGACTTCTTAGAAGTAACCCATTTTATTGTTTTTTTAAATAGTATACAAAGTTATTCAAATTATTTATACCGATTATTGTCACCTCAATTCCAATTATTTTAGTCGTATTTTAGACGCCAGATATTTGAATATTAAAACAGCAAGTGAATAAAAAATTATAAACGAGTTTTAAATATAAACATTACTAAGCAATTTACCTTGCAAATAGTGTCTCAAATGACCTATACCAGTGGTCGGCAAACTTATAAGCCAAAGAGCCGAATATGAACATTACAACAATTTAAAAAAAAATTGGGAGCCAAATCTGCTTGTTTAGTAAACTTTTATTATTACAAGTAATACACTTAATAAAACTAAATTTCATACTTAATAAATATTTATTAATGCGAACAATGTGCTTGCTTGCTTTTAATTTTATGCATGATTCCAAGTTCTCATCAATAAGACGACTTCTCAGTTTAATCTTGATAATGTTCATGCTTGAAAAAGATTTTTCGCATATATATGTAGAACCGAAAAGGGAAAGAACAGCAAACGCGAGTTTTTTCAGCTGATCGTAAGAGTCAGGAATACTATTCCAAGTGTTGAAAATATGTAAACAGTGCTATTTATACAAGTTAAATTGAAAT
Source organism: Himalopsyche anomala (assembly GCA_031772345.1). Classification (NCBI taxonomy): domain Eukaryota; kingdom Metazoa; phylum Arthropoda; class Insecta; order Trichoptera; family Rhyacophilidae; genus Himalopsyche; species Himalopsyche anomala. The sequence goes on from CM062827.1 coordinate 1,828,172, forward strand.
AAAAGGTGTAAGCAACTACTAACAATGAAAAGGATTTACAAATTACATTATAATTACACAAAATTAAAATGCTTAACACCTATAACATACAACTAAAAAATCATCAATAAATATAAGTGGCAAATGACATCAATTATAAACCCAATTAAAATTTGTCCTTTATTTATTTATTTTTCATTATTTACTTTAGTAATGTAGAGTTTCATTTTGTTTTTATAAAATTCCCAAATTTTAATTGGTTTACATATTTTTCTTATCAGTTGATAATGCTCGCGATGAGCGAAACCGGTCCTGATCAAATAAATTTATGTGGAAAAAGTACTAAAAATCTTTTATTATTTTTATTATAACGCCTTTCCACCAAGTATTGACAGTGAACACCTTAAAAGTGAATACGTTTTCATTGTTGAAATCGAGTGATAACTCAAATGACAAAAATGCCTTGTTAATGGAAAATAAAGTATCAAAATTGGAAACGGCTCCGCGAATGTATTTGGTTTAGCACCGCTGGACTAGACAGGTCATTAAAAGATGTTTGAAAACATCTTCTATCGCACAATAAAACCACCTGCGCACTTCCTTTCAATAATACTACACCAGACACGAAACATCGAACAACGGACTGCTTGCTTCTCGCTCAGCTAATTCTACATCCGGTCTAAATCAGCAAAACAAAAAATTCACTTCCGGCACGCTAGAAACTGTACACCTCTAAAAGTGTCAGTATAAGAAACGTTTATTATATTTAATATTTGTAATTTGTATAATAAAGAGATTTAAAAAATATCTAATGCGTGAAAGATTATTTTTTTTATGAAATTAATATTGCACATAGTAATTGGGAAAAAAAATATGAATATTTATAGAAACAACTTTTTTCTTATCGATACTTTAGTTCCAATTCGTATCAAGACAAGCATAAGGAAAGAGTTAGATTACCGGTATCTACCACTTCCAAAATGTAACAAGTGGTAATCTATAGTTATTGTATATTACAACCACGGAAATCCTGTGAAAACCTCTTATTAAAACATACTAAATTTCCTTCAATGAAATCACAAAACGTTCACTGATCTATGTATATTAATTACTAAGTGACCTCATTTTTTAACGAAATTTTCTGAATTATAAAATATTTTTTTTCTGAGTAATGAAGAAAGTATATCCGTTTTTAATGCGTCTAATACACGGGCTCCCAACCTATGGGTCGCTAACTTATACAGTCAACTTAAATTACCTTATTAAAAATGCATTTTTTAATTGCATCCGTGTCGCGGGTCACATGGCTTTTATAAAAAAGGTCATCATCCGAAAAGGTTGGGAACATATGGTCTAATAAAAGATACATTTGTTCTTTTTTTGACTTTGTAGACTCGTCCGTGTACAATTCGACCTTCAGTCTTCTTAAATTATGTGTACTCATGAACTGTATCCTTTTTTCAAAGTATGTATACCTAATTATAATATTTTCAAAGCATATTGATGCAAAATTTCATCTCGTTTCATTTGTGTATACATATGGCAGTATCAAATCAAATTGTTGACGTTTTGTAATGAATTTTAATAAATGAATTATTGTAAACTGTCTTGTCAAGTTGAAAAAGCCGGCTTTCGAATGTCGCAAATATTTCGTAAAAACTGGTTTTTCAAACCCGGTTCTTGAAAACTGACAAGCCCTAATTTAGATTGATGTGTAAATATCATGGCATGACGTCACGCCGTTCGATAGTTTTGATTAACGTACAGATACGTCTATTGTTTGTATTACTACAATTAAAATAATTCAGATGAAAAAATAATATTTAGGTCTCTATAAATTAACTTATAACTTTGTGAACTGTCTTTCTGGCTGTCTACTTCGTAATCTATCAAAAACTTTGACACCGTGACTGATGAGTGTCTTGTCTTATTCAATATAATAATATATTCCCTTCAAATGGTTCACCAATCTGCATGAAGTTTTATTCAGTATTTTGAATTGCGTTTAAGCTAAACGGAAGTGTTTTAAGCGTTGGCCGGATGCATTCAGGGTCGAGACACAAAGGCTCGTCTTCCTGTTTCGTAAACGGTTCAAGAATATTGTTCCTGAATGGGTTTAATTGTTTCCTCATCGAGGAAGTCACAGAACGACACTAAACGGAATTAGCATACGAAAATATTGAAGTAAACACGACGACAATCGTTTGTTGAAAGAATCAAATTGAATTTAAATACATAATAATATGATGTCGTAAAGAACTTTTCTCCTGTACTTAATAATATATTTGTCGGATCCGTTGTCGAATGGCAGATGTCATTGTCTTTGGGTTCGGTGTTCACTGGTTGGAGTCCTAATACAGACAGTTTTACAATTTGATTTTTTAATCAATTATTTGCATTTCTGTTCGAATGCATGAATGTATGTACAATCCTAAATTCGCTCCAAAAAAATAATATAGGGTATTTTTTTTACCATGTCCGCTCCCAATCTGGAGCATATGGACTCCTAATGGAGTTTATCTCAACGACGTTGACCACTCGACCACACAGGTGACATTTTATTTACTTAAATATAAACTAATAGGGTGCATAAAAGAGTAGATAAACCTATTTATTTTTTTCATATATTAAGAGCGGATAATGTGAAGCATATGGACTGCTAATGAAGATTATCCAAACTAAAGTTTTTTCTACAAGAACTACTTGCTACTCAATTGCTGAGCCTCTCTTTTCAAATGGAGTAGGAATATGAGAATAGGGCTAGGAAATAACTAATAGTTAAAAAATCGCTTTTGCTATGTCCCGTTATTTAAGGATTGGAATGGAAGAAGGCAATATTTAAATTACAAACACCCATGCCTTTGAAAATTGAAAAATGCTGTTCGTACTCTTGGATCCATGAAACCCGTTACGGATACCAGCGACGTTTTCCACTGCTCCACGGACCAGATATAAGAATAGTTAAATGAATAAAAGTCCATTGTACTTAAGACAAAAAAAGGTTTTCAATAAACTCTGGTTGGTTAACCTTAGTCTTTGGTCTTAGATTTAAACCGGATTAGTAGCCTTACATACAACCATATCTTTTGACAGAAATCTATACATCAATTTCAATTTCAATTTATAAAACCCATCCGTACTGTGATTTGAACCAGCAATTTCCGTAACCAAAGCCAACGACATTCACCACTCGACGTTGACCATCCCTCTCCAGTTGTTATTTCTTAAAGTTAAATGAATGTGTCATCGTAAAATCGTATCTCTGCGTAAAAGTAACGCTTCTAAATATTCATGTTTTCATTTTCGAAACAGCAACGTTGAAAACAAATTATTCCTTTTGTTAGTACTTTAGTAAAATTTCATGTCAGAAATTTCTTGTTGAATTACCCAATTTGTAGCTCTTACAACACAAATTCTTTAACATATTAGGATAACTTTGAAAAATTGACCAAGTCGCAAACGATTTACAAAATGTGCTCATCATCGGATACTAGATGTAAGAAATATTGAATAAATTATTGACTCGATCTGCTTCATCCTCTGCAACCAGTGGATTTATATCATCGCAAACAATAGACAAAAACCGGTTGTGTTTTGCTATATAAAATCAACATCAGCTTCAGTGCAGTACCCAGATCAATGTACACAAATAATATATTCAATTTATATTTTAGTGTATTACTTTTTTTTATCAACGTCCACTCCGAATGGTTTCTTAATGGAGGTATCTCAACAGAAGTTTTTCTACGAGAACTGTTTATTACTCAGTCACTCAACCTTTCTTTTTCAAAGAGAGTAGTAGCAATAGAAAGATTAGGCTAGGTCAGGACTTGTGATTAACTTATCGCTCTCGCTACGCCCGGTTGTTAAAGGATCGGAAATGGCATTCGAAAAGAAATCGATAAATCGAATACAAAATTGTGAATCTTTGATTGCCATATCCGATCCGTTCATTCGAATCGTGCAAATGGCAAACGCTTCAATTCCGATTCTGCGCGAGTCATTGATTTTCTCACCCTTTAACAGCTATAGATTCTTGACAGTTAAATATATAATAGTTACTCCCGTTCATTACAAGGTTAAGGTCGTTTCGATTCGTTAGATCCGTAAATGACTTGTTTATAAAATACGCATTTCGTTGGGTTGTACTTACATTATTTATATCTCAAAGTAGTATTTCTAGTATGTAACTCAAATCTTAAATGAATTCAGTGTCAAAAATTTATTTCTTTAAATTCTAATGTATAAATAATTCTAACATTTTTTTAAGGCCGTTATTAAACATGCCAAAATTGTCATTATCGACAAACCGTCAACCAATGTATGTTAGCGTTAAGTATGAGTTTAAAGGACTATTAAAATACAACATATGTAGTGTAGTATAATATATTTAGAATTATGTTAATTTATATTAAATTAACTTATAATTGGTGCTCTTGTTATAGCGCACCATATTTTTATTAATTGATTTATTATTCGATCGACGTCGGACGCCACTGGTGTCAAAAGTGCACTATCTTAAAGTAACTAACTCATTCGGTAATGGTAATATTGTGAAACGATTACTTTTAGAACATCCGTTTCGAGTCGCCTCCGGTAGTCGGTGAAGAAATGAGAGCGTAGACCAAGTAAACGTGCCATTAACATATAATAAAGCACTGATATCCGGTGTTGCCGCAGACCGCCATTTCATTATATTACGCCTACCGGAATAGCCCACTCGCTTGCCAGCCGAGAACCGGAAGTCGGAATGACTGGCTGCCTCTAAGATTTGAATTCTAATACCGAAAGAATGTGACCGCTTCCGCTTGGAGCAATGATGCATCGAGTGACTGCACAGACAACTAGTTGTCTTGTCGTCATGGAGTCCTGAGTGGATTTTGTAATCGATTCTCGTGATTTACAATCAATATCGTCATACTCACGATATCCGAATTGACCACTCACGCAAAACATCACAAGATTTCAGGTGCATACATGTTAAACCTATAAAATATGGAATTCTATGATTAATGTTGATATTTGATGTATTTGGAGGAATTTTTCCTATTTATTTCTGCGAAATCTATATGTGAAAAGTTATGTCATAAATCAGTACTTTTCAGGTAAGTTAAAATGAGATTGGCATTTATATAACAATTGTTAAAAACCACGACTTCGACTTCAGCATTTACAAATGGCCTGACTCTGATTCCGACTGAAAAATAATGCAATATTGTAGGTAAATAAAGTATTTGCATAGTTGTTGATATCTACTAAAATGGATAACTTTTTGTATTTAAATTTTACTTAAAAAGCAGAAGTCTCCCGATTTTCGATTAGGTACAAAAGCAACGAGAAATTTACAAATTCAGTAACGTTGATTCGATTGGTTCCAGCGGTGGGCTGCCAATATCTTAACAAGGGGCTCGGTAAATGTTATCCACTTTTTTATCCATGTCCGCTCCCTATGTCGAGTATATGGTATCCTAATGAAGGTATCTCAACGAAAGTTATTTTTCTACGAAAACTGCTTGTTACTTAGTCGCTCTACCTCTCTTTTCCAAAGAGAGTAGTAGGGATAAAATGATAAGCATAAGACAGGACTAGCGATTAACTAATAGTAGCGCTCAGTTGAATTGAAGAATCGGAAGAGAGGGAGGCAATCTTAAGACATCACAAACACCCATTCCTTCGAACAGAAAATAGATAAATCGATCGAAAAAATGTTTTTTCGTACTGGGACTCACGGACGCTCACAACGCTGAATGAAAAAACGGAACAACTAATTTTCAAATTTATTCATCTACAGAAATTGCAGTTGTGTGATGATTTGATATAAGACGAATGATTTTCTGATCTTAACAAGGGGCTCGCCGGCCACGCCAAGATTTAACAAGGGGCTCGCACGAGCCCCCCCGAGCCCCCTCCAGCCCATCCCTGATTGGTTCTCTTTCTTTTTTACGTATATGTAGTATTGTAGAATTGTGCATATTCAACTTTTAAGACTTGACGTTTTCTTTTTACACACGGAAATTTATCATCCCATAGCGCGTATCTGCATCATTAAATATAAATATAACTATTTTTCACGCAAAATCCATGCTTTACTTTGGTTACGGTCATGGATTAGAAAAAAGTCTTTAGTTAAAAACTTAAAAAGAAGTAAGTTCCAGCGTCATGTTTTTTTTTAAAAAAAGCACTGTGTGTACCTCATATTACTTGGAAAGGAGACTGAGAGACGTTTTCACACCCATGACTCGCTTCTGCTTAGTGCCGACATGTTCTGGTAATTGTATTTAGAGCGGGCTTGAGCGAGCAGTGAGCAAAAACTTACAAGTTTCATCATTGATCTGGGAAACTAAAATTACACTAAGCGATTTCTCAAAAACCGGTTTCAACCTATGTATGTAATAATAATTAATTCTTTGAAATAATTATTTCATCGATGTGTTCAGAATGAAACAATAACATTTCAGTACAGTTTCAACGAATATAATCAATATGATTACAATTCTAGGAAATAATTGGCTATTTCCTCCACTTAGTATACTATATATCCCCAAGGGTGGGCTGTAGCGCGATCCCCTTGTTAAATTTTACCGAGGCCGGACAGCCCCTTATTAATTTAAGAGAAAACAATATTATCAGATCAAATTAGTACATAACTGCAATTTCTGACTTGAATATTATCTACGAAAGCTTCAATATACACATAAGTACATTTTTAGGCATTTACATTGATAAGTTTACGATAAATTGCATATTGCTTCATATCATAAGTGTATTAAGAAACAATCGATTATTAGATATAATGGTAAAGGAGTGAAAAAAATTCACTCCTTCCCCAGAACACCGAGAATTTCTTTAAGATTAAGGGAGCCCCTTGTAAACGTATTGGCAGTCCACCGCTGTATATTCCTAAACCAAAGTAATAAGACTCTTCGACCATTACGATATCTGGATGTGAGTGATTCGACGGTGCTCAGTATGTACAATAATTATATTCAGAATTTAATTATATAATTAATGTCACAGCACAAATTATCGGCATGTTAAGTCGAGCGATAAGTGTTCGACCTAGAGATCAGCAGGTTTCAGTTTTGATTCCTGACAAGGTCAATACCATTTTTTGCAATTACAAAATTCAGATCTTTGGCATAGGTATCTGTGATGTATTTTATAAACGTATATGACTAACAATACATTCTCATCGAGTTTTTCTCGTATGATCTTTCATTAGGCATTAGCTGTGAGCTGTGATGTCAAATATCTTTTAATTTTAAGATTTTATTTTTAAAAAAATAGGAGTAAAGGGCTAGGGCATTACTAGTCGTTAATTAATTGCACTTGCTACACGTCGTTATTATATTATTGGAAGCGTGGGTGGATTTTTTAGACATTACAAACATAAATGCATTCGAACAGAAGTCGATTAAAAAAATACTGCTCATAGTGAGGCTTGAACCTAGGAGATCTGTCACGGAAGTCATCGACGTTGACCGCTGCGCCACAGACCCGAAGAGGGACTATTCATTCACTTTCTTTGGATTATTCTTCATTCGCAACCAAATTCAGCACCTCTCAAGTGTTATTCTGAAAACATTTCCGCGCCACCTAAAAGCGCCTTCCTCTTTTGTAGTGAAAAATAACTTAAAAACAATTAATTATAAAATACCTGTTTCAACTGAATATTTTGTTTTGAAAGACATGTCGTATCTACTGTAAATTCAGCGAACATGTACCATTTAAGATACATCTCTTAATTTTGTTTACAAGAAAATTCTAGTATCTTCCACGAATCGAGATAAAACGTACGTGCTTTGTTTGATATTTATTAACTAATAACTGGTTCCTAAGACGACAAAAACACTTCAAACATATCTTCCATGCTTGAACCTACCAGAAGTATTGTTATATTTACGGAATATTCAAGAAAACAACCTGATGGACGTCATACTTTGTATTACTGATTTATACTTCACACGCGACACTGCATGCTGATAAACACGTTTAATTGCAAAACGGGAATCGAACATAAATTAATAATGTCTATACTTAACATATTGGTATAATATTGAGACGATGGCAAGGCCAGGGTTACAATTGTATATAATGGTATTTTACAGTGCCGGCGCGAGGTGATTTGGTGCCCTAGACAAGAATTTCTAAACGGTGGGCCATGTGGGAATTCCCAAAATTAAAAAAAAATGTAACCTTTTTTAGCTATCGCTTAATATTTTATTGCACTATAAAGAGGAGTTCTATTTGTGATGGCAAAGATTTTTTAAGTTTTCGAGCTACCGCTTGAAGCTCACTGCATAAATATTTAATATTATTCAAGTTTAAAAATTTATTTTATTCCTCCATTTATGCGCCCTACTATGGTTTGTGCCCTAGCATGTTGCCTATTTCGCCTATATGGTGGCGCCGGCCCTGGGTATATAGCACATGTAGGCAAATTCACTATATACATCAATTATTCATGAATGAAAGAGGCAATATAATAAGATTGATTCTTTTCATATAAAATATTTTGATCTCGTTTCGTATGGCCTTTAGATTCAGCTTAGGAACAAATAAAAGATGAAATATTTTTTCTTTAATACTTATTTTTTAAAAATGTGTATAAGCTGGGTGTCGAATCTTGCATAATACAGTAGAACCCCCAATTACACTACCCCGAATTACGCGCTGGCATGAAATATTCGCCGCAAATCCCCCAATTGCACAGTCGCATTCCATTGTCGTTACTACGAGACGGTCGTCTGTGCCGCGTATACAGTCAAATGTTGGCTAGCGTCTGTGTATTCAACACGTGCCTGTATCACGCATAGCTGGGCGTCTGTCGTGTGTACGGGATATTTACTACTACAAAAACTAAATATTTCATCCATATTTTTTTTTGCAAAACTTAGGGATATCTTAGTTTTTTGGATTTTCCGCGTAAAAAAACCAAATCCCTAATTTTGTATGAGATTCACACCCCCAATTACACTACCCCCAATTACACGGTCCCGACTATAGTGTAAATGGGGGTTTTACTGTATTCTGTGTTCGGAGTTTTCTATGGACGGATGTTTTTGTGGACGGAAGAATCGGGCTATAGAGTTTTTTGTACGGAGAATTCGCATTCAGAAGAATCTTGTACGAAATAAATTACGAAATCGCCTAAAATATTGAATTCCACTAATTGTAATTCTATATTAAGATTATTTTTAAAATACAACAGTGTTGTAAAAACTTCACATTGATTATCAAGATGAGAACAGGTTTCGCTCATAGCGAGAATTATCAACTAATTAAATTATATGTAACGGTACAGGCAGTGCCGGCACAAGGTTATTTGGCGCCCCAGCCAACGGTTTTTGGTGCGCCCCCTTTTTAATAAACCGTTTCACTTTTTTTTGTGAAATAATTAAAAATACAATTAGGGATCATTAGAAATAGTTTTTTTAAACACCCATGTCCGCTCCCAATGTGAAACATATGACTTCCTAATTAAGGTATCTCAATAGAGGTTTTTCTACGTAAACTGGTGTTACTCTCAGCCTCTCTTTTTCGAACTATAGATATAGAATACGACACATAATTACAGTGAACAAATACAAACATCAAAATAAAAATAATTTTAGTACTACATTTATGCGCCCATTAATGTTTTGCGCCCTAGGCGGTTGCCTATTTCGCCTGTATGGTGGCGCCAGCCCTGGGTACATGGATATATATATGTAAACAAAATTAAGTAAAATATCCATCGAAAATAACGAATCTGTCAAATTGAAATTCATTAATAAAATCACTATGTAATAAAAATATTTCCATATTAGATTTTCTATCACAGAATAAAAACAACATAAAACAAATACATACAAATAATAATTACATTTCTATTCGATCACTAGGTATTATTTAACCCACGCACATGCTTAGCATTTTCTTTAAATGCAGCTATTATTTAATTATTGTTTATTATTTATCTTAGACGGTTAACTATGAATTGAGTAAATATAATATTGACATTTTACCTACAAAGTATGGTGACAGCATAGTATATTATAGTAGACGCCAACTAGTGGCCCTCGAACCGCCGGAGATTCATTTTAGATGGTAGATTTTTTTTAATAAAACGGTTTTTTACATTGTTATAATACTGCGGTACGTTTTTCGTACATCAATGTCAGTTGACAATGCTCGCGATTAGCGAAACCGGTCCTGATCTGAAATAAATTGTGTGGAATTATTACAAAAGTTTTTTTTTTAATGACTTTTCAGTAAAAAATGATTTAAAATCTCTCGAAATATATTTGCAGTATTCTTTTAACACCTTTACGTTGGTAGCAGGGCTACCAACAGTCGTTTTTAACAAAAATCAGTTCTTAAAAACCGGTTTTTTTTCAATTAAATTTGCGAAATTCGAAAGCCTGTTTTTTTATATATAGTTAATTTTTCAACCCGGTTTCAATAAAGAAAATTAATATTTTTTTATTATTATTTAAATTAAACTTTTTATAACTTGACTTGAAACCGCAGTGGTTACGAATAAAACAAGATAGATTATGTAGTAATTTAATAGTGAGTACACATCAATGATTTGTTAAAAACATTCTGTCCATGCAATATGTTTGCTGTGGATTTTGTTTTGTGTAAAACATATTTATTTCATGACAAGGAATAATTGATGAAATTTAAAAAAAAATAAAACAGTTTTATTGTAATAGTGTTTAGGTATACTAAAAGAAATACTGTATTTATTTGAATTTCACTTGTTTTATTATACTTTGAAGACTGGGTTAAGTCGAGTTATATGATATATTGTAATTCGAAAACCGGTTTTTTAAATCGGTTTTCTTATAAGCCCTAGTTGGCAGTCCCTGCATTAATGTGTAGTGACGTTATGCTAGTGTTTGTAACGCACGTACCCGGAACTCGAATAAATTATAACGCCTCGACGACACCTTCTGTGATGCCAAAGCAAAGCACGGATTTTTTTGTTTGTCTATAAATAGTAGGATTATTTGTCTTATCCCACATGTGAAGACGCTCAGTGCTATTCTTCTCTAACTCGCCGCAGAACAGCTAACAATTATTTTTCTTTATGAAAATATCCGCTCTCAGGGTGGAGCATATGGACCCTTTATGAAGTTTTTTTTTTAACGAGAACTGCTTTTAACTCGGCTTATCAACTTATATTATTTGTAGAGAACATTGACGGAATACCCAATAAGCGCAAGAGACGCCCGCTTGGGGCCTCAGAATCTTAAGGGCCTCAAAATAAGCTTATATTATATAAATTCGTTATATTATATCAAGCCATTCATTAAAATATTCATAATGAATAAAACACAATTTAAATATGGGTCCATTAGAGGTGAAGTGAGCCAAGTGGTATTTTTTTTTTTTTAATATGCTAGGTGCGATGTAGTATTCTACACGTCTTAAAGTATCGTAAAAGTGAAGTAACCTCAGTTAATGCACATTGTAATAGTGTTATCTCCGTAGAATAAAAAATCTACCAAAGCACCAAGTAAAGACGTGACTGTACTTAAAACTCCAAGAAAAAAGTTTTACCATTTTACTAGTTTGCTCACTTCACCTCCATATGAAAAAAATACTCTAACTAGTTTTCTCAATACCAAGTTGCAGTACCGCCTGTCAATATTCGTTTAATGTAAAGACAGATAGAGAAAAATAGAAAAGACTAGTTTGTGTAGTTGTGTTCTGCTGTGCATTAGATTAAAATACAAATTATATAAAGTAAAATATGCATATCGCAAAATAATAATAAACCCACATATAAACAGTACACGGCATGGGTAATCTGTTTTATCTATATATTTAATTGAAAATTAAATAGTGTGCAATGAACAATTAAGTATTAATTGTAAACTAATAATTACTGTCAATTACTGTGTGTGTATTGAATGTGTTATATATTTATCACATCAATTAAGTAATTTTCTCATACTTACACATTACTAGCAAGACACAGCACGTGTAGAACAAGATTATACGTTATTCATTATCTTATGAAGGACTAACTTTTATTTTAATTCCAGTACTTCTATAAAAAAAATGTTATTATGTAAAAGAAGTTACTCAATCATAGCTTTATATTAAAAATAAATTTCCACAAGGTTACGGCCGAATACATCGAAAATACATAATGTGATCGGAACTTGAAAATAGAGCCTCCAATCCCGGTCAAAAAAAGGGTTTCCGATTTCTGAATAATTGTGGAATCTATCGAATGATCACTCCGAGTTGACGAAAATTCTGGAATCTCTTAATTACCCACTCTTTTCGGCAATGATCTCAACCAATTGTGGCATAATATTATGGTGAATGATCAATCCCGGGATCACAAAAAGTATTAGGGATTGGATGCCCCACTAAGAACCCCAAAAGAGGAGCAATGGTCGCCAGAAACTCGACGGATAATAATATGAGAAGTGTATCTTGCCACATACTCATGACCGAGATCTGGAATGATATGATTAAATAAATATATATATATTAAGCTTGCCGGGACTTGAAACCGGAATCATGATATATGATCACTAGAATTAAATTCTTAATGTTAAGCAACGAAGGCTTACAGTTTTATAATAGTGCTAAATTTAAATATTATTAAATTTGAATCGTTCAAATTATGTACATTCTCACAAATTTTGTCACTAACGACCCGGGTTTCGTCTTTCCGCATCTTCAGGCGTTCAAGTGCACGGATGAACTTGAACTCGCTGAAGATGCCGAAAGGCGAAACCCGGGTCGTTATTGACAAAATTTGTGAGAATGTACATAATTTGAACGATTCAAATTTAACATTGAAATTTCACCAAGCACCTTCAGTCGAAATCTTAAATTATAAATATTATTAAAAAAAAGAGTTGTACCGTTTAATTTGATTTGCATTCGCTCTCAAGGATTTTTTTTAAAAATGATTGCTAGGAGTATCTCAGAAGCAATTACCAGAAACTGGATTACACACAGTGAGAAGATAGTAGTGTATTGCATAGTTACGAAATTGTATTGTTTACTTTATATATAAAAATACGATAAGTTATACTGGAGACGCTTCTCAGAAAAACGAAACACTATTGTCACAATTAGTTACACAACCAGTAGGATAAAAAAAGTTTTTCATTTCAATTTGGGTAAAAAATAATTGCACTTGTAGATTGGATGGTTTTCACTAGTACAAGTGAATTTTATTTTTGATTTCGTTGAAAATATAACACAATACATATTTAATGTATATTTTTTATATTTTAAATTTATTATCAAAACCATCCGTGCATATAATATTTTATTTTAATTAAAAAATAAAATTATATAGACAGAGTTATATGGGGAGCTACACTATTATAAATGAAAATGATCTAACCGAAAGTTCATATAATCCTAAGCTTAGAATTTTTAGCCTTGTGGTTATGCATTTATCGAGATTTTTTTTTCCAATAAAGCCACTTTTGCTTCTGACCGCCTCAGTTTTCAAGTATCTGAGATATTATATTATAATATAGAGCTACACCATAAGTGCAAATCATCTATAACCGAAAGTTCATTTAATTCTAAGCGCTTTAATTTTATAATAGTTATATGAAACAATTACAAGAGAAGAAGTTGGAATTAATTAAATTCATTACACCGTGAAATCGAAGATTAAGTGTAGACGAAATTAATGACGGACCCATCGAAAACAACAAATTAGTTTGTTTAATTAACAGCGTTAATGATTTGGGACAATGGTCTTGTAATAAGGAACGGTTAAGTAATTAATAATAGCAACAAAAACGACTTACTAAACGGCGTATTAGCTATCACACCGGAAATAAACCCGGAACCACTTCATTTTGTAATAATCTATCAGGAAATCTCAAATAACATTTACCAAATCTTAAAGTACCCAATTAAAATTAGAATATGCGAAATACTTTTATTGTGTTTGTACTTTTTTCATGTGATAATAATTATCATAATATGAATACGCAGTAACGTCCACAGGGGTGGATTGATCGAAAAAATCAATAAACACTGTGCATTATATAATAAAAAATAGCCGAAAATACTTAACATCTCGCACACATAAATAATATGTTTTTCAAATAAGGAAAAAAAATAGACAACTCTTGTTTTTTTAAGACATTTTTTTGTTGTTGTGTGTGTTTTGCTATAATATTTAAAATTGTATTCAAATGGTCATTTTAATAGAAATACACTATATTTTTATAAGCAGATACGTTCTACCAAAAACCGTGTAAAAAATGTTATACATACATAGATTTTGTTTTTAATCCGTTGTATTTTAAAAATAACATTTTCGTTAACAAAGTTAGCGCGAAATTAAAAATATTCAAATTACTTGTTTCTGAAAACCGTGTTAGAACAAATAATTCGTGTATAAATATATTATTAGTTCTTTTTGGCGAACCGTGTTATTTTTAAAACGTGTTAAAAGAATCTAAGTGTATATGCGCACACGATTTAGTGTTTTTTACTATTATGTTTCGCAACCCTCGTAAATTTTTCAATTTCCGGGAATCCTCAAATGCGATCCCGGGTTGTATATTTTCATCAAAAACTGCGTATAGACCAGTGGTTCTCATGTTCGGCCACAGTGACAGCTTGTGGCCACCACAGGATTTTGCTAAGGCCACTAATAGCTTCATAGTAAATAATGTCTTTTATTGAATAATTTAAAATTTTGACTGAAGGTGCTTGATGAAATTTCAATTTCAAATTTAATTTGTCTGAATGCTTGTACTCTTGCATTCGTGCACTTGAAGAAATCTGAAGATGCCGAAAGGCTAAACCCGGGTCGTTAACGACAAGATTAATGGAAGATTACAGCATTCAGACAATTCAAATGTATTCTTTTATTGAATAATAACTTACAAGTTAACCCATTTTTTTAGTAAATCAAAAATTTGATGTGGCCACAAGACATTTCCTTGTGAACGATGATGTTTATAATGCGGCCACAGTAAAATTGTACGTGAGAACCGCTGGTATAAACTGACAAACTCTACGTACGCTACTGATCTGATAACAAACGTCACATGGATACATATCAATTATAATGGCACACCAGACTTTGCCCGAGCATGTACGTGCCGCAAACACGGAAGTGTGTTCGCATAATAGACATATTGGAATCTTCGCATAGACGTATTTTACACGAATTTTCCGAACAGGTATTGTCCTAAAAATATATAATTCCGAATGATGTCATAATACAAGGAAGACTGCATGTCTTTTTATTGATGAGCCAAATTGTTGTCATGCAGAGTGCGAATATATTCAACTCGTCACGTTTAAGATTTTTGATTCTGGATTCAAATCATCGCTTTTGTGTAGGCTTGTCGAACGGGCTAAATCTCAGTTTTAAAAAAAGAATTTTGATGCATTAATAAATGTATTATGATATTATTTAATTTAAGATTTCGACTGAAGGTGCTTGGTGGAATTTCAATATTAAATTTGAATCGTTCAAATTATGTACACTACCACAGATTTTGTCACTAACGACCCGGGTTTCGCCTTTCGGCATCTTCAGGCGTTCAAGTGCACGGATGAACTTGAACTGACGCTTAGTAAATGAATGTTTCGTGTTTATATAATAAATAAATGTATCACTGAGTCCAAAGCCATTGCTGGCGAAAAGGATAAGCTCATGGGAAATCCGTGCACTTGAACGCCTGAAGATGCCGAAAGGCGAAACCCGGGTCGTTAGTGAGAAAATCTGTGGGAGTGTACATAATTTGAACGATTCAAATTTATTATGATATTGTTAAAGATAAACAGTGTCATCTACTATTGGAGGATTAAAGCAATTATTTTTCAGTAGTTTATTTTCAGAAATTAAATATATTTAGTAATAAAAAAATTCGGGTGTGGTTTACGTCGTTTGCTGCGATTACGGTCCTCACTAGGGTTTTTAATCCCGGGATCCCGTCCAATTTTATTATCCTGAAGCCCCGGGATTGTGATAGTACTAACCCCGGGATTTAAAGGTTGAGATATCAAGTTAAAAAGTCGTTAAATTTTGTCCTGGTCACTGACAGGCACGTTCTGAAAGTATGGAACTAAAATAAAAAGTGTCCACATTCCTTCATAGTGGAAAATCCGTAAACTCCCAGGTTTTTAAAAATCGCCAAGCTAGTATTTTTTTTGATCCAGCTAGTTTAAAAAAGGTGTTTCACCTACTTTTGTAGATTACTTTAAAATCTTTCAATTTCTGACTTTTTTCCAGTGAACAATCCCGGGATCCCGAAAACCCACATCCAAAATAATTGTGAACCCCCAAATCCCGGGGTCACGAAGAGGGTCCGGGATTGGATGCCCTAGTGCTCACGGACTCAAATCCCAGTACGGACAGTGTTCATTGTCCAATCGATGTATGGCATGGATATTTCTGTTCAAAAAAGACATGGATGTCTGTAATTTTTTAAATTACCTTCCACTCATCTGATCCTAAAAAGACACGACATAGCGAGAGCTATTGGCACACCACTTCTCTTGTAGGTCTTATCTTAGGTCTTGTCTTATCTTTATATCCTCTACTCTCTAAGAAAAAAAACGGCTTCACTACTGAATAACAAACAGCTCTCGTAGATTTTTTTTTGTTGAGAAAATCTCCATTAGGTGCACATATGATCCACATCAGGAAGATATCAATAAATTGATATTTGAGAAATTCATTAATTACAAATTTTCATCATATTTACATGCATTGTTCATAAGATTAATATAAAAAATAATTTGAATTCGAAAATAGTATTCAATTAATATAATATCGACGGTGGAAAGGAAAAAGGACGTAACCCACAGTTTTTTCAAAACAGCTTTTTTCGATAATCACAATGTATCAAACTTGATACAAGTTCTATCAAACGGGTGTAAGCTGCAAATGCCGAATTAGTATCTAAATTTAGCTTTTATGTTAAAAAAATATGAGCTTGTGAAAATTGAAACCTAGAATAAAGACTGAAAAAAAGGTTTTTCCTAGACAATTTCCTTAATTAATATTAGATTATGTCAATTAAACACCAGTTTACAAATCTCTGTGCACGTCAAGGTTGTGTATATTTTATAATTCACCAGTTCCAAGGGCCGTTCGATTGATCAACTCATTGCCTAGAGAAGTGGAAATTTTTAGTGACAGTATTTGTGAACTGTTTGTTAAGTTTTACTATTTTATTTATTGATTTTATATGTTGATTTTGAAGTATTATGTAGTTTTATTTTATGCTTTGTGTCTTTATATTTGTTAAATACATGGCGAATTGGCGTCAGCTGTTATGTCATGTACTGTTCATTTGTTCATTGTACATTAATTTTTAAACAATAAATAAATAAATAAATAATTTGCATATGGCCCAAAATCTTCAAAACACGTTTTTTGTGCCTCTTGTAAAATTTTATATGTGTGGGTTACGTCCTTTTTACTTTCCACAGTCGATATGTTCATGTACGGTTCTACCTCAATAACTTTACCAAAGAGCAACGGAATAATACCACTATCGTTGGTTGTTTACAACCGGTCGTAGAACAATGGTTACTCACTTGGCAAATTACTATCAAAATGTGTACGTCCGAAAAGATTTTCTCGTATTTTTTCAGCTCGTCTCAGCGTTCCGAGTATCTCAAAGACGTCGCAGGACGCGGTTTTATTTGCGGAGATGCCAACAGGTTGGTGATTCACAGTCACACCTGTATTTTGCATTCAAATTTTATGCCAGCGATCAAGTGTACGCAACCTACGGACCGAGAGCCAAATTTGGCCACACTCCACCGATTTCAAGAGCTCAATAACATTAAAATTGACCATATCCATCGACAGACAACAATATTATGACGTCCACATAAACATTTCCGAAAATAGCATGGAAAACTGAATAAGGCATTATTCAGTATTTTTTATCTGAATATCAATAAATAAGACAATTTATTGTGCGTCATCTAAAACTAATATTTCACCCTCACTTAGTAAAATATCAACAATTTGAATTTGGTTAGTACATACTCTTTATGAATTGTCTTATATAAATTATTTGACGACAGTCTGTCTGTTATCGATGCCTGATGATTCTAAATTGTGAAACTTTGTCAAAAACTATCAAAATATTTAATATGTAACGTAATTGCTTTTATGTATTTTTTTCAGAGCTGTGGAGTCGGAGTCGTTAAATATTTAGAGACTTTGAAATCTTTAAAAAAAAAAAGAAGATAATATATGTATTTTAGTGAATATTAAAAAATACGCAAAGACTTTATGTATGCCGGATGCGTGGTTGAGTGTCAACATCGTTGGATTAGAACACGGAGGTATCAGGTTCGAATTCCAGTAAAGACAGTTTTTATAGATTTCTGTTCGTATTGAATTTCCCCTCCTACCTATTCTAGAAAAATAAACAAGGCGTGGTGAGAGCAATTGGCTGACCACTAGTCTTATCCTAGCCCTATCCTTCCATCCATACGCTCTAAGAGTAACAAGCAGTTACCATAGAAACTATTCTAATGAGATAAACTTCATTAGGAGTATATATGCTCCAATTGGAAGCGGAAATGCTATGTATATATATATATATGTAAATTGGAGTCAGAATAGCTGGCGTTTCACAACTCACGAATGACAATAATCTGATGCACTTGTTGAAAACACATTAGTTTTTAAATAATTTTTAGTACCCGACACTAGACGTTAATGTTAAGTATTAGTTTCTTTCTTTAAAGTTTTATCCACTTAATTCACAGCCCAAAATGATTCACCACCCCTGACGTTGATCTTGACTTTGAAACTGGCTACCTTAAAATCAAACAACAAGCATCATCAATTCATCTTATCACCCACGAACAATATGTTTAAGGGTTTTTTTAGTGTATCCAATATAAATAAATAAACTATAATTATTGACATATGACGTAAGCAAGCTCTTCAAAATATTATTATGTCCACGATCAGTAACGTTATTTCTGCGTGCATCATACTTATTTTGAGCGGTCTGAAATACCCAACACAATCACGTTTTGATTCTCAGAAACAAAAAAAAAAGGTATTATTTCATAAAAATATAGTATTGAATAGTATAATACTGTTTTTTCTTAATTTAAACACATATCGACAGTGGAAAGGAAAAAGGACGTAACCCACACATAACGAATTTTACAGGAGTAAACGACACGTACACGTAAAAAAGTACACGTAAACTGATAAACTGGTTTTGAATTGACATTATCTAATATTAATTCAATAAATTGTCACAAAAAAAAAATCTGTTTTTAGGTCTTTTTTCCTTATCGCAATTTTTACAGGCCCTTCTTTTGTCAAACTTTAAACTTAAATTTAGATACTAATTCGGCATTTTCAGCTTACACCTTTTTGATAGATCGTGTATCAAGTTGTACACGTTGTGATTAATGAAAAATAGCTGTTTTGAAAAACTGTGAGTTACGTCATTTTTTCTTTCCACAGTCGATATTACGAATGACATTTTGTGTAATTTACTTTTTTATGGAAATAAAAAAAAGTTCATTTATTATTATTTAATATAATTATGGATGTTGCTATCCAACGCGAAAAGATTTTCCCCGTCTGTACAAACTAACTATGTAATCACATCATAGTCATAAAATTTGTAAGTAAATTATTATTTCTTTTCACCTTCACAGAGATAGTAAAGAACTTATGAATTTGTAATTAAAACTCATCCGGTACAAGAAGATTAACTTCGTAACTACTGTTCGACGAATTAAGGTCAATCAAATATAGACAAACATACATACATAGTATAATTATTATTATTATTAACCAGTCCTAGGTAAAAACTGTTCACTTAATTTCATAGAATTCGAATTAGACATAATCCGGATAGGAAATCCGACAGGTAATCTTTTTGGTTTTTTGAGTAACAAGTGGCAGGTGTAGATAACTCGAATAATCAATACATTATTCATTCGTAATTTTCACATCAGTCAAAACATATCGGAAATGGTCTCGGCGCTTTTAAGCTGTTCTCGTTGGTTGGTTGATTAAAAGGTCGGACGTTTAATTTGGCACTTTACAACTCGACGCTGATATTTTCTTATTCCGTAGGGCAGTGGTTTTCAACTTTTATGTTACTGCGCCTCCTTAGAAGAAAAATATATCTTTTCGCCTCCCCATCCTTTATTTCATATAGTAATAAAGACACGTTTTAACCACTCTAAAGCTAACGACCCATCGGTGTGTCGCACACCTACTAACCACACACCCCACCCACCAGTGTGTTGTCATTATTACGATTAATTCAATAAATGTTTTTTAGAGTTTGCATCATTGAAAAAGGGTCCGACATCTCTTAAGGACTCACAAAATGAATATTAAGTTTTTAGAAAATTCTAGCTTACAGGACAAAAAAAGTTATTTCTTTCTAGCTGTTCACGAGTCAAAGAGTAAATACATATTTTGGACTGTTCGCGCCTCCCTTTGCAATGGTTCACGCCTCCCATGATGGAAATCGCTGCCGTAGGCCACACTGACTTGATGGCTACGAGGGCGAATTTCATCACGTCATACGGAGAGTGAGTAGATCTGATCCCAGTATTTTTTGTTTTTAGACATGTTTCTGTTGATATATTTCATGACACGCCTGGTAATCATTTGAAAGCGGTTAACGCTGCTATTTTACATGATGCGGACAGTACAGACCGTAGTAACGAGGGAGGAGGGTGGGTAGAATATTGGGTTCCGTGGGAATATATGTAAATGATCTGACATCGTGCAGTAAATTGTGTACCTTCGCCTTGTGTCACTAACTCTACAAGAATAGATGTTTTTGTCAATAACAAAAAATATATAAGCTTATATAAGCAATAAAAATACATATAGTGCGCAAGCAATGACGAGTATGCAAATAATTAAGTAACACATAGATAGGGTATAGGTAAGATGACCATATTTTTTTATCTTAAATAAAAGGATCATAAAATAACCATACAACACAATAGTGAACACTTTACGTATCGAGTTGAACCAAAATACAACAATGAAAAATTATACTGCTCCTACATTTTCATAAACTTCACACTAGAGGTCTGCACGGGCCGAAATTTTACAAAATTACCCGGTCCGAGCCCGAAAGATTCAGGCCCGACCCGGCCCGGGCCCGGGTCTAATACCACACTTGTTACCCGAATCCGACCCGAAGCCCAGATTTATACCCCTCAGCCAGAAAAAAAACCCGTTTTTTACAAATTTACAACAATTTACGATTCTCTATAGAACTGGTAATAATTAAAATCATCATGGCTGACTTATGACATGAATATAGTCTGAAATATTTTTTTGAAAAAATAAATTTCATACCCGGGCCCGGACCGAGCCCGTATCTCAATTGCGCTTACCCGCCCGGGTAGAAGCCCAAGGGCCATGCCCGGGTCCGTGCAGACCTCTACTTCACACATTCAAATACATAACATGTATACGTTGCACACACACACATCACGACACCGGCGCCGCACTCACTTCTGTTATTTTGTTTAAATCATGTCAGCTTCCTTGATGGAGCATATTAGTAAATAAGTTTTCTACGAAAAGTGCTTTGCTACTCAATTGCTCAAACTCTCTTTTTTTCAAAGAAAGTATGGGATAGAAGGGTAAGATTAGTGGTACGCTAATCGCTCTCGTTGTACCGATCGGATACCTTCGAACAACATCGATTAAAAACACAATTTATGCAAACTATCCGTACTGCACCCTTACGTAGCTAACAACATTGACCCTCGGGCCAGTGAAATTACCTATTTCAATTAATTTCATTGAGAATAAAATTTCTTTTAATATAATAAATCCATCTGAAAGAACATGCAAAAAATTTCCGGTCCATCTAGCAACGTCGGCACAACCTCGAGCTTGATATTCATAATTTCTACAGTAATCCTGACATTGTCAAAACTCAACCCCTACGCTGGGTCGGACATTATCACACATGGATAAATGTAAACCAACAAAATGTCTCACATTTACTACTTACTTATGAAGGAATACGAAGCGTTGGGTGACCGCAACTTCGGGGGAGTCACAGGACCTGCGAGTGCTGGAGGTCAGCGACTGACGTAGAGGGCGGAGAATCGAGTGGAGTGGAAGAAATTGATTAAGGCCGACCAATGTTCACTCAGGACTGTAGCGCCTAGAAGAAGAATAAAATAATAATTCGATCTTACAGCCAAATCACTGAAATAAACGATTGTATAAATAAAGGATCCATGGTCAGCTCACTGTAGTATGCATAAGAAATGTACAAATAATACATATTTATGCTCTCCATGTTTCGTTAACACCACTGCAGAAAGAATGTTTATTCTTTGAATGATTAGTATATTCGTCTGACGTGAGCTATAAGCAATTAAAAAAATACATTTATTTTAAATAATCGTTCCAAAGTGTTGACATTGGATGCTTGGCTTACTAAAAATGATCTGATGGAATACATGTTATATGTATAAATTAAAATGAAAATATTGAAAAAAATTCTCTGATTTCTCGAAAATTCAATCTGGAAATACTAACATACTTTTGTATTTCAATCACGAAAAATGATCAATCCATGTATTTGCATAAATTATATTTAAAATACCTTTTAAAAAATTCGTTAAGCACTTTTTTTAACTATACCATTTCTCAATGCGGAGCATATGACTCCTAGTGTAATTTATCCCAACAAAGGTGTTTCTATGAGAACTGCTTGACACTCAGTTGCTCGACCGCTCTTTTAAAGAGAGTAAGGAAAATGGATGTGGGCAGCAGCGTAGCAAGGGGGTTGCGGCAGGGGCGGAACATTTTTGGGGGCGGAATTTTAAAAAATAAATACAATATTTTTTGAGAAATTATGATTATATTATACATGAAAAAATTAAACCACTTGTGGTAAAAACTCCTTGTTCAAAGGTAAAAAATATGAAAAGTGATTCAAAACAAAAATAGAAGAAATATTCGGGTGTATGCCAGGACCCAACTAGCTAATCGCTCTCTTTACGCCTCACTAGGAATCTGATTTTGACATGAGGACATTTTAAAGATCACTTCTAATAAATCAATAAATAGAATGTCTTGAAAAATCTTCTGTAGAGTTAGCCTGTTTGCGAATTAAGTTCAGTCAAAGCACGACTTTTTTAACAATGCTTCAGTCACAAACTTTGTCATAGCTTACTTCTTGCAGAGACAACTTTTACGTAAATACAAAAAAAAATCATGCTCAATATTTGTACTACCATAACAAAGTAAAGTTCTACACTTCCACGTAAGCGGGCATAAGATAATAAGTTAATGGTACTAATTCTTTTGTTACACACATTTTGAACAATTCTGTGCGGCAGACATTTTCAAAGATTTCTGTCATCACGTCAAACTTTTTTTTTGTTTAATCATATCAGCTCCCAATGTGAAACACATGGACTCCTAAAAGAACTTATTGTTACTAAGTTGCTCAATCTCTCTTTTTGTGAAAGGGAGTTGGTTTTTTTGTTTTTAATATTTAGCATTACATCTAATGCTAATGCACCAAATATTTTGGAGTCGAGGAGTTGAACTATTTTAACTGAATTCGAACTCGAAAAAAACTAATATGAAACTTCAAGTCATTTAAAAAAAATGTAAATTCAAATCGTCACAGTTAAAAATGGCGCCACTTAGCCTTAAAATATATTTAAAGTCGTGTTTTAAGCTATGATCGGAGTCGTCTTGACAACTCCACAGCCCTGAACAGCAAATCTAAATTGCTAATTCTTAACATGTCCGCATCTTATGTAGAGCACATGAACTCGTAACGGACTATTTCAACAGAAACCGTTTAACGAGAACTGGTTGTAAGTCGATCATTTAACCAATGTTTTATGATTGGTATAGGAAAGAAGGAATAGTTTACGAAGGATACAATTATTAATAACGTAATACACGGCTTGTGTTATGAGGGCTATGAGAACTGATATGAATGTGAAAACACATTGTCTATTTAAGTGATTTTTCAGTATACTCTGCCCTTTTTACTTTTGCATATCGTGAAAGGTAATGTTCAAAACTTATTACCTTTTTTTGACTATGATTCCCAGTGTGGAGCACCCTGACTCCTAACGGAGTTTATCTTAACAAAAGTCTTTCTACGATAACTGGTTGATACTTAGTTAGTCAACCTCCCTATTGTTTTCAAAGATAGTAGGCATACAAAAATAAGGCTAGGAAAGGATTAGTTTAGCTGATCGCCATTAACCTTAATTTTTTTTAAAAACTTAATGTTTATAAAACAATCATTGAGAGAGCTCATGGTTAGTAAAAAAGATTCCAATATTACTAGAGTATTAATATGTTTTATATTTATGTTTATGTATGTATTTTTTGTGTTTCGATTTAACTTAATTTTTCATCCTCTGAGAGATTGGCGGATCCAAGGCGGGGGCTATGGGGGCCATGGCCCTCCCCTGAGAAGATTTTTTTTACCATTTCTCTATTTTATCAAAACTTTATTGTGAAATAGGCTCTTTAATTGTTTAGTTTACTATGTTTTATAGAATACATGCTTAATTATGTAATGTCTATTTTTATGTAGATATATGATTTTAAAATCAACTATTTTTTAATGTATTACTTATGTATCATGTTTATTTTCAACTTGAATGGCCCCCAGCTGGGACAATTTCTGGATCCACCAATGCTGTGAGAAGTATATTTACGAGAGGTGCATAGAAATGTGTGTCATATAATTAATCCGTTACCCTTTCTGTTATAAATCTCAATGGGAGCTCAAATACTTTGCTAATGCATCGGCCATAACACGCCATTTTGAAAAAATGCAATTTCCGGGCGCCATCAGTGCCAGACTAATTAAAAATAGTCGACAAAATTGCAAGAAGTCATTATTGAATATCTACCTGTGCTTCGTTTTGATAATTCTACGATAGCTTTCAATTCAACGTTGGATTAAAATATTCGCAGAAAACTTTGTTTCGGAGATTATTGAATGACAAATTACGAAGAAAAATCGCGGTCGATTTTTGTGATGCGAAATTATGAACAGTAAAGCCAATAATTTATAACACTTAAAATTGACAAGACAGTAATCTCACTGAGTTTATAAGTGCTGAAAGATTATTAGGATAACTCAAAAAGGTTTGGTAAACCTTCGGATTATAAATAAAAGTCAGTTGTGTACAACAATAAGAAAAAAAAACAATTATTCAGGTTCCTAACAATTTTATTAATTTCAAATTAATATAATAGACTCCATGTTCACACTCAATGTGGAGCATATTCCCCCGCCACCCCTCCAATAGTGGTATCTCAAGAGAAGTTTTTTTACGACAACTGCTTGTAACTCAGTTGTTTAACATCGATTGAAAGACAGAATAGGGATAAGACTAGGACAGAACTAATCGCTCTAATTGGAAGGGTATGAAGTATTTTATTTTTCTTTTTTTCAGTAAATAAAAAAAATCTTAGTTACACATTGACCTTTACCGGGAATCGAACCCAGACCCGCCTGATCGGTAGAGCAACCTCTTACCAACTAGACCACAGCGGGTGACATCACAAACACCAATGCCTTCGATCAGAAATAAAATGCTGTCCGTACTGGGACTCGAACACGAGAGATCCGCCACGGAAGCTAACGACAATGACCACTACGCCACGAATTAGATAATTTACTCAAAAAAAAAAATATTATATATACACTTGATAAACGTTTTTCATGGATCGTTTTAACGCGGTCTAAGAAAATGTTTTTTCTTTTGTTTCAGTATATAATAATAATCATTAATTGCTTTCAGAAAGTTTGACAAAAAAAAAATATAATGAATTAAAATTTGAGTCAGTGAAAGCCATTTTGATTTGCATTTAATTTCTTGTTATGTTAAATTGCGAGTTATAATGACAATCCCTAGCAGTGGGAGCCTTACTTTGGCGATCGAACGGTTCCGGGTTCAAGTTCCAACAAAGTCAATATAAAATTGTTTAATTTAACATTTAAGATCTTGAGCATGTATGTACGCAGTCTCTTCGATCTTAAGTGACTTAAAATGATTTTTAAGTCATCTGGATCATTACTTAGCAATTAATTATTTTGAATGTAGATTGTTTTTCCTTTTAAGAGATCACGACTAGGGCATCCAATCCCGGATCCTTTTTGTAATCCCGGGGTTTCGGAATTCACAATTTTTCCAATTAAAGATTCACCACAAAATCGTGAAGAAATTCGTGATTTCACATTTTTTCTCGCCGATTATTAAATACTGGAATTTTACGGATCTCCTAAAATTAATTTAAAAATGTGAATCCTTTTTTAGGTCTTTTGCAGACTCACTACCCGATTTTAAAAAAGCCAGAAATTTGCGGAATTCTGAAAATGAAAAAATGTTGAACCTTTTTTCTTAGCTCTCGCGCGGAATTTATATTGGGATCCCGGGATTCTGGGATTGGAGGCCCTAATCATGACGTAATAATTGTTGTCTATGCTTTAAAACTTCGTCGTATGGAAATATTTAAATAAATTAAAAATGCACGCCGATAGCTATTCATCTTTGGTTGTATGCAAATGAATTGTCGTTTTTTGATAAAGTGTATTTTGGTAAGTCCGATTTGCGATTAAAAATATTGACTCGCTCATAATATTTACGTTTGCGTGTAAACAAGAGTTCATTACGCTGCGTCCTTTTAACCTTGACCGTTGGCTAAAACGTTACGTGATCAAATTACGCGGCCCAAAATTGCAGGTCAGGTGTCGTACCTCAACACACATACAATATTTTATTTTATTCGCTATTAAGATAACCGATAATGCTATTCTACGTGGTTTTTTTTAACTTTAAGCATATCCGTTAACCGTTTATATTATTCAGTAAGCAGTGGCGGATTAAGCAGTTTGGAGGCCCCAGGCGCAATAAATTTTGGAGGCTCTGCTTTTTTAATAATATAAAAGTGCTGCAAACGTCTTCGTAGAATAATAATGAATATTGAAAACTAAAATTATAATGTAGGGTTTTATATAATATATGCTATCTTCGAGGCCCCCAAGATTTGGAGGCCCCAAGCGCGCGCCTCTTGCGCTTATGGGATAATCCGCCACTGTCAGTAAGATGTTTAGATGGAGTTTCTTGTTCGCCATCATGATTTTTGCGGCATTTAAAAATTGTAAAAATTGGCAAACATATTTGGCTTGAATCTTTGCTCGTACTCCTCTATTTTGTAGAGACTGGTCGAGTGGTGTCAGTGAATTTGTAGACACTGTCTTCCCTAAAGACTTAAATGTACTTATTGAAAAAATAACCATGCGATTATTGAAAAAAGTATTATAGCACTGTTTTATTCTGACTCTACAGCAGTGGTTCTTAACCGGTGAACCTCGAGCTTATTGCAAGTGCACCGCGAAAAAATTGGTAAAAACGAAAAAATCCGCAAAATCCGCAAAATGGTGAAAACCGAAAAATGACCACATATTTTTTTCGATATCTTAATTCTGGTGTCACTTTTTCCTATAATCAAAAGTGCACCGTGACTTCTAAAATGTTAAGAACCACTGCTCTACAGCATAAATCGATTGAGGATTTATAATTATTATCACTATTTTTTCGTAGCGCAGTGGTCAACACCGTCCTTGACGGATCTCACAGATTTATGTTCAAATGCATATATTTTTTTAATATTAAACGAATCTCTCTTACCATATCCTAAAATAAAAGAGCGTAGGAAGAGCGATTAACTAAACACTTGTTCTGTCCTAACCTTATCATTTATGTCACTAATCTCTTCGAAAAAAGTTGAGCAACTGAGTTATAAGCAGTTCTCGTCATGTCCCCCTCTTTAAGGAAAATTTATTTTCCATTTTTCGAATTTATTAAAACTTTACTGTGAAATGGGCTCTTTAATTGTTTAGTTTACTTTGTTTTATAGAATACATACTTATTATGTATTGACTATTTTTATATAGATATATTATTTTTAAATCATCTATTTTTGTATGTATTATTTATGTATCATGATGATTTTCACATTGAATGGCCGCCTCTTGGGATAATTTCTGGATACGCCACTGGTTCTCGTAGTCAAACTTCTGTTGAGATATCTTCATTAGTAATCCATATGCTCCACATTGGGAGCGGACATTTTTTTTGTATTTATTAATTATTTTATCAATTGTTTGTTACACATTGTTATTACATAATTTTGTTTACAAAACCCTGTGGAGATTTATATGTTCATCAGTTGGTAATGCTCGTGATGAGAAAATCAGATTCTAATTTTAAATAAAATTTTGTAGTTATTTAGATAAAATATATATTTTTAACAACTTTTAAAAAGCCTACCAAAAGTAGTTCAAATTTATAGAGAAAGAAATATGTCGCAATACAGCTGTAGTCATTAATTATTACACTTAAAATCAGTTTGAATGTATAGATAATCTTTCCTAAAACATCATAATTCAGTGGTTTCCAACCTTTATATTGCCACGCCTCCCTTTGAAGAAAAAATATCTTCGCGCCTCGCCATTCTTTATTTCATATTTTAATAAAGACACGTTAAGAAAGGGTAGATAAATATTTTGGACTGTTCGCGCCTCCCTTTGCAATAGTCCACGTCTCCCAGGGAGGCGCGCCTCCTAGGTTGGAAATCGCTGTCATAATCGATTTCGTCCGATCGAACTTCGCATAGCCTTCGCGGAAAATGAAAACGTAATACCACCCATGTACTAAATAAAGCCTACCCAGAATTTACATTCATTGTTTCAAAACATCACGAGGCAAAATAATGTATGGTCAATTATTCATTATTAAAACAACTCTTGTTGTTTTATTTGCGACGCCATTTGGGATAAATTTGTTTTTTTCTCTTCTTGGAATTTGATAGCGAATTTCGCCTTTTTTTGCAGACTGACGCAGGAAGCTATTACAATACGAGGAAATGATATTTTAACAGTCACAAAAAAATATTTATTAATGTTGCTCACTCTCGCGTGATTGTTGTTTTTTTTTTTGTATTTACATGGAACGGTTCACGACGCAATTCTATTAATTATAACTATAGTAAACAGTTTTTAATATATATTGATTGAATTGGCATTTTCTACGGTAAAATACCATTTTGAAATGGTTAAAAAATTAAAGCATGAGTCAGGTTATGCGTGTTCGGCCTGTTCTGATACTAAGGTGACGCAGCACCGGGCAATATAAAATTGATAGGTACAATTTTTGCTTTGCTCAAGTAACATAGCTGAGTGACACAAAATTACCCACAATATTTTTGCAAGGCTGTAGAGTCCTGTAAAAAAAGACAACTCAAACTCCGACTCAAGGTTTAAAATTAAAAACGACTCCGACTCCAATGATTTTTTTTGATAATTGCATTCCATCAGATCATCTTTAGTCAGCCAATCATGCAATGTGAACACTTTCTACTATTTTTAAAGTTTGAATACACATTTTGAGCCGCCAATTTTTCACGACTCCGACTCCAAGTACGACTCCACAGCCCTACTTGTTTAAGTATTCCACATGAGAAATATCGTATAAACAATGTTCAGTTTGCAATAATTCTTTTTTTTTGTTAATTTATGCGGGAAAATCAATTTATGTGATTTGTCGATTTTTTTATCACTGCCATGCAATTATATGCAATACTTAAAAAAGCAATCGATAGATTATGAATACACTTAAAATATGTAAAAATATACAATTTACCGTAAATTTATCAATGTAAATGGCCAAAAATGTACTACGGCATGGGTGTCCAACCGGTAGATCGCGATCGACCGGTCGATCCCAAAGCAAAATGTGGTCGATCCCGAAAGCTTCTGTGAATTTCGAAAAAATATATAATTCTAATATAAAAAATACTAAAATTGACTTATTTTGCAAGCACATAACTATCTAATGATATGTATTTCGCATTTTAAATAAATATTTCTACGTTTGAAAAGGGGAAAAAACCCTAAATTAAATTTCTTGAAAGAATTATGTTAGAAGTAGATCCCAGGGGAAAAAGGTTGGACACCCTTGTACTTCGGTGTATACTGAAGCTGTCGTAGATAGTATATAAGAAAGAAATTTCAGTTATTATTATTATACTAGTTAAAATATCGTTTTCTCTTAAATTAACAAGAGGCTCATGCAAGCCCCTTCGAGCCCTCTCCAGACCACCCCTGAATAGCCTTACTTTCGCTACGCATTAACGACAGAAATATCCATTAATGTGAGGCTTTTTTAAAGCTGAATATTTCTTTATTCGATATGATTTTAATAATTCGATAAAAGTATGCTTTTATGGCTTCACATTGACATAGTAACGTATGGAAAGAGTACGGAAATTTGAATAATTCAGCAGCTTTATTTTTTCCAGTTTAAAAATAACTTGCATTCAATCAATGTAAATTTTCATTGAAAAATTAAATTTAATATTTTACAAACATTTTTATAAAGCTTAGATAAACATCATATGCTTTATTTAAGTATGTATATAATTTTATTAATACCTTCAAAAATTAACGATGTCTCTTTCATCGTAAAAAGATTGACAACTTTGGATTTCCCGGAATCCAGTTTACTTCATTTGGCAAAGATGGTGCAATGGCAACAGCTGATATGGATATGCATGGCCATTTTATGTTGTAAGATAAATAATATTATTTTAAAGTAATAAACGTTCTCCGACCATTTAATCTTAGCACTCATAAATCTTCGTTCATTGTTTGATGCAATTTTCCAGGATTTTAGTTGCATATATTATATGTACTCAAATCAATTCTACTAACACGTCCCTTATCACTATGCACCATTGTCACAAATAATAATTGCTGCAGATATGATTGAAATAAACTGATCAAACGATACCAAAATTTTTCATTCTTTGAAAAAATCCAGGCGCAACGGATTAGTCTTTAAATTTTATTTATTATACTTTCAGCAATCATTTTGCCCGGTCTTCCCCTATCAAAACACGTAGTATGTATTGTCAATATCTGAAAAAAATAATACATATACACATACACGTACACATTTCCTTCAATCATTTTTTCTTCGTATTCAAAGATTAAAACACTTTTTATTAAATGCTGCTTTATTTTATAAACGCTGCTTTATTGATACATATTTTTTGTACATTATTAATAATCAATAAAGGATCTAACAGAATCTTTTGGTATAATTATGTCACGCATTTTTTTGTGAAAATATAATTATTTGAATGTAATTAACAATGTATAATAATAAAATAATGTAAAGCCATATCGCTAATATTAATTAAGTATCGTTTTTCCCATTCTTCAAAAATTTATGATCATATCGACTGTGGAAAGAAAAAAGGACGTAACCCACATATACCGAATTTTACAGGAGGCGCAAAAAACGTGTTTTGATGATTTTGGGCCATATGAAAATTATGAATTATACACAACCTTGAAGTGCACGGAGACTTCTAAACTAGTGTTTAATTGACATAATCTAATATTAATTTAAGAAATTGTCTAGAAAAAACCTTTATTTCAGTCTTTTTTCTTGATTTTAACTTTTTGCAAGGTCATCTTTTTCAAACTTAAAAGTTTAATTTAGATACTAATTCGGCATTTGCGGCTTACATCCTTTTGATAGAACGTGTATCAAGTTTGATACGTTGTGATTATCGAAAAAAACCTGAATTTCGACTGAAGGTGCTTGGTGGAATTTCAATATTAAATTTGAATCGTTCAAATAATGTACACTACCACAGATTTTGTCACTAACTAATATTTAATATATAAACACGAAACACTCGTTTGCTGAGCGTCAGTTCAAGTTCATCCGTGCACTTGAACGCCTGAAGATGCCGAAAGGCGAAACCCGGGTCGTTTGTGACAAAATCTGTGGGAGTGTACATAATTTGAACGATTCAAATTTGAAAAAAACCTGTTTTTAAAAAACTGTGGGTTACGTCCTTTTTCCTTTCCAGAGTCGATATATTATATATTGTAGCGGAGGCGTGTGTACCACTGATTGCTATTCGAACTTCCTAACCACGACCGGCGTGTGTTGTACGGGCCGGCATTTCAGACATGCGACGTCATCATCGTTCCGAGAACGCGGATACAGATCCGGCTTGTGACGTCAGGCTGCCAACGTCTCCCGCCTGCTTGGCTAAACAAGCGTCTTCTTGTGCGGCGATCGCGTACAATATTATTTGCAGTACGTAATATATTCAATTAATATGTACATATTTTGCAAAGTATGTAAAGAATCTTCCAATTATCGGATGCGAACTTCGCGTAATTTTTAGTAACATTTTACATAAATTCTAACGAAGCTAAAAAAAACTAAACAGTAAACAGTAAAATATATCGCAAATAAACACACTCATCCAAATATATATTAGTAGCGGATAACGTCTGTTTGTTTGATTGTTCGTATGTATGTCCCGCGGCCGCCATTTTGGTTTTTTTCTTATTTTCCTTTTGTCCGAAAGATATTTTATTTTCATTATTATTCATTGATGACATATGAATGCATTGTTAGTTTTTTGGACTTGAAAACACAATGAATTAAAAACTGTTTTTTTCTTTTAAATAAATAACGATGTTTTAGTTATCGCTGTTTGAGCCGCCTGTTTGGTCAAGTGGTCAACGTCGTTGGCTTCGGTTACGGAGGTCCCAGGTTCGAATCCCGGTACGGACAGTTTTATAAATTGATTTTTCAATCGATTTATGAATTTCTGTTCGAAGGCATGGATGTATGTGATATCTTGAATTCCCTCCTCCCACCCATCCTCTCATATGAACAGAGCGTATCGAGAGGCGATTAGCTAACCACTGGTCCTCCCCTTGCCCTTAATGATATGTTGCGATCTAAACTCTAAAGTACCTACGGCTGCATTTTTCCTTATCGGGGGGGGGTACTAATTAAATATGTTAGGTAGCGTGAAACTTTTAAATTGTTATATATAACGACCGTGGAAAGGAAAAAGGACGTAGCCCACAATTTTTTCAAAACAGCTCTTTTTGATAATCACAATGTATCACACTTGAAACACGTTATATCAAAAGGATGTACGCTGCAAACCCCGAATTAGTATCTAAATTTAACTTTTAAGTTTGAAAAAAGTTGGACCTGTCAAACTTGCAAACAGTAGAATAAACTTTAAAAAAGGTTATTCTTAAACAGTTTATTACATTACTATTAGGTTACGTCAATTAAACACCAGTTTACAAGTCTTCGTCCACTTCAAGTTTGTGTATACAGTGGAACCTCTCATATCGAGTTTAATTCGTTCCAGAATCTTACTCGTTATGCGAAACAATTTTCCCATATAAAACAATGTAAAATACAATAATGCGTTCCATGCCGAAAACAAATCATTTTTTTATATTTTTAACGTGTATTCAAGTAAAATTACATACTTATAAATTGTTAAGGAGCGTAACAACCTGGAATGCGATTTCGATTTGCAAAAAACGATAAAAAATCGACTAGTTGATGCTTCTTAATGTACGATGCAACAGTTTCACATGCTTTCAGCTTTTTTCTTATTGCGCCAGAAGATTGTTTCTTTGCTACTTCCTCCTCCTCCACTAATAAACTCTCCTCCATAACTTCTTGCTATGAAAAACAATGCAACTCCATAAGCTTTTCGGTGGTCAGTTCTTGACTGTACTATTTCACAAGCTCATCAATATCGTTGTTATCCACCTCCAGTCCCATGGTATTGGCCAAAGATGCAATCTCGCTGACTGTAGACTCCACAGGTACTGTTTCAAACCCCTCAAAATCACATTCAACAACGCTCCTTGTCAAAGCTTCTTCCAAGCTGAAGTGAGGGTTCTCTTGGTAACCCCTTCCCACGCCTTGTCAATCATCTCGAGGCCAGCAACGATGTGAAAGTGGTCTTTTCAAAACTCTGCGTCACTCGTTATGCGAAATATCGCTCGTTAAGGGAGCATTTTTTTCACAATCTGTTTTTCTCGTTATGTGAATTAGTCGTTATAAGAGGTGCTCGTTATGAGAGGTTCCACTGTATTACATAATATGCCTATAGGCCAAAATCATCATAACAGGTTTTTTGCGCCTCCTGTAAAATTTGGTATGTGTGGGTTACGTCTTTTTTCCTTTCCACACAAGAAATGAAAGATTACATCACGGGATATGTCTCCGAGGCTTAAGTAGTCTTGCGACCTGTTGGCCGACCTAGAAGATCCATTTATTGTAGTAACAAAATAAAATATTACTCACTCTCTTTATCGGAGTACCAAAATTCTGAGCAAATCCTTCGCTCGACAACTTTACACCTATGTAGGACATGTTTCTTTCTTACACTTTGACATAAGCCATTATTCCAATGTGACAGTCTTATTATAGGACATACGCCATTCTCGCGATACGATACGAGTATGTTATGTATCTGAATACATGAAACGTTTCGTTTATTTTGACTGCAGAGCATTAACCTTATGTCACATGCACTGAGAAACATTTCCTTTTGCCTCTTTGTTCTTCCACACCCCGCCCTTCGTTCCCCGGATTGCATTATGTGCCGAACTGGAACAGGGTTGCCCTACATATTGATTCCGTTAATTTTGATACACAAAATAAGTATAACGTAGTCAAAAAAAATATAGGTAAGCATTTAAATTGCATAACCTCTGTTCTTGCCAAAGATATTTACCTAACCTTTACTCAAGAAACCTTATAATATATTTATTTATTTTTTATCCATGTCCGCTCCTAAATGTGGAGCATATGGCCTCCTAATAAAGGTATTTCAACAGAAGTTTTTCTACGTGAACTGTTTGTTACTCAGTCGCTCAATCTCACTTTTTTTTTTAAGTGAGTAGTAGTAGGGAAAGAACGATAAAGCTAAAACAGCTCTAGTGGTTGACTAATCGCTACTGCTACATCCAGTTATTAATGGATCAGAAGGATGGGAGGAAAGGAAATAATTTAAATTGACATCACAAACACCCAGTCTTCGATCACAACTTTGAATTGAATAATTCTCAAATTCACTTTGACCTTACCGGAAATTGAACCCAGACCTGCGCGATCGGTAGAGCAAGCTCTAACCAACTGAGCCACAGCAGGTGACAGTATAATATAAATAGGCATTTATTTGTCTTAATTGATTAAAAAATACCAATAACATATTTCACACAAGAATAATTGAAGCCCTGAGGGGTGAAATAAGCTAATTGATATTTAAGGGAAAAAATATTTCGATGCGTTTTAATATTCACCACGTCTTATAGCAGTGGTTCTTAACGTTTTAGTGATCTGCACCCTTTGAATCTGAAAAAATGTTCCCGCTTTAATTATCGCCAAAATGAAATGAGCTCAATACATACACACTGCAATTGTGTTATCTTCCTAAAACAAAAATATTCAATCCAACAAATTGCCAAGTAAAGGTGTGATTGTACTTAATTAAACATTCAATAGAAATGTTTTACCATTTTACTACTTGGCTCACTTCACTTCTCAACTGCTTAGTTACTAAATACAAATTATATTTTTTTAAAAAGGAAATATTTAATTCACCACTCATTATGATTTACTAAAAACTTCATTCTGTTAATGTAATAAATTCGATATTTTAAAAATAAACCTGTGTTAAAGATTAGCTACATAATCTACCAATAGAATTTTAGTGGCCTTACTTTCGGTTTCATATTTCTACAGTGTGAGTATGTAAGTCTTTCACTTCTTGAAAATATTTTCTCTCAGACGTTTTTGTAAAATTATTGATTTGAATTTGGAAACCCTGTCTCTGCGATCTGCATCAAGATGTCGGTGGGTGCATGCAGAATAAATCGCTTGCTGAAATTTAAAAAAAGACACTAACTTTTGCAATCAATGGCGCAATAAAAGTTCACTGCGAACATAAAAGTCGCTTTGGCAATACTAAAACCAATAAAAGGGCCAACGTCCATAGTTGGGGGTTTGATAGCTTCAATGTAACGCGAAAATAAATGTAAATTTTACAATTTTATATTACACTTCGCTTATATGAAATTTAAGTAACACAAACTCTCAGTGGCGGTTCTAGATACTGGGCTAGGTGGGCTAAGCCCGACCTGCATTTTTCATACACGTTTCATCTTTTACGTATCGGGCGTTTTGTTCGCCCGCTGTGGTCTAGTTGGTTAGAGCTTGCTCTACCGATCAGGTGGGTCCGGGCTCGATTCCCTATAAGGTCAGTATCAAATTGGATTTTTTCAATTTTAATTTGAGATCTAAGACATGGGTGTTTGTGAAGTTAATTCTTCTTGAGTTAATCTCATGTGACTTTCAAAAATTCTCATCGAGTATATCTCGTATGATCTTTCAACTTCAAAATATTTGACGCATTGGCGTAAGCTGTAATGTCAAATATTTTTTTAATTGAAAAATATATAAAAAAATATATAAGCTACATTTGCACGGTAGCAGTTATAAAATGTAGTACGAAATGGCGTCGCGTCGTTTCCGGTGGGCTCGGGCATCCGTTTCCTGTTGGCGCCCGGCCGTTCTCGCTTCTTGTGTTTTCTTCCTTTTCCTTTTTTTTGGTTTTCTTCCCGGCAGCGCTGACTTAATGTTATTTTCGCAGCGGAAGCCCACTCACCGCGGATGTTTTTCGCTCTCAAAAATTAAGCACCACAATAATTACACACTTCAGACTGGTTTGGTACCTTTTTAACTAGAACACAATCTAACAATAATTAAACTTGCTGTACATTCTATTTTTTTTTAATTAGGTGTCAATATGCACTTCACTGTTATCTGACATTTGTGATTGCATAAATGAATTTGCCATCAACGTTAAGAAAATATTATTTTGGTGGGGACACTGAATTTACACAGAGTTTAAATCAATTATTGGTCAGAATAAAAATATTTTACGGTCAGATTTTTATAACCATTTTGGTTAGGTTAGGTTGGGTTAGGTTTTTTTTCAATTTCATTTTATTTGTGTCTATTTTATATAAATTCTGATCATTAATTATTTATTCTACCTTCTGTACACTGTCCAGGGGTGGGCTGGAGGGGGCTCGGGGGGTCTCGCGCGAGCCCCTTGATAAATTTTGGCGCGGCCAGCGATCCCCTTGTTAATATAAGAAAGTCATTTATCTTAAATAAAATCAGCATTTAACTGCAATTTCAATAGATGATTAAATATTGTTATTTTACAAGACTTGCTTTTTCATTTATTTAAAAAAAAAATACATTAACTTCGGTTGCATAATAAAAAAGACCCTAGCTGCGGGCTCGCGGGCAACGGTTTATGCGTCATCTATATTCCATGACTTGAACGCATTATGGATGAGATTTACCGAACCCCTTGTTAAGATATTGGCAGCCCACCGCTGACACTGACCGATATATTATGACCATTCAATATAAATTCTGACCAATGTAATAAAAATTCAGACTATTGTAATTTAAGTTCAGACTGGAAAAATACAAACCTTTATAAATTCATGCCAAAGAAGAAAATTAGAAGCAGGTTTTTGTAAAACGAATCATTAAGGAAAAATCACAAAAACAATCCCTTAAATCTTATATATCAGTATGATTAAAAAATCATTATATGCTAGGAAGCAGCATTGTAGTATATTTATTTATTGACAATGACCAAAAACCTTTGAGAACATACACGGATAATACCGACATAAACATATTATTTGATTATCAATAATCTGATAAGGAATCTTTAACAATATTGAACATTTCCTGCGTGATATAATATTGTAGTCTGATGGATAAAATTAATCTACAATCGTAAAAAGATAGCATAAAACTTTTCCAAGCAGTTTTAATTAGTCGTTTCTATCCAATTCTTATAACCTTGATTAATCATCAAAATTAAGCAATCTTTAGAAAAATTGACCTACTTTTTATAAATTTGTATAAAATAAATAATAAACTAATTAATTCATCATCCTTCTCCAGTCCATAATCCATTGAAATGATAGTAGGACCAAATATTGTCTGAATATATTTTAACAAAATTAAAGTCTTAACTTTCAAAATACGCATCTCCATTTGAAAAAAAAAGTATTTAAATTAAAGACAACATTATCGATACTACTAGGGTATCCAATCAGGGGTGGGCTGCCAAAATCTTAACAAGGGGCTCGGTAAATGTCAGCCAAAATGCCTACACATTATAGATCAGTGTTTCTCAACCTTTTTGGGCCCGTAGCCCCTTTTGAGTGTCTTATTTTTCTGTGACCCCCCCCATACCTGTTTTGCACTACTGAAGTATAAGTCTTACAAGGAATTTTGAGACCCGAAAGGAAACCCCATTTTTTTAGGTCTTCCCAGAATTTGAAATTCAAAATCCCAGAAATTTGCGGATAATCCAAAATGAATGTCGTGAGACTTTTTTTAGGTCTTCTTAAATATTCCAATTTCTAAAACAACAATGTACGGATTTCGAAAAATTTTCCGTGGCCCCCCAAAATTGTACTGTGGCTATCCTAAAAAAACCCCTTGAGGCCCATTAAGACATGCTGTAGCCCTCCGTTGAGAAACCCTGCTTTAGAAGATGCATAACCCGTAGCCCGAGGGTAACATGTGGCTCCTTTGTTTTTGTTGTTACCATTGAATGTATCATCTTTAAATTAACATATTTTTAAAAGTAAATTATTGAATTTAATAAATGTGAGCAAGTTTTTTCGATAACGATGCAGAATAACTGTCCAAAGAAATATACTTAATGATTTTGCAGTTTGATACTACAAATTGTCATGGCAATTTCTAAAGAATTAGTTTTTACAAAGACAAAGGTCGCATTAGCATTTGAAACAATAAATTTCTAAATAGTTCACAATAAAAGCATATGTTATAGAGGTTTGCACGGGCCCAGGCCTGGCCCTCGGGCTCCTACCCGGCCCGGGTTCGGGCGGGTAAGCGCAATTGAGATTCGGGCTCGGGCCGGGCCCGGGTAAGGAATTTATTTCTTCAGAAAAATATTTCGGACTACGTTCGTTTCATAAGTCACCCATGATAATTTTAATTATAACCAGTTCTATAGTGAATCGTAAATTGTAGTGAATTTGTAAACAACGGATTTTTTTCGGGCTGAAGAGTATAAATCCGGGCTTCGGGTTGGGTTCGGGTAACAAGTGTGGTATTAGACTCGGGGCCGAGTTTTTCAGGCTCGGACCGGGTAATTTTGTAAAATTTCGGCCCGGTCTGCACGGGTCTAATATGTTAATAAGTACCCCGAATTCTCTTTTGCGAATTCCTGTTCAAAATAGCATGACCGAATGCAATGTAAACCATCTTTCGTTTTTCTATGTATACCGCATTTTTTTACACTATGCCCGTGTAAAGAAAGGATTGAGCGTACTTAAAATTTCATTTTACTTGCGGCCTAAAATCATCATTAAAAAAATGCGGCCCGCTAGATGAAACGGTTGCGTTTGTCTGCTTTACACCAAGGATTGACGATAAACACTTGATTTTATTCAAACATAACACATGCTTGATTGACAGTTGGCTTCA
This sequence comes from Himalopsyche anomala, assembly GCA_031772345.1. Classification (NCBI taxonomy): domain Eukaryota; kingdom Metazoa; phylum Arthropoda; class Insecta; order Trichoptera; family Rhyacophilidae; genus Himalopsyche; species Himalopsyche anomala. The sequence continues at coordinate 1,867,601 of CM062827.1, forward strand.
CAACCCTTGAACATCGTTTAGCTTCTGCACGGCCAATAGAAATATTTTGCACATTTTAATACACACATGGAATTCTATGACGTTTTAATGATATCCGGAATACAGTACCTCCAAATTTTATTGCACCTGGGGTCTCTCGTTTGCTTAACCCGCCATGCTTCTTGTGACTCAAAAATTTTTTTGATGTCTCACCTTTCTTTATTTTCAATGCAATATTCCTGCAACACCGAGTGGATTATCTGCATTATAAGATGAACTTATCTCATTAAAATTTCAAAATCGTGTACCTTGGTAAAAAGACTAGTTCGAAAAGTATTTATTCCCCCTAGTTTTAAAAATTCGCTCACTTCATTACTAATAACTATTGTTATTAGCATGTAATGAATTTTCAAAACCTCAGCTAGCCATAATATCGATTTCTTGAACAAACAAGTGACTGCTTTGGTTTATTATCTTACGTACAAATAAATAATATGTTTGTAGTTCCAGGAAGAAGGCTATAATAAAACCAAAAAGAAATGTAAGAAACCTATCCCAAAACTGCAAAATAATTACAGTAAAGCATTGTATGTATGTAAGTTCATAAAAATCTAGACATCTGTTAACAATATAATATCCAACATCGGTATTTTTCAACATAGTCAGACAAAAGACAATAAGCAACGAAGGTCTCTTTTATTAGTCAGCCGAAGTAAATGTTTTTTTTTGACAAAATTGAAGGGGCAATAAAGACTTCTTATGTTTCAGAATAAAATGTAACCTTCTACAGAAATTTTAGCTAGGTACTACTGATTTCATCTGAAACGAATGATTTTCTCAACTTAACTTTTTCGTTGCCGTAAATAATTAATAGTAATTACCTAGCAGGCCGGTTATAATTTGCGACTATTAATTTAATTAGTTATTGACGAGATAACTCGTATTTGGCCTGTTGAGCACGAACAAAATTGCGAGATATCTCGTATCTGGCAACCATCGAGTTAACAAGGGGCTCGCCGGCCGTGCCGAAATTTAACAAGGGGCTCGCGCGAGCCCCCCCGAGCCCCCTCCAGCCCATCCCTGTATCCAATCCCGGAGCCTTTTTCCAATCCCGGGATTTCGGGAATGATTAATGTTCAATCCCGGGATTGGGATAAGCTCACCGATGAATTTGAAATCAACAATTTGCCATGTCATTCCCGGAATTTCGGGATCAGAAAATTGAACGGGATCCCGGGATTGGATGCCTTAGATACTACCAGAGACGGCTCGTTCATAGGAGCAAATGATTAGTCGAAGTGTTTTTATAATTTAAGTAGCAGAGGATGTTTTTTTTACATAAATACGTGAATCATTTTTTGAAACTCCTTAATATTGTTGTCACCGGCCGCCACTGCTACCTTGCAGGGGTGGGCTGGAGGGGGCTCGCAAGGGCTCGCGCGAGCCCCTTGTTAAATTTGACGCAGGCCGGCGAGCCCTTTGTTAAAATAAGAAAAACAATATTCTCAGATATATGTTTAATATAATGTATTAATATGCATTTTAATTGTTTTAAAAAACGCACTTAATATATATTAATCTACGAAGGCTTAAGTATATCGCTTGGAACATGGAATTGGAGTAGAAATAGAAAATTGATCTTTCCTTCTTACTATAAATTGTTACAATATAATACAGGTGAACACATTATCTAGAGATATTAATTATTGTTTTACGTTACATTGCTTAATGTTATCCAATATACCTGTTTTGGTAACATTATTACGTATAATTGTATAAGAGTAATAAAAAAATCATCACTTCTTCAGATCACCTTTAATATGTTTGAGATGAAGCGAGCCCCTTGTTAATATTTTGGCAGCCCACCGCTGCTACCTTGTACATAATACTAAAATACTCGGTGGATTAGTGGTAAAAGCTTTACTTCAGCGAACAGAATCGTTTTGAACAAATAATTAATTATAAATATAAGTCAATTGTAAAAACTTATAAATACCAACGGATTTTATACGGTTTTTTTTCATAAAATTCGTGAAGATGTCAAAAAGAAAATCCCGAGTCGTGAGTGACAATACTTATAAAAGTGTTAAAAAATTGAACGATTCAAATTTGACTTGAAATTTCTATCAAGTATCCTCAATTGGTATATTTTCATTATCTACCTGTATTCAATAATTCATGGTAGGATCAAATAACACGTGATCATCGAAACACTAACAAGCACAAACTTAGTGATATTCCTGCGCACATCCACTTATTTTGGACAGTCTGAAATAATTTTAATTGTGACAAGAAGTATTCATTTTATTTAAAATGCATTCATTAAAAAGACTATATATATTTTAATAGCATTGCCGAATAACAAATGCAATGCATTCATGTGTCGTGTAAACAAAGCCATGATAATATAATGGAAAATGAAAGACGTAAAACTGTTGCTACCGGAAATGAACGTGTGTACGGAAAGGCTAGGAGGAAATGAAAGACATTGGGCGCCAGTATACAGTTGAGAGTCAGACCGGTGGGCGGCGAGGAGGAAGAACACGGACAACAGGAACGGGAGAAACCCGCCTACGATAAGGAATTTATGTATATACGCCTACATTGATATAAATTAAGAATTATTTTTGTGATTCTACATTACAACTACGAATATTTTGCGCTTCTTTTCGACCAGCGTATTTTCGGCCAATTACTACAAATATATGTTTTTTTCTGAAATTTAATAATGGTTGTAATTGTTAACCGTATGGACCTATAATGTAGTATCTTTCAACAGATGCTGAAGCCTCTTACAGCCTCTTACATGAGAGCCTCTTTTTAGTCAATTGCTCAACCTCTCTTTCATGGAGAGAGTAAGAACAAGTGTTTCCCAAGCTATATTCCGCGAAAACAACTCTAGTATTTTCTTATCAATTGATAATGCTCGTCATGAACGAAACCGGTCCTGATCTTGTAAAATAAAAGTGGAATTGGTACAAATAAGTATTTATTTTTTTAGTATAATGGCTTTTCACCAAATGTTGACGGTGAACAACAATCTAAATGTGAAATATCTATCTATGATTGTGTGACAATTATTACAATGATAATCAATTTTACTTGTTGCAATAATATCGTGCACTTCATTGTATTTGTAAATTAATCACAATCTCGTAAAATAAACTTATTATTCATGTTTTTGAGATTCATTATTCAAAGATTTTTTGTGTCATAAACGATGATAGATTTGAATTTTTGTGTCATAAAGTTTGTAGATTTGAAAAAGATACATATTTTCCCGTCGACATCAAAATAAATGATAAAACTTTACATCAAAAACTGGATATGTATCACATTTCGATTGAGTATTTATTAAAATACGATCTTGTCTAAATTATTTCAATTAAACAAAAAAAATAGCACATTTGTTGACTTTAAGCCGTGGCTAGGTTGTTTTTATAATTATCTTTCATGCAATCATTTCTAGAAATCAGTTGGACATAAATCATTTACGGGGCAATAATAATTAATTGATTATAGCACTAATTCTCAGACGAAATCTTATCAGTTGTTGTTTTAGGCGGAAAGATTAAAAAATATAATAATAAAAAAACAATGAATAATAATAAGAATAGGATGTACTGTGGATATTGTAAACTTCACTGTGTATTGAAGTATATTACTTTTCGATTTGAGTTCTTTGTAATTAATTAATCATTTAAAAAATAATCAATTGAGTGCATTAGTCGGTGGACCTATTACACTGGTACACCAATCCCATTCCCAAAGAGATTGTTGAAATTATATAGTAACCCAATCATTTTTTAACAAGATACGCTGGTTCCAGAAACTAATTTTTATAAATTGGTTCCAAATATCAAAATATCGCGTAAAAAAGTATCAAAAATCAAGGACTGTGGAGTCGGAGTTGGAGTCGTGGAGTCACGGTGTTTTAGCCGGAGTCGAAGTCGTGAAAAATGAGCAGTGTTTTGACACTTATTCCGCTTTGCTTTCAAGTAATTCATAATATATGTGTACCTTATAGACAAATATCTTCACGATAAATATGACCCATATTATTGTTCAATATTTACGAAAAAAATACCTATTACTTTCACATCACACATCAGTAATAATAATTTAAAATTCACTTATATTATGTAAGTATCGATTCCTGATTTGATATTTTGTTAAAGACATTAAGGCATCATTTTTATTCTAAGCAAAATTCTTGTCAAAAATATTTAGTCATTTAAAAAATCTGTGAATATTTGCCGCTCCCTAGGACTTGCCGCCCCTAGGCAACTGCCTACTCGCCTATGCCTTCGGGACGTCCCTGTCAGCAGGAGATTATCAAAGATTCGTCATTCCATTCCTTCTGTTGGTATCCTCGATAAGGATTCTACAGTAAACCCCCCAATAATGAAGAGATAGGGGGATCATTACTGGGGGGTTAAGATTTTCAATTGATTTTTTTTATTTGAAATGCGGAATTACATATTACATTTTTTTAAATTAATTAATTGATCATAAATATGTATATTACTTAAGCATTTACGTATTCAAAATTATTTAAGTCGTGCACATTATCAAGACATGTGAATTTAGATATGTATTTTAAATACAGATTTGTATGAACTATTTTTATGAAAGCCTAATTAGGAGTTTTATTTTTTTCATTATTCGGGGGATTTAATTTAATTTATTGGAAAACCTGCCGCAAATTTTATTGGGAGGTTCATTAGCGGGGAGCTCATTATCGGGGGGCTTACTGTATATGCTATATCATATTTACACGACCAGCGGTCAAAACCCCAAACGAGTGAATAAGTTGACCTCATTAAGATAATGACTAATAATCGTTACTCTTACGCATCTTACCGTTCAAATAAATAAAATAAAATCACATTACTTATTGCGAATTATGTCATTTCTTTTTTTGAAGTATTTTTGCCTAACATCGGATGTGATAAGAAGTTTGATAAATGAATTTTGATTATTTTGTTTATCGAATTTTTCAGAGACGAGATAATATTTTTACACACGGTGCACACCTTATTTAAACCTTTGAGCCTGTCTTGATATCATTGAAATATTCGCAATAATGACTCGAGTTTTCAATATTATTTGATAATTTCGTTTGATGACTATCGTGAAATAATTAATGACAAGAGATTTAAAATTAATAAATGATTAAACGCATCGGTTAACCACATCAAGAACGATATGTCATATTAGACAATTTTATCGTTAATGATTCATTTAAGGAATTATATACCTAGTGTTATTATATCATTAATTTACCGGGTAAAATTACATTACTTTTTAGATTCAATTATAAATCTTTTAATTGGTTAGCTTTTAGTACGTGAAAAGGAAGCCCATTATTATTAAAACTATTTGCGGTGTTACGGGAAGTGTCGATTATTCTAACACTCTAATTAAATTATACAAAATAATTTTAAAACGAACAAATGTTATTTTTTTACCATATGTATTTTGGAAAGAAAAAAGGACGTAAACCACAGTTTTTTTCGATAATCACAATGTTAACACCTTGATACACGTTCTATCAAAAGGATATAAGCTGAAAATGCCAAATTAGTATCTGAATTTAACTTTTAAGTTTGAAAAAAGTAGGGACTTTGGATATTGTAATTAGGAAAAAAATGTTTTTTTGAAAAAAAAAATTTAAATACATATTGGATAAAGTCAATTAAAAACTAGTTTATCAGTCTCCATTCACTTCAAGGTTGTGTATATTTCATTATTTGCCTTCATCAAAAAACGTTTTTTGTGTCTCCTGTAAAATTTGTTATGTGTGGGTTACGTCCATTTTCCTTTCCACAGTCGATATATTAATAACTTAAAAAAATATTTTTCTACCTTAAATTGAAAGAGTAAAATGTTTTTAGACGATACAATTATATTTGCTATTCTTTTTGCTTTAACTCCATGTTTCAAACGTTATACTTAAATTGTTCAAAAAAATATTACATATGGTCTCAGAAATTTGTCAGAAACAACAAATTTAAAGCATAATGCTTATGTATACAATTTATAACACAAATATCGTTTTCCTCGATTTAACAAAGGGCTCGCCAGCTTGAGTCAAAATTAACAAGCCCCCAAGCAACTCCAGCCCACTTCTAAAAACTTGATTAGACAAATGGTGCCCAAAATAATCAATTTGAAATTATAAATATTAATATTTTGTCGTGAATAACATTACAGCTCTTTAATTTTTCAATCGAAGTGGCACCGAGCATTCTCAAAAGAACAAATCAACTATAGATATATGTATTATACTTATGCACATTCATTTTATGTAAAATAAGCATGATTCAGTTGTATTTTTAATATCTATCAATCAGTGAGAAAATTTATCTTACTGCAATTGTTTTCCATTAAAAACGTAGATAATTTTTAAATGATTACATTAAATTTAGGAGAATTCGGATTATTCGCGTTTTTTGAAAAATGCATCTGTTTTTTGATATCAATGATAAATTATTTTCATCAAAAATATCTCGTTTCGATAAATATATATTTTAAATTACTATTAAGTTTTTGTATTGGTAAAAAATAAGGCTCTAACATTTTGTATATTATTAGGTTTGTAACAAAAGCGGCAGTATATATAGTCCTGTATAGCAAACACGGTGGTTATTAAACGTGTTTTTAAAAAAATCAGAGTTATATTAAAATAGGAAGATAATATTTATAGGAATAAAAATAATAAAAGATTTTTAGTACTTATTCCACATCAAATTTATTTGATCAGGACAGGTTTCGCTCATAGCGAGCATTATCAACTGATAAGAAAAATATATAAACAGTGCTTTTTATACAAATTAAATTGAAATAAAAGGTGTAAGCAACTACTAACAATGAAAAAAAAATATGTGGAAAAAGTACTAAAAATCTTTTATTATTTTTATTATAATGCCATTCCACCAAGTATTGACAGTGAACACCTTAAAAGTGACTAATAGGAATATTTAACATAACTTTTTTGAACATTATATCTATAAAAACGTTTTAATTTTTGAATTATTTTTATTCTTATTATTAAATTTGACATTAAATTTCCATCAAGCACCTTCAGTCGAAATTCTAAAAAAAACGTTTTAGTTGATTTACCAACGCTTAACAATAATAAAAACAGCCGCCTGCGAATCCAAAACGCTCATTTGTAAATAAGAAAACTTTCTGACGACATTTTTCTAGGATGAGTCTACATCAGCGATTTCCAAACTGGGAGGCGCGCCTCCCTGGGGAGGCATGGACTATTGCAAAGGGAGGCGCGAACAGTCCAACATATTTATTTACCCTTTAAAACGTGTCTTTATTACTATATGAAATAAAGTATGGGGAGGCGCGAAGATATTTTTTTCTTCAAAGGGAGGCGCAATGACAAAAAGGTCGGAAACCACTGGTCTACATGGACCAACATGAATAAAAATTGTGTTGTGTAGTGATGAGAAAATCAATTAACAGTAATTTCTTAAGCGGATGTTTTCAGCGTAAAAAGAAAAAATCTACAACATACAACCGCATGTCCGTTAAATATCTTCTGTACATATGCTCCAAATTAGTTTCAAAAAATGTTATATTTCACGAAGTTTCTTCCGGTCCACAGGAGAATTTTTTAGATTAATTAGTATCATACCATACTTCACTTTTCACTTTCCATTGCTAGCTATAATAAAAAAACATGAAATTTATGTGCAACACTATTCCGCCTCAATAATTAATTAACTTAGAAGCAACACTTAGACAACGTCTAAAAGAAAGTTGTGTGCGATGCTAATTTTCAATGATTTACTCCAAAATTCATTGAATTTAGATTGCCAATGTTACAAGTACATTCAACACTTTTTTATTTTGTATGTACTACGACATCCAATCCCGGGCCATTTTTTGATCCCGGGATTTCGGGATTCAAAATTGTTTTGGGATCTGAAATTTCGGGATTCTGGGATTGATGGCTGGGGAAAAAAAGTGAGTAATTGAGAGATTCCAAAATAATTTTCAACTCAATCAAAGCGGTATGTCTAATTGTATATAACTACAATTTCTAACTCATATATTATCGTCGACAGCGTCAGTATACACAGTAGTACATTTTAAGCCATTTACATTGATTAGTTTATGGTAAATAAAATGCATGTTATATATCATAAGTGTATTATTTAACAATCGATTACTTATTTAAGTAGTGCATATAATTGCATAAGAGTGATAAAAAAATTCACTCCTTTTCCAGAACACGAAGAATTGCTTTGAAATTAAGTGAGCCACTTGTTGACGTATTGGCAGCCCACCACTGCTCGTTCACCTTTTTTTTAGTTCTATACTTTTAAAGAGCTGAAAGACTGCAATTGACTCCAGCGCTAAAAAATATTTTTTTCGAATCCCAGAATTAGTTCTCAGACAATCCCGGGATTGCAGGATTGCAAAATTGGCCGGGTAATCAAAAATATGTAAAAATCAACCAGAAAAAACAGTGTAAAAAAGTGATAGTATTCATAAAAAAATGACGACTGTTTACGTAAATTTAATTACCGTGTTCTTTGTAAAAAAAACAACAATGTGGTATAGAACGTCGTGTAAAGAAGTCAATAATAAAGACATTAGAAGTTAATAGCTTCAAAAAAATATTCGTAATAATATATATTTAAATTATGAAATACTTTTCATCGGTATTTGATTATATACGGAGATTTTTATGAGGTGCTCGAGATAAATCACTTTTATGACTAGGAATATTTTACACATTTAATGTGTTAGGACCTATTAAAGCCTTTTGTTTGTTATTACTGTTTTTTATTGTTGAATTGCTTGGTATTACAAAATCTTCTTGGTATTAGAAAGCTTTTGTGTTTTCTTGTGTTTGAACAAATAATTCGTGTAAAAATATATTATTATTGTTTCTTTTAGTGGATCGTGTTGTTTCTAAATCTTACAACAAAAACAGTGTAAAAAAGAGTTGAGTGTACATTACATAGCATACATCATTACTTCCTGACAAATCAGCTCTGACAAAAAAAATGTCCTAATTATCACTAGGCGCGGAATCTTTATCAGAGAATTTTATCAATTTGGCAATACAAACTCCACAAACATAATATTATAATTAATTCGTTTGTTCCCATGGCAAAACCAATATCTTTTTGTTGATATGATAGTTTGTTATATTCAATGTTAAGTCAATGACATCTTGATCGATAAATTCGATATTAAGTGAAAACAGTTGCTATCCGGACCGTCACAAAAATTTTCCAGTAAGTTTGGGAGTTCACCGCTATATTTGGCACGATGATGATACGAGGGCATCCAATCCCGGACACTTTTTGTAATCCCGGGATTTTGGGATTGATCATTCATCATAAAGTCGTGGAAAAATTTGGGATTCGGGATTGAGAGATTTTAAAATAATCTACCGAAGAAATGTGAAAAAAAATTCAAAAATTAAAATGTCAACAATTTTTGCTCGACGATTTTCAAATCTTGGAAATATACGGATTTCCTAAAATGCTTTTAGCTCTCACGGAAATTTCGAAAATTTTTGCTATTTAATATTTTTTTAAACATTAATAAATAATTGATACGTGTCTCCTTTATACACCAGCACTTACTTACATGCCATCTACTGGGAAATTATGGAGACATGTTCGCAAATATGTACCATCTAGTCATAACGTTTTTGTTTTTAGTGATATATCCCGTGGAAATGTTATTTAATCCTCAACAATTATCTTCGTTTATCCCTTTTTTTAGCGCCCCTAACCCAGTATTCTACGCAGGGGTGGGCTCGGAAGGGCTCGCGCGAGCCCCTTTTTAAATTTTACCAAGGCCGGCGAGCCCGTTGTTAATTTAAGAGAAAACAATATTCTCAGATCAAATGAATACATAACTGCAATTTCTATTATCTACTGCAGCTTCAGTATACACAATAGTACATTTTTAACTATTTACATTGATAAGTTTACGGTAAATTGCATATTGTTACATATTATAAGTGTGTTAAGTGTCAATCGATTGCTTATTTAAGTATTGTGTATAATTGTAAAGGAGCGATAAGAAAATTCACTCCTTCCTCAGATCAATGAAAATTATTCGAGATTAAGCGAGCCCCTTGTTTAACGTATTGGCAGCCCACCGCTGATTCTATGTACAGTAAAAACTTCATTTACACTAAAGTCGAGACAGGGTAATTCGGGGTAGTGTATTTGGGGGAGTGAATCTCATACAAAATTAGGAATTTGGTTTTTTCCGCAAAAAACTAAGATTTCCCTTAGATTTGCAAATAAAAATATATGGAACGAAATATTTAGTTACTAAGTGATAGAATGCAAAACGCGCCAAAATCTAACACATAGACAGTCGCCCGGCTATACGTGTATAGTCTGGCACGTGTTGAATACACAGACGATAGCCAACATTTAACTGTATGCGCCGCACATACGACCGTCTCGTGGCAATGACAATGGAATGCGACAGTGCAATCGGGGGATTTACGACAAATATTTCAACCCAGCGCGTAATTCGGGGTCGTGTAATTGGGGGTTCCACTGTACCTGGTTTTGCTTCTAACAAAGTGAAATCATTTGTCACTCTTTCGTGATATCCCACATTTGAAGCATCCAGAAATAAAGAGGGGAATTTTCCAAAATAGTCTCTCAGATAAATTCAGCAAATATTATTAAAAATCAAGTAGACCTTACAAAGTTGTGCAGATTTAACTCCTACACATTGTTCGTGCACAGTTTCTATGCCATCTGGAGTTAACAAGATTGAGTGTTATTAGATTGTAAGTTATAACTTGGAATAACAATAACGATACCAATGATGTAAGCATTATAAATAGAAAACGGAAATGTGTATGCAAACAAACATGATTTTTATTTTACTCCGGTTGACATTTAAACCCGGCGCCTCTTATCTATAAGATAACCTTTTATTTCTTTTATACATTTATTATATTTGTTAGCAACTGAGTTCAGTATTTGTTCTTCTTTTTTTATAGATATAGGATATCCGCTTGGTTTCTTTAAAATCTATTTTTAAGCATTTATCATTTGAAAGCGGCGCCATCATCATTAAAAGTAATTTGTTTCCCGACTTCTCTTCGGCTTAATAACTATCATCATCGGGTCGCCATACTAATTGCATTTTGCACTGTATCGAAATAAAAAGACGTGATAGTACGAACGTCATTGCCATGGTCTCAAAAAAGATTTGTATCAATGCGCAAAATCAATCACATGAGGAGGTAGGAATAGGCTATATATATATTTTTTTTATATTAACCATGTCCGCTCCTAATGCGGAGCATATGGACTCCTAATGTAGTTTATCTCAACTTGTTACTCAGTTGCTCTACCTCTCTTTTTCCAGTGAGAGTAGGAATAGAAGGATACGGCTAGGACAGGACTACTGGTTAGCTAATCGCTCTCGATACGCCCCGTTCATAGGATAGGATTGGTGGGAGGGGGGAATTCAAGACATCACATACACCCATGCATTCGAACTGAAATTCATAAATCAATTAAAAAATAAATTAATAAAACTGTCCGTACTGGGATTCGAACCTGATTTTTCGTGGAACGCATCTAAATAGGATTGACTGTAATGTGTTTTTTATTATCAATTTAAGACAATGGGTCTTGCGATTTTTTAGGAATAATTTGAATCAAAATCCTACAATTAGTGGAAAATTGTCACCGTTGACTCTCGTAAAGATAAAACGTAAATAAATGTAAAATAAATCATTAATTATAAACACGCGTTGTATTTTTAGCAAGCGGGAAGTGTCTCGTGGAGTGAGTGGCGTGGAATCGGAACAAACCGTTGCGGAGCTTGTAGCGTACACCGTGTGGCATGTGGCGTCGCGATTCGCCGGCGTCGGCGGCGTCTGAAAGCCGACGCTGCAGGAACTTATTTCGGGAACTTCCGCGTTTAACCCTTTACTTACTGGACACGGAAACAATTGAAAATATGATATTAATCCTTACTTCAAAAATTTAAATAGTCATGAATTATAATCTCTTATTAAACTGAATCTTAAGACCCAAATATTTATATTATTCTCCGCTTACTCTTCAGAATTAATTCTCTGTTCTCAACTGACCTATACGTCATCCCAAGTCATACCATCTTATCAGTACTTTCTATCAATGGTCATCAGCGATCTTTTATATATACGGAAGCAATCCATTTTGAAGTAGAGACAGCAGGATTTGTGCTTCCACACCACGTGTTCAATGTAGGACAATCGACGTTTTTTAGCTATGGACGTTATAAGAGTCTGCTAAGTCCGTTCATATATTTGAAAGTAGATAGTTGTTTCTCTTCCGAACATAGTCAGTAATGAATAAAATGGAAGATATTGAAATTCTTTAGGAGTGTCGTACAATGTTTTCTGAAAGAGAAGAATTACTCAAATCAGTGTCTCAATTACTCAATCTTAGCAAGTGAAAACTTGAACTTTTGGCCTATTCAGTTATGCTTTCAATGAAATATACATATACCCAAATGAGTATTTTCATTTATAGATTTGAACCAAAACGACTCATTTTTTCTTGACCACTTACTTTTTTAATATGTTATCATCCAGTATGGTATTTATTGATTTGGCATTTACTTGGTATTATCCAGTATGGTAAATATCGCATGAAACACAAGTACAGCATTGAGCACAAGTTTGCGATATCTGTGGTAGTCAGTCACTAAGTGATAATTTATAGAAACAAATCAGGCTTCGAAAATGTGAATCATCTCTTATCGGATTTGCATTACATACATAATTCCATTTCACTTCACAAATGATTACATGTTTGTAATTAAAGTCCACGATTGAGTGACCTGGGACAATATTTTTTAGAGATAAGCATATAATATGTATTTACATTCAAATAAATAACCTACCAACAAAACCAATTTCTAAAAATCGTTGAACAAAACTTCTTTCCCGATTCTTCGACATAAAACGATATGATTGTCAGTATTTGAAATGATGCAATTAAATACCTATGTGTTAGTAAAATGATAAATGTTTCTTTTATAATTAAGTACATATATTAAATAGGTAAACAAATATCAGTTTTATATGAGTTAAAAATGGTCAATGTAGCGAAATCGAAATAGCTGTGCAAAAGAAAAAACGCATTATGACTTTAAAATAATAATAGTTGAATATTTCATAACACTATAATGCATATATGTATGTGTAGAGAAGTAAGAGGACAACACTGTAAGTAAGCAAATTTTGTTTTGGCTCTCCTGAAAAGTACTGATTTCAATATCTTTTTATTTTGACACTGGTATATGTCAAGGTCTGTTCGGCTAATCAATGCATTGCCTAGACCAGTGGTTTCCAACCTTTATGCTACTACGCCTCCCTTTGGAGAAAAAAATATCTTCGCGCCTCCCCATCCTTTATTTCATGTAGCAATAAAGACACGTTTTAAACGGTAAATAAATATTTTGGACTGTGCGCGCCTCTAGGTTGGGAATTGCTGGCCTAGCGAAGCCTTTTCATTTGAAACTATAAATAAAAAATATTATGTTACATAACTCATGTGGAATTCAACAATTTTATCAAGTTAATAAGCATCGGTGGGGTGCCAATATTTTAACAAGGGGCTCGCTTAATTTCAGAGCTATTAGCGGTTCACGTTTTTTTTTTAGAAAAGTCCCACGGTTTTCTTTATTTTGATAGGTTTTGATCCCTCCCCCAGTCCTGATCTTCCATTTTTTAAGAAACAATGAAAATTGAAAGTATTGTGAAACAATAGACAAAAAACCGTTAGATCTCTTTTTTATGCACCCAAAATAAATGTGTTTTATGAGGAATTTTAAAAGGCAAGAACGTTTGAAATTTTATAAAACCATCAATGAAAATTGCAATTCTGTACTCATTTGATTTGAGAATTTTAACAAGGGGCTCGCCGACCGCAGCCAAATTTAACAAGGGGCTCGCGCGAGCCCCTTCCAGCCCATCCCTGTTAATAAGACCAATCAAAACATTTTAAATTTTAGATGCAATATGTTAGATATGTCGGCATTGCAATGGTTTTTAGCCGCACCTTTCGCCACAGACGTCCGGCATTGTAAAAATAGATCAATTCCGCGGATCAACCGCCCAAACTAAACTACATCTCTTCTCTCCGCCATTTTGCCTATACATACGTGCGATGTTTAGATTCTTTCCGATGAAATTACGTAAACAAATCCAAGCAAAAATAATCTTCTCGGGATTTTATTGCTATCGGTTAGCGCGGTTTGTCTTTGCCAATACAGTAAGGAATGCGAGTGAAAGAAGGAAAGTAAACACATCTCATGCGTGGAAATACACAAAAAAATACCGACCTGTGCATAGTAATTTTATACAGTGACGAACACTTAACGTTTTGACTAGCCGGTTGTTGATTGTCCCACCATCAGACATTATATTATATCGACTGTGGAAAGGGATAAGGACGTCACCCACAGTCTTTCCAAAACAGCTTTTTTTCGATAATCACTATGTATCAAACTTTATACACGTTTTATCAAAAGGATGTAAGCTGCCATATGCTGCCGTAAGTCCATATGGTCCACATTGGGAGTGGACATAGTTTAAAAAAAAAACGCTGTACATTTGAAAACATTTGGTTTTACCTTCTTGTTGATAATACATATCGACTATGGAAAGGAAAAAAGACGTACGCCTCAATTTTCCAAAACAACTTTTTTCGATAATCACAATGTATCCAACTTTATACACGTTCTATCAAAAGGATGTAAGCTGCAAATGCCGAATCAGTATCTAAATTTAGCTTTTTAGTTTGAAAAAGATGAGCTTGTGAAAATTAAAACCAAGTAAAAAGATTCTTTTTTAAATATTTTTTTAAGTATAATAGTGCACGGTTAAAATATATTTTCACTCTATATCGGGACAAGAATATTAGGAGTAAATTCGTTTATTTTCTTGATTGTTATTGCGTTATGGAAGGTGGCCGTGAAACAGCGCCTGCATACATATCGACTGTGGAAAGAAAAAAGAACGTTACCCACACACGTCTTTTGGTGATTTTATGCTAAAAGCAAATTATGAAATATACACAACTCTGAAGTGCACAGTGACTTATAAACTGGTGTTTAATTGACATAATCTAATATTAATTCAAGAAATTGTGGGGGAAAAACTTTTATTTCAGTGTTTTTTCATAGTTTTAATTTTTTAGAAGGTCATCTTTTTCAAATTTAGATTCTTATTCGGCATTTTCAGCTTCCATCCTTTCGATAGAATGTGTGTCAAGTTGTATACATTGTGATTATCGAAAAAAAGCTGTTTTGGAAAAATGAGGGTTGCGTCCTTTTTCTTTTCCACAGTCGATATGTATTATCAACAAGAAGGTAAAACCAAATGTTTTCAAATGTACAGCGTTTTTTTTTAACTATGTCCACTCCCAATGTGGAGCATATGGACTCCTAATGGAGTTTATCTCAACAGAAGTGTTTCTACGAGAACTGCTTGATACTCAGTTGCTCAACCTCTCTTTTTTCAAAGAGAGTGGGGATAGAACGATAGGGCTAGGACAGGACTAGTGGTAAGCTAATCGCTCACGATACGCCCGTTCATAGGATAGGATGGGTGGTAGTGGGGAATTGAAGACATCACATACATCCATGTCTACGAACAGCGTACAGCGTACCATATTTTAAATTTAATTTAATCAATAATGCATAAATGGAGTTTTAATCAAAATTAATAATAATATTTTACTTTTCAGCCAATTAGAGACTGGTGGTTATTTTTATAGATTAAACAACGTGCATACCTTTCATTACATACCGAGTAAGTTGTTTGCTAAAAATATCGATTTTTGTTTCATTTTTATCAATAGAAAGTTATCTAACACAAATAACACTTCTCTTTTTTGCTGTCAGTACAAATGCACTGATAATGTACTCAAAAGAACAACAGAATTACGCACAGAACGAAGTGTACCTATCGGAGCTTGCATTACCGGTAAATCGACAAAAATTGACCTTCAGTGAATACCGGTAAATTAGAAAATTAGCCAGTAATTACCGAAAATTATTTGACTGCCAATTAAGAACGATATAGGCATATTATAACAAATAATCATACTAAATTTTAATCGATCAAACTATGCACATTCACACAAGTGTTTTCACTAACGGCCTGGGTTTCGCCCTTCAGCATCTTCGGGCATTCAAATGCACGGATAAAATTGAGATGACGTTTAGTTAATAAATGTATCACTAAGCTTAAAGCTATTGCTGGTGAACTGGATTATCCCATGGGAATGCCTACGGATTTGAATGGTGAGCTATTTCAAGAATTATATTTAATTTGTTTGCTGGAAACTTTATTATTTTTTTTTCTTACGTGTAGGATACAAGAGTGGGGAATTTGGCAGATTTACCGACTCATTTAAAATTAGTAATCTGTGCCCAATTTATTTCAAAAATTTTCTGGAAAAATATTTTATACCTATCTGTGTTTGTTTGTAACATTTTAATCTCTTCATCCTCGTTGAACGAGTGGTTCTCTGACATCAAGTGGTTGGCAAAAGTCGACGCATCTTTTTTTAAATCTAAAGGCGGCCATGTATTACGAAATTCTAGTTGTTGAGTTTCTTTCTGTTTTTCCGATATAGAAATTTATGTAACATATGCATTACAGTCCATTTTGCAATTAATATTATCCAGAAAGTCGAAACCCAGGTCGTTAGTATGAAAACTTGTGTGAATGTACATAATTTGAAAGATTCAAATTTAATATTGAAATTCCACCAAGCACTTTCAGTCGAAATATTAAAATAAATAACTATACTATAATAAAATGAGGGAATCATATTCTGAAAAATAGTGAAAGTACCGATGGAGAAAATAAGTTTGGGAATCTAATTGTATACAAATTCAATTTGAAAAGTACAATCCGTTCGTAATTATAAACTCGAACAGTTTCCGGCAGTCTCGGAAACGACTGCCCGAATAATTCCGCTTCCTGTCGTCCAAGAAACACAAAACAAAACGGCGGGATAGGAATGCGATCGAGGAAAAAGCCGTCTCAAAAGGCCAGCGGTTTGCGCCGGAAATGAGAATGCCAGTCGGCGGATGCTCCGACCGAAAACATTGACTGAAAAAACCCACAAAGCGATCTCATCTTCCTGTGAGTTTATCTTTACGTCAATGAATATCTCTCCAAGGACGCCTACGCTAAGGAATACCAATTGAGTGGTTTCTCCGAGTCCTTAACGCAGGACGTGGCAACATTTTCAATTATACTGCGGTCAGGTTAATCTAAATTTTAATTTATTTAATGCGGTATGAGTTCTTGAATGACTAGATAATATGAATGACGAAGAAAGTGTGGTAGGGAAATACAAAGGAAAATAAATGTACTTTCGTTTCAGTGTCTATGTAACGCGATGCCTTAAATTAATATTTTTTTTCCTCTTATATGACAGTACTCGAAGCAACAAATGAAAGCAGAATTTCTAAAATAAGTATTTTTAGCCCAATAGTTTATAGGTTTTTTGTACATATCGTCACCAATACTGCAAGAACACTTATCTCGAATTTGGCTAAATTTGACAGGGAAAACAAAAAACAATATTAGTCTGTACCTTTCTTAACCAAATATGAGTGAAAGCAACGATATTCAGGTAGAAAAAGGATGAATAATGGTATCAATAGACAACGGTGTTTACTGTGACCATATGGTCACGCTCGTCCTTGGAGGGTTAAGGCATCAGTTTTGCGGAAATTGGATGCAGGCGGTGAGCTCGAGTATTTTATAATTAATACATAAAGTTATAATATATATTATAATTATGAATATTTATGCGAAACGTATTAAGTCTAAAAAATTGTAATAATAACAAAAAATTCAACAACACAAGACAGTAATAACAAACAAAATGCTTCATTAGCTCTTTCAAGATTAAACGTGTCAAAGATTTCTAACGATGAAAGCGATTTATGTCAAGTTCCTCATAAAAGTCCCCGTATATAATTGAGAAACAATAAATAGTATTATTTTTTAAATTCATGGAAACAATCATGATTCTTTCTATGAATTCTAACTTTTTTACATGTTTTTTTGTGGAACGTATCTACAGTGTAAAAAAAAAATAGTGTACTTGTTGCATGCATCGCTGAATATCGTTGTCGGACACAAAAACCAATCTTTTGAATCTTTGTGACTATTTAGCCAAAATTTTATTTATGAAGGGTTTGTTTACTTTTTAATTGAAAGTGTTGTCTTGTGTACAAAATAATTGGACTAAGTCGAGCCTGCTTATTAGTAGTTAATCATGTTACTGAAGGCAACGGTGGGCAGTGAAGCTTACAAAGGGCTCGCTTAATCTCAGAGCTATTCGCGGTGCTGTGGAGAATACTATTAAACATAATTAATTATTAAACCAATCGAATTTTACTTAAATTTCGTAACAATACGCAATATTATAAAAAATAATAGTTTCGAAATGTAATTGTTTACCTCAGTTTGGAAGCGTGAAGAGTTCCAAGATTGACACAGAAATTGATTCCATTATTTTTGGTCCAATTTTACGTTTCAAATGATATTTTCAGGGCTGTGGAGTCGCGTGAAAAAAAGACAACTCCGACTCCATCTTTAAAATAATTACCGACTCCGAGGAAATTTTTTAATAATTTAATTTTAACTTATATATATGTATACCATCAGATTATCTTTAGTCAGCCAAACATGAAATGTTAACACGTTTGACTATTTTGTTTAAATACACATCATTAAATATATTTTTCAAAAAAAATCAAGCCGCTCATTTTTCACGACTCTGACACCGGCCAAAATACCGTGACTCCGCGACTGCGACTCCGACTCCGGCCAAAATACCGCGACTCCGCGACTCCGATTCCGACTCCACAGCCCTGAATATTTTACTTAAAACCGTTGTATATATCAGAAATTGCAGTTGAACTATGATTAAATACGAGAATATTCTTCGTTCCTTATTTAACAAGGGACTGGCCAGCCTAATTAAAATTATAGAAAGGTCTCGAGCTGCCCTTCCGAGCCCACCCCTTGTTGACGAAGAAAAAAGTCTCGAGAATAGACTCTTGAGACCGATATAGGGCGTGAGATGGTTTGATTTCCTGAAAAACTAGCACTGCTTCAAAATTTCGTTCATGCAACGTCTCCCTACATTTGAACAACTGTTTTTTTTTAATTTTCTGCGGCGGCCTTCAGTTTGGGAAGCATTGGATTAGAGGATGGGCCATGCTAAGTCAATGGTAATGGAGAGCCTTATCTCGGATTGCCTCTTCTTCCAACCAGTAAACGACTATCGAGTACTATCCAAAGGGTGTACTGGGCCTAACTGGCTGCTGGGATGTCATTAAAATCACAGCGTGATGGCCATGTGCCCCGCATAAAGATCGGATGTGGTCCACGAAAAAAGAAAAAGAAAAACTTGCAATTGTGTCGTGACACCTCCTATTTTTATGTTATAACTGCGTAATTCGTTGGTATGTGCAATGTTGCAATAGATTATTTATCACTGTCAATAAATTACTTTAGATAAGACTTAGTGTCGGAATTTCGGAAATATTCGGATATATCCGGATGAAATTTTCGATTAACGGATATTGCAAATTAAATTATTTCAAAAAAAAATTGATTGCAAGCAAACGAAATTTGAACGTGTTCAGTAAATTGCATATTATCATTTCATTCAATCCATTTTTTTCAAATATTGGCTTCTTCTTTTTAAATCCTTTTCTGATTTCCCTTCGCGAAGAGCAAAGCTTCATAACATAACTAAATTCAAAACAAACGTAACCTCCCTAAGTACAAATGTTGTAAACAGGGCTGTGAAGTCGGAGTCGCAGTAGGGAGTCGTGGATTCGTGGGTTTTGTTCGGAATCGAAGTCGGAATCGAGTAAAAAAAATGATAATTTCAATCATTTCCATTAGACTAATATGTAAAATGTATACAATCAAATCAGTGCTTCCCAACCTTTTTCATGTCACGGCCCCCTAAATCTGAATAAATAGTCTGCAAACCCCCGAGTTTTTTTTTATTTCTGCTGATTATAATTGATTTATGCTGATATTGTAAAATTGGAAAAGAATTTATTTCGTTTATCTAATCACATTATCAGTAGAATTGCTTATCAGTATCTCATATTACAGAAGGACGGTATACCAAATGGTAAAATTCAATAATAAGATTATCTAGTACAACATGTTTGTTTTAATATCGTTATTATTCACCCTGCGACATTTAAAAACGTTAATACTAATATTTGTATTGATTTGTCTATACCAGGGTCTCTCAACCGGGGTCCACGCGGCCCTCTTGGGGTCTACATCATGTTCCAAAGGGGATACAAAGAAAATATTATATTAGGGGTACCACAACCATCCTAAATACAATAAACAGATATTGTATATATGTTGTATTCGAACAAGGCATTCAATTTATAAAAAACATGAATAAATGAACTAAAACAAAAAGGTCTCCCCTATTGTGAATATCTGTGCAAACTATTTTTTTTTGGACGAGCGAGTTTAAAAAAAATGCTCTCATATTTTTAAATATTTGTAGAATCTTTCAATTCTCAACATTTTCAAGTCATCGAGCTAAATAAAAAAATATTTTTTCTACGAGAACTGCTTGTTATTTATTTTCTCAACCTCTCTTATTTGAAGAAATTAGAGCAGTGGTTCTTAACCGGTGCACCGCGAACAAATTCGGAAAATAGTAAAAAGCGGAAAATCCGCAAAATAGTGAAAACCGAAAAATTAAAAAAAAAACTGTGACTTCGAAAAGGTTAAGAACCAATGAATTAGAGGTAGAAGAAAAGGACCAGGACCTAACACCTAACTAGTGGTCACTAAATCTGAAGGGAATTTTTGACATTACAAAATACGTAAATATATTCCTCATTTTCAATTTTCTGAAAATATTAAATGAAATGAAAATGGTGTGTCAAGTTTTGAGCTTCTAACGCTAAAAATGTGTCGGTATGTATTCATTATGTAAATTTAATAAGTGACGTAACTATAATTATGTGTAACACATGTTTTGCTTCCTAGTTACTGTATTGGCCAATCAATTAATGCCGCAATCGTGGGAACGCGATAGAGCTGGCTTAATTTTTTGCCAAGCGCTGTGCTATACATATTATGCACTGCAAGTTGAAATGCATACACAACATTGTTATCTAGACTCTACCTGGTATTCACGTTTTTCCGATATTTCACTACACCCAATCCTTTTTTTAAGTGATACATTGGTTCCAGAAACTGACGCGTAAAAAAACCTCATTTTTATATATGTATGTACAATGTGGTTCCAAAATCAAAATATGCATTGTGTTAAAAGCAGCGGTGGGCTGCCAATACGTTATCAAGGGGCTCCTTAATCTCGAAGCAATTCTTAGTGTTCTGAGAAAGAAGTGAATTTTCTTATCACTCCTATGCAATTATATGCAATACTTAAATAAGCAATCGATTGTTACTTTAATACACTTATAATATGTAACAATATGCAATTTACTGTAAACTTATCGATGTAAATAGCTAAAAATGTACTATTGTGTATAATATATAAATTAGAAATTGCAGTTACATACTAATTTGATCTGAGAATATTGTTTTCTCATAAGTTAACAAGGGGCTCGCCGACCTTAGTAAAATTCAACAAGGGGCTCGCGCGAGCCCCTCCGAGCCCCCTCCAGCCCACCCCTGGTTAAAAGTCTTTTTTGTAATATTAACAATTAATTTCTTTATTTGATACTTAAATACAATTAGAAACAGATACATATCGACTGTGAAAAAGGAAAAGGACGTAACCCACACATATCAATTTTTACAGGTGGCGCAAAAAACGTGTTTTGATGATTTTGGGCCATGTGCAAATTATGAATTATACACAACCTTGAAACGCACGGAGACTTCTAAACTGGTGTTAAATTGACATAATCTAATATTAATTAAAGAAATTGTCTAGGAAAAACCTTTATTTCAGACTTTTTTCTTGGTTTCAATTTTTTACAATGTCATCTTTTTCAAACTTAAAAGCTAAATTTAGATACTAATTCGGCATTTGCAGCTTGCATCCTTTTGATAGGACGTGTATCAAGTTTGATTTAATGGGTTCGTGTCTGAATGTCTGTGATACTCTCATTCCTTCTCAGTCTTCACCCACCTCGTATATAATCAAACTTGTATATGATTTACAGATTATCGTACAATAATAAATTAAGTAATTAGCACCATAAAAATCCATTCCATGGTACAATAACAATTGTCAGATTGTATGTAATAAACCTGCTTATTTCGAATTTTATACCTCAAAAATCATAACAAGACTTTGGCAAAACCCAGAAAATTCATTCTGAAACAATACTTCGATGTCACATATCAGTAAAGTTGTGTAGTCTTATCATTTATACAATACATAGTATTAAATATTATTATTTATCACAACCGGCTGATTGCATTGTCTCAGTGATATAGGATAGTATGTAACTAGGAACATGTCACAATTAAGGTGTTGTAAATTATCACCGCCTGTGTGGTCGAGTGGTCAACGTCGTTGGCTTCGGTTACGGAGGTCACGAGTTTGAATCCCAGTACGGACAGTTTTATAAATTGATTTTTCAATCGATTTATGAATTTCTGTTCGAAGGCATGGATGTATGTGATGTCTTGAATTCCCCCCTCCCGCCCATCCTATCCTATAAACGGGACGTACCGAGAGCGATGAGCTAACCGCTAGTCCTGTCCTAGCCCTATCTTTTTATTCCGACTCTCTTTGGAAAAAGAGAGGTTGAGTAACAAACAGTTCTCGTAGAAACACTTCTGTTGAGATAAACTCCATTAAGAGTCCATATGCTCCACATTGGGAGCGGACATGGTAAAAAAAATAAAAATATATTGGTGGTGGCTCAAAACATCGACATGTAATAGGCAGAACATCGTAGCCGACAATTTATAAATTTTATCGGAGAAGGTTTTTTTAAACTATGTTCGAAAAAGGAATTCCTTGGGTGCGGTTAGTAAATAGTAATATATGGGCTTATTAGTGGTGAAGTGAGTCAAGTGGTATTTTAGAAAAAAAAACAATTATATTATGATTTGAAGGGTGGGATTGGATTTGTACACATCACAAACTGGGTCTGAAAATGTCACAAACATTCATTCTTTTGAACAGTAATCGATAAAACTATTAATCGAAAAAAATACTGGTTGTACCGGGATTCGAACTCGTGAATTCTGTCATATAAGTCAGCGACGTTGAGCACTGCACTACGTACATGAGTAGTGCCAATTAGACAGCTCTAAATAAAGTATGAACGGGAGACGTTTAGTCCAGTGAGAAAACATGTTCAACAGAACTGTCAAGTCGTTCAGTTCAAAAAATAAAATATACATTTACATATACTAATTCCCACTTTTATTTAATAAGATCAGAACCGGTTTCGCTCATGACGAGCATTATCCGTACAAATTTATAATTCCTTTCTTCCAAGTATTGACAGTGAACACCTTAAAATAAAAGTCTTTCAGTATTAAAACAATGACAATCGTGGACATGAATTTTTTGATCTCCCAAGGTGTAGAACCAGACTGCCAATGGGGATGCCACTCGGGAGAGCTTTAACGGTGTTCAACAATATTGCTTCGGATGTCGACATATTCCACGTAGACGTGGGCGAGTTCCGACGAATACTATTTTTTTATGTATTAAAGTAGAGTTTGTCGGAGCTTACTCAGTTGACTTCCTTGCCATTTTTTTTCTACTGCTTTTAATATTAAATTGTACTATTTTTTTTCTCCATTGTAAAAGTTTTAAATTTATTATTTATCAACCTTGTGCAATGTTAATTAAATGAATAAATAAATTCTTAAATAATTCCCGCGATGAGTAAAACCGATCTTGTTCCTCGTAAAAATGTGGGAGTAGAAAAAAAAATATACATACAACAAGTTAAATTATGCATCACGGAATAACGAGGTACCATAATTGTCTATGAAATGCTGCATCAGATGGAACTTAATATGAAGATTTGAGAAGTCAGTGAATGCTTCACAAGTGTGAGAAAAATTAACCAGGAAAAACTACTGCAGAGCGCATTTTTTTTTTGTTTTGAAATCTAATATCGAACCTGTTTTAGAATTTTGAAATATGGCCTGTCATTGAATTGTATGTATGTATATTGAATTACCCGAAAAAATATACTCAAATCACACGCTAAAATTATAATCATTTATCAAATGTGTGATTAGATATCATATCACGTGAAGTATTCTATTACCAAACTTATGAAAATTGCAAAGTATTGTAACAGAAAGAAAGCATTGACATATGATGTGATTTTAGATATGAAATATTATTATTCTGATATTTTATTAATAATTTTGAGGAAAAGTGAACGAACTTATATATATTTTTACATCAGTGGCGTGAGATGAAAACCGTGCTTTTAATTTGTTTTATTATCCATGTACGATCCTAATGTGGAGCATACAGTCTCCTAATGGAGGAATATCAACGGTTTTTTTTACGAGAACAGCTTGCTATTAAATTGTACCACCTCTTTTATTTGAATAAAGTAGAGATAGAAGGAAATGTCCAGGACATAACTAGTTGTTTACTAATCGCTCTCGCTACGCCCAGTTATTAAAGGATCGGAAGGGAGGGAGGGAATTTTTAGACATCACAATCACCTATGCCTAAGAACATAAATCGATAAATCGATCGAAAAAACGTTGTTCGTTCTAGGACTCGAACCCGTGAGGTCCGGCACGGAAGCCAACAACGAAAACCGCTGCGCCATATGACCCAACATTTTAATTTGAAGAATAATAATGCCCATGCCCCATACCCTCCCTTCCCCCTCCTCTGGATCCGCCAATGGTATTTGTAGAATAATATTTAGAACAGATTCAAGAAGCCATTCTGTAGATTTCTCATTTCTTTTCAAAATATTAAGCAAAACAAGTTATATAAATTAAGTTTATATTGTAATTATTATATACATACATTATATGTACAACAATTTGTTTACCTAAATATTTAAATTGCTTTTTTCATTAATCTGATTACAGCCAGTTATCATTTGAAGATTCCTGAAAGGTTCAAGTACTTAAAGATATACATACATACATACTAATAAAGCTAAGTCGTATTAAAAATACAAAACACACAGGGGCAACAGAAGGTCATAAAATGGTATGCCAACATGCAAAGGGTTATGAATAATAATATTATTATGGAGTCCACAAATAGGAACTTTTTTTCCTTGCCCTAACGCAAGATCGCAATCAAACACGTCTCAACGGGCCATTTCGCTGCATACAAATAATTTGCGTAGAATCAAAACACATAAACATCATGACCCAGGTAATACACATTGCTGTATTTGATTCCCTACAATTGAAATGCGAATTGTCACAAAAGAAGAAGGAAGGAAGCGATGCTGCATTCCACCGGCTCGGCCGCTTGGGATGCGTCTGTAAAAATGGCGCGAAACATTTCTGGCGGGAAAAAGTGGCGCGAAATGGGCAAAACGCCAAATTATCACCGCGCGACGAGAGATGCAAGCGGACGTAGGCTAGATTACTGTATGACGTACATAAACTTTTGTAAATCTACAATACAGATTCTACACTATCAAATCATCGAGATGTTTCTGTATTATTATAAGTTTCGCTTAATTACAGACGTATGTATTAAAAATTACTAATGGATAATATTAATGTAATAATTTAATAAATATTTGTATTTTTAATTATTATTGTTGGTTGAATCTAGGGCTTGTGCAAAAATAGACTTTTGAAAAAACCCGTTTTCGAATGTCAATATTGTTTTATCCGGTTTTCGAAGTTTTACAAGAAATGAATAATTCAATTAAAATAGTGAGAAAAGATTCAATTTTTTTATGTTGTTTATTTATATACATAATAATACACAACAAGAAATTATTTGGTGCTACTCTTCAGAAAATATGATTTAAGAAAACACAAAGCGTCCACTGATCGTTTTCTAAAAAAATTTCCTGATACCCTTTCGCTAGGTAATGATGTGGGGCATATGGTCTTTAAGCCATCAAATAAAAGATCCAAATTTTCTGTCCTTTTGTTTGTTGACTCGTTTTTGGAAAATTTGGCACAACCGGTTACGGAGTTGAAAAACCGGTTTTTGAAGGTCACAAATTTAGCCAAAAAACCGGTTTTTAAAACAAGCCCTTGTTAAATCTATCAACTACAGTAGAATAGCTCTAGCCTATATCTGATATTGGCCAGAACAGGTGTGGGGAACCTTTTATTATCTAAAGGCCGCATTCGTTTTTCTGATTCGACATGAAGGCCGCAGTAAACATTGACTAGGGAATTTTTGGCCGGAAACAATTTCATGCCAATTTCAAAAGCCCAGTCAGCTCAGGATTTTGACATTGAAAATCCCAAGAGTTTACGAAATTACAAAAATTTACAGAATTAGAGAATTGGCCACACCAGAGTAGCCAAAAGGCCGCAGGTTCCCCACGCCTGTGCTAAATCTATGGTTTTTAATTTTATATTATTCATAGACGTACGTAGATTTAAGTATTACTATTAATACCTTGCAACCCACATGGCTTAGGGATAATCGGTATGTTGCCAAAAGGAAAAAAAGGTTGAGTTCGGCTGGTCAAAATATTTATGATATTTTAAATTTCAAATTGCTACTTCTTAACTCTATAATAATAATTGACTTCTCGATATTATTTCACACGGCAATATAAATTTGCATCTTGATATTTAAAATTTAAAAAAGTTCAGAACACCTGATATTTTTTTTTATTACTTTTGAAAATATCAATAATGTAATTTAATTTTAATACATTATGGGAAAATGTCATCTTTTTGTTTGCTCCACTAAAACTATGAACGTAATCGCTTCTGAATGTGCAGTGACGTACATACATTATTGCATAGTGATTGCGACACATCTGTTATATAGAAATTCGGTAACATCCGTAATTGAGAAACAAATTGTTTTCTCTTCTATATAACAATATATAATTTCTAGAAATCAGAATTTGTTTGTTATTAACATGTTTCAATATGTATTGCCAACAACAAATAAGTGAGAGTTTAACAATTGCAAAAGTTTGTAAATTTAAATAAATAAACTTTCTAATAATCAATAATTTCTAAATATTTTATTTTAATAATATATCCGTATTTAGTTTACTTGAACAATAATATCTACTACCGATTTATATAATACACTATTCAGAAAGAGTTATGAAAAAAATACGGAAGGACTAGTCATTTTCTAACCGCTGTCTTAATTAACCCCCTGTTCTTATCAACAAAACTTACAATTACTATTCCTTGGTTTGGAATCTTATTCTTGGATGTTTTTTTTATCGTAATTAATATCATGTATTAATCATATAACGAACAAAGATTTACAAAAAAAAAATGATAAAACATTAATTATATAAAGTAGAGAATGCGTAAATATTTCTAAAAATAAACCTTAGCCGCCGATAATTTTTGATAACAACTACTTTGAAGTAACCGGAAATGATATTGTTATATAAATAATATAAAATTTCCAAGAATAACTTCCGTTATCTATTCGCAAATAAAACGAGTCACCTATGACGGTATTATCTTATTTGTAGTGGTACAATGAAAAAACGGTTCTAAAACAGGGTGCCGCCAAATTTTCGTATCTGTGAAGCGATTGCGAAAGCATCTAAACAAGCATAGAACAGGGTTTCCAAACCGATAGTCTGTGATCGGTGTCGGTCCACCGATTTTTTCTGCCGGTTTTCAAAAACACTTTCAATCCGACCGACTGTTATATTTTTTTTACCGCTATAACTAAAGAATGAACTATTTTGATAAATGAACTAAACTTCTGAACTAAATGCTCGGGATATCCTATGTACGGAAGAATTTTGTTCCGAAGAATCGTACAGAGTTTTCTTATACGGATAATTCTTGTTCGGAAACATCTGGTAAAGAAGAATCCGTCCACCGACATCGCCATAACCGGGGCTGTAGAGCAGCGGTGGGCTGCCAATACGTTAACAAGGGGCTCGCTTAATCTCGAAGCAATTCTAAGTGTTCTGAGAAAGGAGTGAATTTTCTTATCACTCCTATGCAATCGTGTGCAATACTTAAATAAACAATCGATTGTTACTTAATACACTTATAATATGTAACAATATGCAATTTACCGTAAACTTATCAATGTAAATAGCTAAATATGTACTATTTTGTATAATGAAACTGTCGTAGATAATATATAAATTAGAAATTGCAGTTATATACTAATTTGATCTGAGAATATTGTTTTCTCGTAATTTAACAAAGGGCTCGCCGGCCTTAGTAAAATTCAACAAGGGGCTCGCGCGAGCCCCTCCGAGCCCCCTCCAGCCCACCCCTGCTGTGGAGTCGTTAAGAAATAAGACAACTCCGACCTTAGCATACATAATATACGATTTAACTATTTTTTTTAGGCTTAGTAGTATGCAATGGCGCCACTTTTGACCCTAGTGAATTGAATTCACATCATTTTTTAAAAGGTCTCGAAGTTATTTTTTGTTTCGAGTCTTGACTCCACAGCCCTATCCATAACAACTCAAACTATGTTGGTGTCGCTTAACAATGAAAAACGTTACAAATTAATAATGAAATTTGTTGAAACGTGAATTTTGTTAGTGTCTGTATTTCTAAACTCAATAGATAGCGAGAAAAATAATCCATTTTTTTAAATTTTAATACGGTCAAAACCTCACAGAAGAAATATATATGTATCACGAAATACCCCTAAAGACATTAGTGTATAAAACAGGGCTGTGTAGTCGGAATTGGAGTCGTCCGAGTAGTCATTTTTTACACGACTCCACAGGCCCTGGTATAAATCGTGGCATATTTTGTCATATATGTGAATAAATACATATTATGACGTGGCCTGTTTCGCTTGACACAAATACTAAATATTTATTATCAACACTGTACGTACATAGGTAGGCTCTTATCATTAATAAATATCCAAATAAGTCATTTCCGATAGATATCGAAATAATTCTTCCACATCCTGATTATGAAGAATACGTGGAATATCGACAAGTGTATTTTTTTTTGCTAAGAAGCTTGTTAATCTAATGTATAAAAATGAATCTAATATAATATATAAAAATGAATGTTTGTTTGTTCGTACTCTGTGGGCTGCCAAACCGCTGATCTGACTGCAATAAAACTTTTTATCTATTTACCTAATTTACCTAATATTTCATTTAAAGTGCGATGGAATACAGTACATCGATGGCCATAATTTGACAACACGTACTAACCGACATTTGTTCAATTTTACAGAAGAGCCAAAAAACTGTATAAATAAATAAGTATTGGGAAATCAATGAAAATGAAAGACACTTTGGAGTAAAATAATTTTTATGTATATTTAAAATAATCTGTTGACACAATATTAATTAAATAAACTTTTTATTAACAAGAATGTTTTATAAGAGTTAATAATTTAAATTTTGTTTCTTCTTTTATGATGGTACGAGGAAACAATTCCGAGTATTTTGATAAATTCAATGCATCTGTTTTGACTTCATCCATGGACTCCTAATAAAGTTTATCTCAACAGAAGTGTTTCTACGAGAACTGCTTGTTACTCAGTTGCTCAACTTCTCTTTTTCCAAAGAGAGTAGGAATAGAAGAATAGGGCTAGGACAGGACTAGTGGTTAGCTAGTCGCTCTCGATACGCCCCGTTCATAGGATAGGATGGGTGTAAGGGGGGAATTCAAGACATCGCATACATTCGTGCCTTTGAACATAAATTCATAAATCGATTGAAAAATCAATTTATAAAACTGCCCGTACTGGGATTCGAACCCGTGACCTTCGTAGCGGTAGCCAACGACGTTGACCACTCGCCCACACAGGCGGCATCCATATAATAATAGAAAAATTATACATAATTGTTTTATTTTTTTTTAATCCAGTTACGGATTGTCCACTCTCCAATACAAAATGTTGCAGTGAACATGTTGGAATTTTTTCTCACCTATTTTCAAATAGTAGGAAAATGATGTAGCTCTTCTACTATCTTCTGGCAGTTTGGCGGGCCTTTTATTCTGTTACGTGTTTCCAACTTTAGAACAATTTCAATGAAAAATATTTTTGAGATGTCAATATTTTAATAGAGCTTGAAAGAACAAAGAAAATGATATGCACAACTCATTTTATGAAAAAATGTCGGTTACGTGTTGTCATCATATGGTTATCAATATCATTGGCGGATCCAAGGGGGGGGGCCATGGGGGCCATGGCCCCCTCCTTGGGAGAATTTATTTTCCATTTTTATAATTTATTAAAACTTTATTTTGAAATGGGCTCTTTAATTGTTTAGTTTACTATGTTTTATAGAATACATACTTACTTAATTATGTATTGACTATTTTTATATACAATCTTTTTTTACGCGATACATTGGTGGCGCGTAAAAAAACCTCACTTTCATATGATTTGATAAATCGGTTCCAAAAATCAAAATATCGCGTAAAAAAGTATCAAAAATGTATGAAAAAAAAAATTGTTCTTCATATTAGCGCAAAAAATATTTTTTTTACGGTGCCGTCCAAAAAAATCGCGTAATTTCAAAATCGTGCAAAAAAAATCGCATAAAACAGGCTTTCATCTATTTTTTAATGTATTATTTATGTATCATGCTTATTTTCAAATTGAATGGCCCCCTCCTGGGACAATTTCTGGATCCGCCACTGATCAATATGGTGGCTTCCTATGAGATTACGGATAATGTCGATGCAACTGGACTTCTGATCAGGGAATTCAACGGTAATGGTTGGCAGCCCTAATCGTGAGTCATGTTGTTTTTCGGTGACGAGTTCAGAAGAAATTCTTTGCTCATTACACAAACCACACGTGAATTTATTTGAGCCAAAGTTAACAATGATAGGAAACGAAGCACAAACTGTCACATCGTGACAAAGAGTTTTATTAGTGTCCAAATTTCCTGGAAGATTTGACACAGAAAACATCGGTTAACCAACAATGTCTCCTTAACTCGAAGCGATAATACATTAATCAAATAATTAACTGATGTATGAGTCTATAACGTTTACGTGGAGGGTATATTAGGTTGAAGAATATGGGTCAACCAAATTGGCTCAATTTTTTTTATAAAGTAACTGGCGCTATTCAACTAACGGTATTTTATCAAGTATTTACAGTTGCCTGCTGTGGCGCAGTTGGTTGGAACTTGCTCTACCACCAATCACGCAGGTACGGGTTCGATTCCCGGTAACATCACAGTGAATTTGAGAATTATTCAATTCAAAGTTGTGATCGAAGACTGGGTATTTGCGATGTCAATTCACATTATTTCCTCTCCTATCCTTCTTATCATTTAATAACTGTGTGTCGCAATAGCGATTAGTTAATCACTAGTATTGTTCTAGCATTATACTTCTCTCCAAACTACTCACTTTAAAAAAGTGAGGTTGAGCGACTGAGTAACAAACAGTTCTCGTAGAAAAAACTTCTGTGAAAATATTTCCATTAGGAGGTCATATGCTCTACATTAGGAGCGGACATGGAAAAAAATACCTAACTCGTAATATAATTAGTCACTAAGGTTTTATTTTCAGAGACAGTTACGATTTAATGGTATGGTAAATAAAGTACCTAATGATGGTTAGCGTATCTCTCTCTCTCTCTATTCCTCCATTTTTTAAATTAGAGATAGTGAGTGGGATGTTAGCATTCAGGGCTTCAAACCGGAACTGAACTGAAAACAGGAAAAACCGTTACTTTTGTCGGAAAAAAAACCGGAACCGAACCAAAAAACGGTAAATGTTTAAAATCGCGAGTTAACACGATTTTACTTCTCACTTCAGTTGTCGCAGGCTTTGGTTTCGGAGCGTAGTACCTAACATATCAAATAGTACCATAAAATGATGTTTTTAATACAAATAAAAACTTTTGAAAATTTAAATTTTAGAAAAGCTTTATTTTTTCTGATGACCAAAAGAAAATAAATAACAGTTTGAAGCCCTGTTAGCATCAGAAGCACCTAAAATGAACTATATAAAAAAAAAACAAATTCAGCGAAAATATCTTTATGAATAAATATCAATATGAGAAAGTAGAAAATTGATATTATCGACCTAAATTTAAAATTGTGCCGTTTTAATCGAAGCGAAAAACTAATTTGTCTACTTATAATTGTACATACATATATGTTGACAGTGATGATAAAATAATTCTATTTTAATTGTAGAAAGCTTATAAAAATTAGAAATTAAATTTACTCGCATTTTTGCATCCAATAAAATCAAATAACGTTCGTTCGGACACAGCACTGTACAACATAACCACAACGGGTGACGTTTCTATAATGTACAAGCTGTAAGCCCGTTGCCCTCAACGGGGTGATTTTTTTGCATTTTTGATAAATCAAATATTTACTGGCGTGGAAAATCAAAAGCAAACTTATTTATTGAATAAGCCAGAAGGTTTTGCTTAATTAATTCTCTAAATGGTTTTTAAGAATACACCCAGACCTCTTTGAGAATTAAAATAATTGGGGTTGTAAAAAAATACGCAAATATCGGAAAAACGTGAATTCTGGACGTGCTTAAACAGGATTTCACTGTAAATAATAAAAGTTTACATCTGAACCAAATTTAAATTAAGAAACAAAAATTCGACCCATGGTAAAAAGAAATGTTATGATATTTTTATTTTAAACAAAAGAATAGTGTGTCATTCCACTGTGACAGTAACAAAAGACAGTGGAGAATGTCGACTAATAAAATATTGAGAAACCGTGTTACATATAGGATGACAAAAATCATAAAAACAGAAGGCGGGGGTGTTGACTCTAAAAATTTTGAGAACCCGTATCACATATAGGATAATCGAAATTAATTGCAAATTTTATCCAGATGTATGAAAAATATTCAAAATATATTCTCATACATTATGAAAAAATAAAATTATATTTATAATGTATTTTATCTAGTATGGAAGACAGTCAAAATATATAAAAATCAAATGCAATTTTTAAATAAAAAATCAATTGCACATTTTATCCAAATGTATGAAAAAAAAGCAAAATATTATTCTATGATAAATCCATATCATAATTAAAATATTATTAATGTATTAAAGAATTCAAAAAGATTTACAAGGTCAGACGTGAAAAGATTTAATCATTATGATTCAATTGATCAAATCAGCTCCAAAGAATATTGCTCTCACTCGACTCACACGATCCAACGATTCATTTCGATAGCCCTATAATCACAGTTTACAATAATCGAATTAAAGTCTTTGGGTAATCGACAATTTTCGAATATTATGATCCATGGTGATAGAATACTTCAGCTCTACACCAAGAAATATCAAATTTTCAAACGGGGCGATATCAGAACATTCACGCGCGGCTTAAAATAAGCCGCTCTCATTGGATAGAACATTTCGAAAATGTGCTATTCAAAATACCGTTATCATTAGGTGAATTCCACGGCAGGATCCGCATTAAACGTTATTAATAATATAAAGATTGGCCCTTGTAGTTAGTTCGTGAAAAATGGTTTGAACATGGTATAGAAATAATCTTTTCAAAACGCGTCATCATTCTGCATTCACAATCAAAAACAATAATGACAATATTACAACCAAGCTAAATTTGACTTCTGTGTCAAAATTATTTTTTCAACTGTCATGTTGACAGTTAAAGAATTTATACACTGACCATAGACAATAATTATACACCCTGGCGAATTCACTCAGTCGGCAGAAATATTACCGAATGCGTGCAATAGGCAACGGGCTTGCCGAATTCACGCATTCAGCAAAATTTCTGCCGACTCCGTGAAATAGGCAATTTCACCGATTCGGTGTAACATATACACGTACTTGTTCATTACTGCCTCTTATCCTAGTACAGTGATGGGTAGCCCAGAGGTGACACTCCAAGACATTTTGGGTGACACACGTGCGGTCTTTGCTTAAGACCGAAGAACATTTACTATGGGCAGCAAAAAATATTAATATATCTAGATGTGACACGGCACTCGGGTAAAACCAGACTTTTTTAAAATTCTAAAAAGGTTATCCATTACTGTCCTAGTATATCCTCGGTGGAAGGGGCATATTATGATTGTGAACAATAAGTGTTTCTTAACCACAAGAATTGTTTTTTTTTCAAAATTAAAATGTACATACATGTTATTAGCACATTATAAATCACAGTCACAATTCCCGGGACATTTTCCAAAAAAGTCCCAGGACTTAAGACAGCAAAAAACCCGACTAGTCCCGGGACGTCTCGACACAGAATCCCTTGGGCCGCGGTTTCTGCATCATTTTGCTTGACTCTAGCAAACTTAACGATCATTTTCATTAGTGGGTAGAGTATAGAAAATTACCATACAAATAATGACGACCTTTTGATGCAAAATGGTATAGATTGATAAATCACTACAATAACAAAA
Source organism: Himalopsyche anomala (assembly GCA_031772345.1). Taxonomy (NCBI): domain Eukaryota; kingdom Metazoa; phylum Arthropoda; class Insecta; order Trichoptera; family Rhyacophilidae; genus Himalopsyche; species Himalopsyche anomala. The sequence continues at coordinate 1,902,114 of CM062827.1, forward strand.
AAACGTCTTTTTGACACGACTGCTGGTGGTATATAATATTTAAATATAGCAATTATAAAATACCTAATTGCCATTACATTCTGCAAATTTATATGCTGACATTTTATTAAGTACCTTCCGCCAATATGTGATTACAAAATAAATATGAATTCATTTCATAGTTCGTTGGCATAAAGGGTTATCAAGCTATCGCGAAGAAGCGGCGCCACTGTAGAGATAATGAGTAATATGTATTTCCTTTGTGCCAATTAAATTTAACACTGGTAAGCGAGCCGTGATTTGGCACTACATATGTGAGGCCCTCAATTTCATTCTCGATTTTTTTCAAATTTTGATGCCAACTTGTCCTCTATTTCAATATCTACACAATCAATAAATTTCTGATGTCAAAATCTCTCTAAATACAGAGAAAACGCATTTACAAAAACATATTTAGTCTTAAAACCTACTCAAATCCAAAAAGCCCACGGCAGATTTTTTCACTTTGCCCACAATTTTGGTTTTTGGAATTAAGTAGGTTTTGAATCTAAGGCGCTCATATCTTCATTTCATGATTAAATGTTACCCACTGTAGTATATTTGATTAGAGTTACACTCTACCAATCATGCAGCTCTAGGTTCAATTCCTGGTAAGATCAAGGTCAAAATTTATCCCCAAAAGATGACGGCATTCATAGTTTTTTGTTAATACTGAAATACCGCTTTTGAAAATGCGAAAATACCAGTATTTCGGTTATGAAAATTAGCCAAAATTGAATTTCGAATGTATATAAACCATAACATATTCTAATAACAAGATGGTGATAAATTTAAAGAGTTGTATTTTATGACGCAGGGGTTAGCGTTGTGGGCTTCCGTGCCGTATCTCACAGGTTTGAGTCCCAGTACGAACAGCATTTTTTCGAATGATTTATCAATTTCTGTTCAAAGGCATGGGTGTTTGTGATATCTGAAAATTCCTTCACACTTTCTCCGATCTTTTAATAACTGGGCGTAGCGAGAGCGATTAGATAACCACTAGTTCTGCGCTGGCCTTATCCTTCTTTCCCTACTACTCTCTTTGAAGAAGAAATGTTGAGTGACTGAGACTGAGTAACAAAAAGTTTTCGTATAAAATTTTCTGTTGAAATATCTCCATTGGGAAGCCATATGCTCCACATTGGGAGCGGACATGGATAATAATAATAATAAAAAAGAGTTTTATTAATATTGACAGGAACCAGAAAGTCTTCAATAGCTTAATATCATGTTAAAAAAAACCGTATGTTGTTCATGAAAATCACTTGTTTATGATTATTATATATTTTTAAGGCGGTTTTTTTTTTTTAAATATTGAAATACCGATTTTAACATACATTCCTATTTGGCTAAATTTGTTTGTTTTATTAAACTTTTTTTGTAATACAGTGGAACCTCGATTCTACGTTTTTCAAGGGACCGTAATAAATGAACGAATAATGCGGGAAACCGATAATGCAGGAAATCTTCAAATAATACCAAAAAAATGTTTAATTATCAAAAAACTTGTTTATTTATGTAACTAAATGCGATGTAAAACTATTTGAGCGAAAAACAAAATTTTCTACAAAAACGGTCAATCGGGATAATAAGGTAGCCGGTAAATTGCTCGAATTACAAATTATTCGAATTGCTTGGTTATTTAAAAGATTTTTCACGACTTTTTCTACGAATTTCATTTTTATCTTGTACGACACTTGTTTAGAGAGTGAAATATAAAAATAATTTTCGTAAGTATTTATTTTAACCGTGTTCGCTCCAAATGCGGAACATATAATCTTTTAATGGAGTTTATCTCAACAGAAGTGTTTCTACGAGAACTGCTTATTAATTAGTTACTCAAACTGTTTCTATATATTTCCAGAACACATAGAAGACTAGGGCTAAGACAGAACAAACGGACAGAACAAACGGAAACAAATTGATTATCTTGTTATTCGAGCAATTTCCATTCGAGCAATTTACCGGGAACCGGAAAATAATTGGGACGGGACGATAATATTATTTAGATGATAGATCGAGGAAATCAGTAAATCGGGGAACGATAAACGTGGAATTATTGAATATTGTTATGACGGGGTCTTGGTCGAGTAAAATATAAACGATCCATGCAAAAAAACGAAGATAGCGAGAACGGTAGATCGGGGTTCCACTGAAAAAAACGCGAAACGAAATGCGAGGCAAAACTATTAATGAAAAATATTCAACGAAAACGGTCGATCGGGATAATATTCGTGACGGGACCAAAATATTTAAACGATAGATCGAGGAAAACGGTAAACCGGGTAACGATCAAGACGGGATTCTTTTACATTGTTCTAATGGGTGTTTGGTCGGAACTATGAAAAATAAACGATCCATGCGGGAAAACGAACAATGCGAGAACGGTAGATCGGGTTCCACTGTACCGGTATTTAATATAAATTACCGAACTACCGTTATTACAATCAGCGGTGGGCTGCCAATAATTTAACAAGGGGCTCGCTTCACCTCAAAGCAAATATCGGTGTTCTGGGGAAGGAGTGAATTTTTTATCACTCCTATGCAATTATATTCAATACTTAAATGAGTTATCGTTTATTAATTAAAACACTTATAATATTTAATACAATGCAATTTACAGATAACTCTCAATCAGTGGCTAAAAATGTACTATTGTGTATACTGAAGCTGTCGTAGATAATATATAAGTCAGAAATTGCAGTTATGTACTAATTTGATCTGAGAATATTGTTTTCTCTTAAATTAACAAGGGGCTCGCCGGCCTTAGTAAAATTTAACAAGGGGTTCGCGCGAGCTCCTCCGAGCCCCCTCCAGCCCACCCCTGATTACAATCTCTAATATAGAATTTACTATGGATTCTCGGTAGGAAAATAAGTGAGCTGTTTTTACTTTCCGTTTTTGGGATCGACTAAGGACCAGCGGTGGGCTGCCAATATTTTAACAAGGGGCTCGCTTAATCTCGATGTAATGCTCAGTGTTCTGAGGAAGGAGTGAATTTTCTAATCGCTCCTATGCAATTATATGCAAAACTTAAATAAGCAATCGATTGTTACTTAATACACTTATAACACGTAACAATATACAATTTACCGTAAACTTATCAATGTAAATAGCTAAATATGTACTTTTGTGTATACTGAAGCTGTCGCAGATAATATATAATATATAAATTGTATTTATATACTAATTTGATCTGAGAATATTGTTTTCTCTTTTTAACAAGGGGCTCGCTGACCTTAGTAAAAATTCAACAAGGGGCTCGCGCGAGCCCCTCCGAGCCCCCACCAGCCCACCCCTGCTAAGGACTGTATGAAAAGGAATACATATAGCACAGATATCCAGATTTTATAAATTAGCGTACGCATGTTTTAATTCAGCGATTCAACCTCTACGCCAAACAATCGAGAATGGTGAAAACTCGAGAGTGTTTACTACTCCCTACTGTTTGAGATAATAATTAACCACTAGAGGTTGACAATCACTATCGGACCTTTTGCATGTTTCATAAACCACCGAAAGGAAACACTACAGACGCAAAACAAAAATTAAATGAACCTAAGGAAATTAGATTAACATTCAATAACCATACTGACTTACTCATGTTTCTTACTCACACTGTGTTTTATAATGAATCATATCTCTTTGTTAAATGTTTGATAATATTATCATTGAATTGAAGCGCTAACCAAATGAAATTGACCTATTCTTCTTCTTCTTCGCCAAACTCAATTTATTATACAGTGGAACCAAAACAGATTGTGAAAAAAATGCTCTCTTAACGAGCGATATTTCGCATAACGAGTGACGCAGCGTTTTGGAAAGATCCCTTTCACATCGTTGCTTACCTCAAGATGATTGACAAGGCGTGGGAAGGAGTTAGCAAGAGAACCCTCACTTCAGCTTGGAAGAAGCTTTGCCAAGGAGCGTTGTCGAATGTGATTTGAGGAGGAGTTTAAGACAGTATCTGTGAAGCCTACAGTCAACGAGATTGTATCTTTGGCCAATACCAGGGGACTGGAGGTGGATAACAACTAAATTGATGAGATTGTGAAAGAGTTCAGTCAAGAGCTGACCACCGAAAAGCTTATGGAGTTGCATTGTTTTTCGCATTCCAGGTTGTTAGGCTCCTTAACAATTTATAAGTATGTAATTTTACTTTAATACACGTTAAAAATATAAAAACTGTTTTTTTTCCGGCATGGAACGCATTATTGTATTTTAAATTGTTTTAAATGGGGAAAATTGTCTCGCTTAACGGGTGTTTCGCATAACGAGTAAGATTCTGGAACGAATTAAACTCGTTATGAGAGGTTCCACTGTATTGACTATGTGCATTTTTTCCGAATTTATTTGGTACCCGACTATAATTTTGATCGTGGAGAGGAAACATCGAGATTTTTGAATCGTCAAAGTGGGACATGGCACAAATAAGATTGCGAAACACTGGTATAGACATTCTTACTAGCTAGGTCTTAATGAGGTTTAATTATTGTCTCTTCACGGATGACCAATAGCAGTCGGTCGACGTTCTGGTCGTACCTTATCTAAACGTAAATGTTTGTAAAATTTCACGAGGTCATCAAATGCTAGTTTATAGAAAGGTTATTGGTACAACATTTTCTCACTTATCAATAATTTATCAATTATCACAATTAATATAACAGTAAAATTATTAATGTACTTCCTGGAGACTTGTTCCCATTTTCTTCCGCCTTGTTACATTATTATTATAGTAACTACCGTGCTCTTATCGCCGCCCTTATCGGTCATATTACTAAAGATAAACTAAATAAATAGCGAATATGTTATTCATTATTTTACTGATAAAATCTTTTAATAGTGTTCCTTATCCAAGTAAAACTATTCATTCTGTGACGAGAGTAAAATTGTTTAACATTGCTATGCAAAAACAGTCATTTAAAATGGAAACAAATATTCTGGTCTGCGATCATTCTGAAGTATTTTCTTTCAGCGTTTTTTTTTCAATTATCTTCGTATAAAATGCAGGTCGCAAAAGTTGATTTAAATACAGTCAATCTTCTTTTTACGCGGTTTGTTTTGGTGCGATTTTGAATTTATACGGTTTTTTAGAAATGCATTTTTTTTAAATGTACTATATTTTACGATATATAAAATTGTTAAATATTACATCGAGAGCACATATCGTTGTATTTTGGATAGAATAGAGAATGAATCATAAACACAACTGACATATGGAAAAAATACGATTTTGGACCGCTTAAATTATGTTGCATCTGCCATTAAACAATCAATTATCGAAGAAAAAAAATCTGAATAAACTTTGATCACTAATTGTTAAAAAAAACCATCGTTTTTTTAAATTGATGCGCATACTATTTCTTCCGAAAAGTAATGATTTGCAACTTTTACTTTAAATGTTTAAATTTTACTTTAAATGTTTCTCAAGTGAAACAATAACCAACAAATTTTATTTTTTAATAAAACATATTTTTAAGTATTTTGACGCCGTGTTTTTCCTCTAATTTTCTTATACTTTTTTATGCGATTTAGGGTATAGCTTAAATCGCTGTTTCGAATTTATGCGGATTTTAAAAGTAATGGAACGCATCCCCATTTTTGTATGGAAGTCAAGTCTTTTTTTATGCGATATTTCGTGAAACGCATCTACCGCATAAAAACAGTATTGACTGTATACAGTAAGGATACAAACATGGTGTGGACTCGAACCCCAAACCGCACTGAGGAATCAATCATTGTTGGCAAATGAATCACAGCAGTCGTCGAATTAAGCAATCGGAAACCATTAATTATAACTATGAAACAAACGGGAAAACCCAAGAGTTTCTCAATCAAATTTACATGATAATTATGTCTTATGTACTTATACACATATTCAATTGGTGTGTACAGCGATTTGAAGTTGTAATTGTTCAAACTATGATACTACTTCCGGGTTATATTGATTACTGATTACCTATATATGTACATAAATAAAGTTGATTAGGAAAAACCGATAAGACAGTCATAAATGCTACGGATTTTATTACTATGTAATTATAAATAATGTAGTCTATAAGAAATATGTATGAAATAATTAATTCCATTTATTCTTGTCTGTGACAAGTTTTTATAAGAGTTTGGCCCAATTAAAATGATTAAAGTAATTTATTCACCTGCAAGGCAGGTATCCCTTTTATTACGTCAAAGAATTTTTATGTCATATAAGTCATTGGGTCCTATAACAGTACGAACATTTTTTTTTCGATCGATTTATCAATTTCTGTTCGAAGGTATGAAGGAAGGTAATAATATTAGTTTATCATTTGTCCTGTCTTAGCATTATCCTTCTATCCCTACTACTATCTTTGGAAAGGAGAGGTTAGGCGACTGAGTAATAAACAGTTCTCGTAGAAAAAACATGTTGAGATACCTCCATTAGGAGGCCATATGCTCCGCATTGAAGCAACGCAAGCGGGATATTATTTTACGTAAAAAAACTTAATTTCTTGGTAAATCGTGTCATCTTTAATGTCTTAACCTTATCAACGAAATTAATCATCATTCAAAAAAGTGACACATGTCATAAGATAGATTTCATTATAACAAGCCCGCTGTGGCTCCTCAAAACCGATAATTACTCTTTTGCTCCGTGAAACATGCTGTGACCCCTGATTGAGAAACGATGATATAAATGATAGTTTCATTTGATAACTTTAATAACATCGTTTTTCAACATAAAAAAATGTCAATTTGTATTGCCTCATAATGGAGGTATCTTAGCGAAAAAAATTCTACGGGAACTGCTTGTTACTTCAATGCTCAGCCTGCCTTTTTCCTTATTCGTACTGAATCAAAAATAACTATTGTGAAAATTCTAACAATATACTCCTTTCCAGAGGTGGGCAGCTAATACGCTAACAAGGGGCTCGCTTAATCTGAAAGCAATTATCGGTGTTCTGGGAAAGAAGTGATTTTTTTGTCACTCCTATGCAATTTTATTTTTTTTAAACCATGTCCGCTCCCAATGTGGAGCATATGGACTCCTAATGGAGTTTATCTCAACAGATGTGTTTCTACGAGAACTGCTTGTTACTCAGTTGCTCAACCTCTCTTTTTACTAAAGAGAGTAGGAATAGAAGGATAGGGCTAGGACAGGACTAGTGGTTAGCTAATCGCTCTCGATACGCCCTGTTCATAGGATAGGATGGGTGGAAGGGGGGAATTAAAGACATCACATACATCCATGCCTTCGAACAGAAATTCATAAATCGATTGAAAAATCAATTTATAAAACTGTCCGTACCAGGATTCGAACCCGGAACCTCCGTAACCGAAGCCAACGACGTTGACCACTCGACCACACAGGCGGCTATGCAATTATATGCAATACTTAAATGAGAAATCGATTGTTACTTAAAACACTTATAATATGTAACAATATGCAATTTACAGTTAACGTATTAATGTAAATGGGTGAAAATGTACTACTGTGTATACCGAAGCTGTCGTAGATAATATGTATGTCAGAAATTGCAAATATATACTAATTTGATCTGAGAATTTTGTTTTTTCTTAGATTAACAATGGGCTCGCCGGCCTTAGTACAATTTAACAATGGGCTCGCACGAGCCCTTCCGAGCCCCCTCCAGCCCACCCCTGCTCCTTTCCTCTTATAGAAGCAACATTCTTGTTTACACTTGCTTTGGAAGTAAAATCATTATCTTAGTCTACACGTATATTCCTGTCAGTTATTTAAACTTTCAGGTATTCAAAATAATTGATATTGACATTTAAAGTTTTTGCGCTTTCACATCAAAAAAATAAATGAAAACTTTCGAGTATAAAGTAATTGTAAATAACAAAGATGATCATATTTCACAGTAATTTCTATTGAAAAAGCATTTTTCGTTGACAAGATTAAATTGAAATTTCACGCAAGGTAAACCAATATAGGAACTTGCTTATAACATTAAAAATAGAGAAAGATTCCCTTGCTTGTATAAATTGTTTTAAAAAGTTTTGACTGTTTCTAATTTGAAAGCATACAAACTTTTTTTTGATTCAACATCGATAGAATGAAAAATCGTTAATTGAAATTGGCGGTTATCAACGTAGACGAATTTTACTACACAAAAATTCAATTAAAATATACTGTGTTAAAAATCTTTTTTATTGCTTACTTCCTAATGATAAGTGAAGTTACAAGAAATTGGACTTAATTGATTTGGACTTGATGACAATCGACGTATTATAATAGACCAATGGTAGGATTATTTTGTTTTATTAACCAACGAATTATAAATTCGTCACGGTTCAATATTATTTGATATAAATGTTCGTGATTATTTATGTCTTTAATTCACTCCATATCCAATCCGTACGTACTTACGATATTAATAAACCAAATAAATTCGAAAATTAGCCTAGTCATCATTTAAATCAGTAATGCACAACATTTACCTTCTAGCGGGTCGCATAATACAAATTATCGTGGGTTCGGGCCGCAAAGAAAACATTGATTTTAAGAACGCTCATATGTACGTTCCATGTAAATCAGCCTTACAAAAAAACCGTGTAAAAAAGATCAAGTGAATGTTGGGTTCCATTACAATATTTTGACCGTGTTATTTCGAAAACGTGAACATAAATAAACCACGCAAAAATAAAGATTATGAGTATTTAATTATTAAAAATCGATTCATTGTAAAATATTTATGATTCATTTTTATGTAATTCAAAAGTTAATGCGATCTTGGTCTTTGTTATTTTTTTTTAATTTGACATACTATTTGTAAGCCAGTTTCTATGAACCGATTTATTCTCCTTCACTGAAGATAAAGCTTGCTTACATTTATTATATAAATGTGTTATGTAAAAAAGATTTAAGGGCCGCCACAAAATTTAAAAAGGGGCGCGGTTTGTGCATCACTGCTTTAAATGGTGAAATAATGTCTATCCGTTCTAGAATGTAGTAGATGGAAGTGCAAAGGAATATTTTGTTTTTATCAAGATGGAAAATTATTCAAAAATTGATGACCATTTCAAGAAATGAAAAATTATTTTTCATTCTTTTTAAAATCGGAATCGGAATTTTAATCGGTCGGTGTTTTAATTTAAGGTCGGACCAATGCTAAGACAAGAGGTTAGCTGCGCGGAAAATTCGAAGGCTTCGCGGGCCAATCCAGAAAATGCGAGGCATAATTTGTCATATTTCGTAAAAAAATATTGTGTTTTGTGTGTTTGTGTATTGATTTGCAAAATAAACAATATTATCATTTAAGAATTAATAAATATTTTTTTTTACTTTAATCAATAAAATTATTAAACAAAAAGTAAAAAAAAAACAGAACTAATCCTGTTTTTAACATAAAATTAAATCAAGCACAAATAAAGAACATGATCTGAATGAAACAAATAATCAGTAATGATCAGTAATGTATTAACATATTTTTTAATTTATTTACAAAAAATCTAGCTTCTTACGTTGTTCCTTACAACTAATCCTTATATTATTTACTCCATTAAAAATTTCTTGTACTTATAAAGCATAAGAATTTAATTCTAGTTGAATTATCTAAATGCTCAATTTCCAATTTATTTCGGTCAATTAGGGTTATTCATTTTTTTTTTAAATATATTTTATTAGTTGTATTGGAGTACGCCCCGACCCGGAATAAGTGCGAAGGGGTTTTCAAACCTATACGCTGCCGCAGTAATTTTTACTTTTAACGACTCCACAGTCCTGCTTTAAAAAAAATACTTATTCTCTTCGAGATATTTTGAAATGATCCAAAGGTGATCAATCCGGGACGTTTGGCAACATTAGTTACTGGTCAATCACCTCGATAATTATATTTAATGCAAGAAATACTATAACAACCAAATTGTTCTGACTGGATTGTGCAGTTCAGGATGCGCACGTAGTGGACATCTTGAAATGAGGGATGGTTGCATGAGACACGTCGGAGAACCGACGATTACCACCTTCAAGACCTGGGGGCACTCCAGTCCCTTTCACCACAAATTATTTCAACGCCATTAAGATCTTACAAAATGTGTACACCGCCGTTTTATTTTATCGATTATTACGTAATCTTCTCGATATTTCATTATTTCTCAGGCAGCGAAATCATACAAAAATAAACAAAGCAAGAGAAATACATTCATTATGATGAAAATCGTAAGCTTCATTAAATGGAATGATAAGTTAGATTTTTACGAGAAAACTATTTTTCTTGATCTTGTGACAGACACACTGTAATCGATTGTAAAAACAAAGAGTCCTATTATCACGCTTCCATATATTTTTATGACTGCAATACTCTTACTTTTTTGATCACTGTATTGCATCAATTTTACAGTATTTCTAGATTTATTCGATCAATGATGTTTTGATCAATGTTTTGATCAATTGCAATTTTTTTCAAACAGTAAAGTTAAGCCGCCTGTGTGGTCGAGTGGTCAACGTCATTGGCTTCGGTTACGGAGGTCCCGGGTTCGAATCCCGGTACGGACGGTTTTATAAATTGATTTTTCAATCGATTTATGAATTTCTGTTCGAAGGCATGGATGTATGTGATGTCTTGAATTCCCCCCCCCCCTCTTCCACCCATTCTATCCTATGAACGGGGCGTATCGAGAGCGATTAGCTAACCACTAGTCCTGTCCTAGCCCTATCCTTATATTCCTACTCTCTTCAGTAAAAGAGAGGTTGAGCAACTGAGTAACAAGCAGTTCTCGTAGAAACACATCTGTTGAGATAAACTCCATTAAGAGTCCATATGCTCTAAATTGGGAGCAAAAATCATTGAGGATTAGCAATGTTCTTAAACACGTGGTTACTGTTCATCCGAGTATATTGGTTAAGCTGACGAAAGTTTTAATATCAAACTAAAATGAGTGCATACCTAATTCAAAAGTGTATTTAAAACATATATATATATATATATATATATATAGAAATACGCAATACCGTTTATATTTAAGGTGCCTAATGTTATATTTTCCCTTTCTACCTTTCCAATCCTAAATAAGCGCACGAAAAAATAATACTTTTTGCTTCCGTGACGGATTTCACGGATTCGATCCCAGTACAAACAGCGTTTTTATCGATTTCTGTTCAAAGGCATGAATGTTTGTGAATTCTAAAAATTTCTTCCTACCCCTACAATTCTAAAATAACGGGGCGTAGCTAGAGCGATTAGCTAACCACTAATCTTGTACTAGCCATATTCTTTCCATCCTTACTTTGGAAAACAAGAGAGGTTGAGCAACTGAATAACAAGCAGGCCTCGTATATAAACTTACTTTGCGATACATATCTCCATTAGGAGGCCATACGCTCCACATTGGAAGCGTTTTCAGAGCATCACAGCAAAAGTTTTTCTATGAGAACTGCTTGTTCCTCAGTTGTTCAACCTCTCTTTTCCAAACAGAATACAAATATAAGAACATGGTTAGTATTCAATTAGTGGTGAAATTATCACTTACGAGACACCCCGTTATTTTGGAATTGGAAGGGTGGAAAGGAATTGGTAGACTCACAAACACCCATGCCTTCGAACAGAAATCGATTGAAAAAATGCTGTACGTAGGTCCGTCACGGAAGATAACGACGTTGACCACCACGACACGAATCCGAAAGTTATAATATTTTTTGACAGTAAGAACTTTTTTTGATAAGACAAGCATCATCCCAATTAAACAATCGATTGATTATACGTAATCAATTGAAAATGCAGCTCGAGGTTATTGAATCATCCATTAGTGTTACAATTGAAACGCCCGCGAATACGAACTTATACCACCACATAAACAAAACTCTTATTGTATTCTATCTCCCTATTAGTATGTTTCCCCTCCAAAAATATAAATCAAAATCTGAAGACCACGTTCCCGACGATGCCCCGGCAAACCCTGGACAGAACACGGAATATAATATCTTACTATAGATCAGGGGTTCCCAAAGTGGTTCCTGTGGACTCCCAGGGGTCCGTGAGACCGCTGAATGGGTCCGTGACAAATTAAAAATCATTTGGGGGTGCGTGGACAACGTCAGGGGGTCCGCGGATAAGGATAGGATAGAGATAATATCATATCTCTACTACTCTTTGGAAAAGAGAGTTTGAACGACTGACTAACATACAGTTCTCGTAGAAAAACATCTGTTAAGATCAGGGCTGTGGAGTCGGAGTCGGAGTCGCAGTCGCGGTATTTTGGCCGGAGTCAGAGTCGTGAAAAATGAGCGGCTCGATTTTTTTTGAAAAATATATTTAATGATGTGTTTTTAAACAAAATAGTCAAAAGTGTTAACATTTCATGCTTGGCTGACTAAAGATGATGTGATGGTATACATATATATAAGTTAAAATTAAATGATTGAAAAAAATTCTCGGAGTCGGAGTCGTTAATTATTTTAAAGATGGAGTCGGAGTCGTCTTTTTTTCAAGCGACTCCACAGCCCTGGTTAAGATACCTCCATTAGTAGGCCATTTGCTCCACATTGGAAGCAGGAATGGAAAAAAATACATTTCAAGTCATTAACTTTGTTATTTCACTTGGGGGTCCACGGTCAGGTTTTTGCTATGAAAGCGGTCCACGAGCATAATAAGTTTGAGAATCACTGCTATAGATGAAAGGGAAATTGAAGCACGGTTTCACCTCCCCAGAACACGATGGAAAGACACCAAGCAAAAATACCCATTTTTGCAATATTAAATAAAATTGAAGAATTCGTATTTTTTGATCTGATTATTTTTCCTTAAGGCAAACAAAATTTCCAGTTATGTGATTAATGTTGTATTATTTAAAATGATAACATAGCACGGTCGTTATTTCATTATGAGGTCATGTCGTGAAGCCAGTGCAAGCAGCACATGTGCGTCGCTGTGTTAATTTCTATTTTCGTACCTCGTATAAATAAAATAATAACGAAAAAGGCCTCATGTCGTTTGACAATAGCCGATTCGCTTGCAGGAACAAGCTCGGGCATTTCGGTTTAAAACTTACTTACTTACATATCGATTGTGAAAGGAAAAAGGACGTCACCCACAGTTTTTTCAAAACAGTTTTTGTTAGATAATCACAATGTATCAAACTTGATACACGTTCTATCAAAAGGATGCAAGCTGCAAATGCCAAATTAGTATCTAAATGTAGCTTTTAAGTTTGAAAAAGATGACCTTGTAAAAAATTAAAACCAAGAAAAAAGACTGAAATAAAGGTTTTTCTTAGACAACTTCTTTAATTAATATTAGATTATGTCAATTAAACACCAGTTTAGAAGTCTCCGTACACTTCAAGGTTGTGTATAATTCATAATTTGCATATGTCACAAAATCACCAAAACACGTTTTTAGCGCCTTCTGTAAAATTTGATATGTGTGGGTTACGTCCTTTTTCCTTTCCACAGTCGATATGTTTTAACTGAGCTCACTTCAATTGTAAGATACTTTTATATTATAACGCATTTAACTCAAATAACACTTGACTCACTTCACCTCTCAATGGCTCAACTAATCTATATCATAGACCGATACGACTAATTAGGACGAAGAAGAGACTGTTTATTTACTTCCGTAATTCTTTTTAATTCCATCTTTATTTCCTTGTTGTCTATGAAAACTTTCAACATATTCATATCTACTGTAATTATGTATGCTCCAAATTGAGAGTATGTATGTAGTTGTGTTTAGAAAAGAAAAAAACAATTAATGGTCCCTAATATGGCCTGATTTTATAAACCACAAAGAAATACGAAAATACTTTTGATTTATAAACGTGCAACAAACAAGAAATTAAATAATTACGTTCTGCATGAACAATTTCAAATACAGACATCCTGAATTAAATCTTCGGCCCTCATAATATGACTGCAACGAATAACAACTTGACTTGATGACGACGATGAAAAAAAGGCATCACACACATTTTCAAGCATAAACTGAAAGCAGATGTCTTCGATGTGTCTCAAAGCAAAGCTACTGAATAAAACAAAGTAAGAATTAGTATCTCATGCTTCTTCCTTTTTTAATGCGTAGAAAGATTATCACTGAAAACTCGTTACACAGCAAAAAAGTTGTACAAACTTGTAACGCTGTTTTTTTTTCTCAACCACATATGCTTTCGTTAATGTATCATATAATCTACTAATGGAGATTTTTAACAAAATCTATTTTACGAATACTGCTTGCTTTGTTATTCTCTCGATATGACAAAGGTAAGTGGAAACTTACTACTGAAGGAGGATCGGAGGCAGGGGTGGGCTGGTGGGTGCTCGGGAGGGCTCGCGCGAGCCCCTTGTTAAATTTCGGGGCAGCCGGCGAGTCCTTTGTTAAGATAATTAAATCATTTTTACGATCTTTTCGATTTTTTTGTTCGAAGGCATGGGTGTTTGTGATGTCAACAAATTCCTTCCCACTCTTCCGATCCTTCAATTCAACTGAGCGTTACGTAAGCCATTAGATAATCATTATTCCTGTCTTAGCCTTATCATTCTATACCTAATACTCTCTTTGGTTGAACGACTAAGTGACAAACAGTTCTCGTAAAAAAACACTTTTGTTGTGATACCTTCATTAGGAGGCCATAGGCCATATCGACATTGGGATAGGACATGGGTACAAAAATATATAAGATTTACCGAGCCCCTTGTTAAGATATTGGCAGCCCACCGCTGATCGGAGGTGCTCGCGGCAAAAGTTAGTGACATATCGACTGTAGAAAAGAAAAAGGACCTAACCCACACACAACAAACTTTACAGGAGACACAAAAAACGTTTTTTGGTGATTTTTGACTAAGGTCAAATTATGAAACATACACAACTTTGAAACTCACGAAGAATGGTAAACTGGTTTTTAATTGACTTTATCTAATATGAATTAAATATTTTTGTCAAAAAAAAGGTTTTTTTTTAGTCTTTTTTCCTGATAACAATTTTCACGGGTCCTTCTTTTTGCAATATTGAAACCTAAATTTAGATACTGATTCGGCATTTGCAGCTTTCATCCTTTTAATAGAACGTGTATCAAGTTGTATACATTGTGATTATTGAAAAAAATCTGTTTTAAAAAAATTGTGGGTTGCGTCCTATTCCCTTTCCACAGTCGATATTGATAGTTCTTTGTAAACAGCAAATAAACAGTTTTTAGGGTAAAACCTAGATATTTTATGTTATATAGTAATTATAATATTAAAATATAGATGCATTAATGCCGATTTGTCACAAATAAGAGTTTAAAAATGAATAGACAGGGGCAATTGTCTACCTTTAAACAAGCATTCATAATAATTGCCTTATTTGGCATACTATTATAGTAATAAAGTACCAACCGAGTTATTCCACACAAATAATTTGTTTACATACTTAGCCTATGTTCGTCAGCTTAATTACTTACGAACATCTGCCAGAAATGTGATGGTATATTTACATACAATATACGCAAACAATTGTGCATTGTTTGTCAGGCAAAACATGACAAAATAAGATAACAGATTAAATATTATTGCATACATAAAATAAACTTTTTTTATGTTTTCGATCATCTCTATTTTTAACGACACCTCTTTGAGTTATCTTTACTTTATCTTCGTTTTTTTTTTAATGAAGGAAACATGAAAACGAGTTACCTACGAAAACAGCGGTTCTAAATATGGATATCCCATTCAACCTACACAAAAAAAAATTATACGTATGTACACTCAGAACTCCAAATTTTTTGTCACTTTTTGACGTGGTGCATTAATTAATAAGAAACCTGATTTTTTAGCATACTGCAACAAATAAAATATATAAATGCTTTTTTTATATTTAAAAATATAACTTTGCCGTAAAGAATAAAAAATTTCACACAGTGGCTCTCAAACTTTTTCGCTCCATTCCCACCTTACACCATTGCTCATAATATGATTCCTCCCCTACCCAAAATAGTGTAACTACTTTAACTAAAAACATATTTCAATAAACAAAAACTTTAGTAAAAATACATTTACAGGGTATTCAAAAATTTCATCAAAGTGCATGAGAAATTATCTATGAAAAATGATTGATAGACAAGTCATGTTGTATTTAAAATCTAACAATTCAACTATTCCTGCCCTTTAAATTCCACCCCAAGAAGGAATTCCCCACTGATTAGGGTCCCTTGCGATAACAAATTTAAAAATATGCACATACAGCTTAAATTCAAAATAGCGTGCCCGGAATAATTATTTTCCCGCAAATCAGTTGTAAATACACTAATAAATGTGATTGTTGCAAGTTGCAGTAGCGTACGTATAAGTACAAAATACCTCACAAGCCTGTTTTACGTCTTGAAGAATAAGTATTTGATTTATTAAATGCATGATAAGACAATTTATTCACTGGTGTAATTTCAATATCATGTCAAATAAATAATATAAAGTGTAAATAAAAGCTTATCATTTTTTTCCGGGAATACACCGGAAATGCGATTAACTTTGTTGTCGGGATGGGTGACACCGGAAACGACATAGCGCCTGTGAGACTCAATCGTATCGGGTATTCTTAATTTTTTTTTTTTTTTTAATTGAGTAGAGTAGATGATAAAAACTATTTTGAATTACAATGTTTACCTCATTCAGAATAATAATAAGATATATGTATGTAATTATTATTCATTTTTGATTGACTTGGTATTTACTTGGTAGAAGTACATTGTAATGATGTGAAAAATAGTGAAGCGTTTTAGTTCTACAAATATGAGGAACGATATTTTCCTGATACCTCATTACAATATGCGTGCAGTAGATTAAACTCTAAATAACTCTTAATGTCGCCTGCTGTGGCCCAGTTGGTTAGAGCTTGCTCTACCGATCACGCAGGTCTGGGTTCGATTCCCGGTATTATTAGAGTGAATTTGATAATAATTCAATTCAAAGTTGTGATCGAAGACTGGGTGTTTGTGATGTTAATTCATATTATTTCGTCTCCACCCAT
This sequence comes from Himalopsyche anomala, assembly GCA_031772345.1. Classification (NCBI taxonomy): domain Eukaryota; kingdom Metazoa; phylum Arthropoda; class Insecta; order Trichoptera; family Rhyacophilidae; genus Himalopsyche; species Himalopsyche anomala. The sequence goes on from CM062827.1 coordinate 1,919,075, forward strand.
CCTTCTGACCCGTTAATAACTGGGTGTAGCAATAGTGATAAGTCACCCACTAGTCCTGTGCTAGCCTTATCCTTCTTTCCCTACTCCGGAATGAAAGTGAATCGCTTTCATCTCTAGAAATATCTGACACTTCTATTGTGTAAGACTTTAATGAAAACTTTTGTTTGTATCGTCCCGAGTTGTTGAATTTCTTAGTATTAAGAACTCTATATTTGTTTATTTTTGGTTTCTGGGAATGTTGCTAGTAGTACCGGCGCGAGGCTATTAGGCGCCCTAGGCAACGGTTATTGACGCGCCCCCTTTTTAACAAACTGTGGATTTTTTTTATCCATGGCCTCCTAATGGAGGTATCTCAAAAGAAGTTTTTTACGAGAACTGTTTGTTAGTCAGTCGCTCAACCTACCTTTTTCGAATTATATAGAATACGATACATAATTTTAACGAACAGATACAAGTATAAACTATTATTGGCAGCGGTGGGCTGCTAATATGTTAACAAGGGGCTCGGTAAATCTCAGCCATGCCTAGACAGCATGGATGAAACATATCCCGTGGCCCGCGGGCCGCATGCGGCCCTTTGGTTTTTTTTTTGTGGCCATTGACAAAATAAAATACTCCAATCCTTTTTTACGCGATTGTTTTTGCACGGTTTCAATTTAACGCGACTTTTTTTTGATGACGCCTTTCTTTTTATTTACACGATTTACTTATTGTTACGCGATTTTTTTCTTCGGAAAATAAATATAATAACCAAATAAACATAATTTAATTATGAGGGTCTAATTCTTTATCTATAAATAACACTAAGATTGTATTCACTTATCAGTTGATAATGCTCATCATGAGCGAAACCGGTGAAAAGGTGCAATAAGTGTAATTGAGAATTTTATTTTTTAAAATATAATGCCTTTCCACCAAGTAAGTATTGACAGTGACACCATAAAGGTGATTATATTTCGCAACCGACAGTGACAGCAACGAATAACTCACACTTTTTAGTAGACTGTGTATAAAAAACCATAATGAAATGAATAAGGTGTATTCTAATTTTAAAAATTGTTCATGAATTTAAAGAGCACTGAATCAAAAGTGCCTCGAACAAAAAGTATTCCATGACTAGGAACATAAGATATTCTTGATATAATTACATCTTACAAAGTATGCTATCGTTGTGTTATGCTTTAGTAGTAACTTTTGTAGAATCCTTTGTCAGTATAACCAAAGAATTGCTCATCTTCTATATAAATATACCACAAACGCTTGCATGTGGCTTCCTAATAGTGACTTCACCGTCACATGTGGTTCCTATATTTACGTCAGTTGAGAAACTCATGCGAAGACTGAAATCAAAGTACATTATGTATGTTTGCACACTCATCGTGTTATCGTAATATTATTTATTACCTATTCACGCAAAATTTGCGATCGAAAGTTCAGAGATGAAAACACCAAAGTTTTTCGATCGAAAAATATCAATTAATTATTCAACAGCTCTACTGATTAGGGCAGTGTTTTTTTTTTTTTTTTAACCATGTCCGCTCCCAATGTGAATCATATGGACTCCTAATGGAGTTTATCTCAACAGGAGTGTTTCTACGAGAACTGCTTGTTACTCAATTGCTCAAAATCTCTTTTTTCAAAGAGAGTAGGAATAGAAGGATAGGGCTAGGACAGGACTAGTGGTAAGCTAATCGCTCTCGATACGCCCGTTCATAGGATAGGATGGGTGGGAGTGGGGAATTGAAGACATCACATACATCCATCCATGCCTACGAACAGAAATTCATAAATCGATCGAAAAATCAATTTATAAAACTGTCCGCACCGGGATTAGAACCCGTGCCCTTCGTAACCGAAGCCAACGACGTTGACCACTTGACCACACAGGCGGCTTACTTACTTAATAGGGCAGTGATTCCCAAATTTATTATGCTCACGGACCCCTTCATGGAGAAAAATTTGACCACGGACCCCCCAAGTGAAATAACTCCCAAGGGAAATGACACCCCCAAATTAATTTTGACCGGCCACGGACCTCCTGAGCGGTCTCAGGAAACCCCGGGGGTCTGTAGGAGCCACTTTGGGAACCACTGGATTAGGGGTTGAGATACCGGTATTGCAATTATCAATACCATTTCATTTTCAACTCATGTTGAGTGCTAAGTTATGCTGCCGTCGCGAAACCTGAGGATGGACAGCCCTGTTTTATACATTATAATAAATAAATATATTTCTCGGGTCCTATGGCGTAGCGGTTAGCGTTGTGGGCTTCCGTGCCGGTCTTCACGGGTTCGAGTCCCAGTACGAACAGCATTTTTTCGATCGATTCATCGATTTCTGTTCGAAGGCATGGGTTTTTGTGATGTATAAAAATGTCTACTAGTCCTGTTCTGACCTTATCCTTCTATCCATACTTCTCTCATTGGATGAAAGAGGTTAAGCGACTGAGTAACAAACAGTTCTCGTAGAAAAAATAAGTTGATATACCTCCATTATGATGCCAAACGCTCTACATTGGGACCGGACATGGATGAAAAATATATATTTTATAATTTAAGATTTCGACTGAAAGTGCTTGGTGGAATTTCAATATTAAATTTGAATCGTTCAAATTATGTACACTCCCACAGATTTTCTCACTATATTTGAACGATTCAAATTTTATATATTTTATAATATTAAAATGTACGAAATATTCTGTGTAGTTTTCTATGCCCGAAAGTTTCTGCGTACAGAAGAATCTTGTTCGGAAGATTTGGTACACTGAGCTTTCTTGTACGGAGAATTCGTGTACGTAGTATTCTGTGTGGAAAATACGTTTTTATAAGAATCCCTCCACTTCGTAACTGCAATTGTTTCATAAGTCATTTACCTTTTTCTTTGACAACACCCGCAAAAAAAGTGAATGTGTCATCCAAGGTCATTTTCAGTTGTCAGCTGTACACCAAAATCTACATAATATTATTATTAATTCAATGAATATTTTCATATTTTCAATGATGTGTCATAGTACCGTGGATGAATATTATTAATGCGACAGCAAATGAATAACGAATCAAGCGAGGTGGAATCATACGGTTTGTCACTTCCGGTATGAATTGATTTTTTCGCTAGAAAAACCAACTTTGAGTTATAATTATGTATGTATATTATGTATGTACGTAATTATAGCATGTTATAGATCACGGTTTCTTAAACGGGGTCCACAGCATGTTCCAAGAGGGCCGCAGAGAAAATATTATTTTAGAGGAGTAACAGCACAGTTTTAGAGGGAAATGGGCAGCCTAGGTAAATGAGGTCCCACATTTTTTTTTATTTTGTAAATTCCCAGGTTTTGAAAATCTACCAGACGAAAAAAGAAAAGGACTCACATTTTACATTTGGGGAAATCCGTAAATTATCCGGTTTTGAAAATCGACTTTCAATCGATTAAATTTTTCACTTTTTTACCAGTCATCAATCCCGAATTCCCGAATACCACTCCACTCTGCGATTCGTTAATCGCCTACATTCAGTCGTCGTAATTCTTGTGAAACTGAAAAGTCTCGGGAATAATGAATCTTGCAAGATATGCTTTACGCCGCTTATTAGAAAGTCCAGTAAAGAAAGACTCCAGTATTATCATAATTTGAGAGAATAAATAAATCACTTTTAATGTGTTCACTTTCAATACTTGGTGGAATGGCATTATAATAAAAATAATAAAAGATTTTTAGTACATTTTCCACTTAAAATTTATTTGATCAGGACCGGTTTCATTTGCCACTTATATTGATGATTTTTGAATTGTATGTTATAGGTGTTAAGCATTTTAATTGTGTAATTATAATGTAATTTGTAAATCCTTTTAATTGTTAGTAGTTGCTGACACCTTTTTATTTCAATTTAACTTGTATAAATAGCACTGTTTAATTTATTTTTCTTATCAGTTGATAATGCTCACGAGGATCGAAATCGGTCCTGATCAAATAAATTGTAAGTGGAAAAAGTACTAAAAATCTTTTATTGTTTTTATTAGAATAAATAAACTTAACTATTTGACACAAAATACATTTTTCGTAATACGATACCGTTATTTCTTTAAATCAATAACTACTTACTAATCAAGGGCCAGGGCTATGACCTTTCGTACTAATAATAGTGGCAGATAAAAGCAGGTAGGTTTGAAATTTATCATCAAAATTAAATTACCTGACCAGTATACAAAGCTCGTTAACAAGTTATCATTATTGGAAAGTAATTATTCAATCACACTTTTCATTTGGTTCAATTCTCATAAAGATATATCTTGAGTTTTCCCATTGTTCTGAGAAAATAGCTGATTGATATAAATAATACCTTAACACAAGGAAGGTGAGTATTGATTACCCCCATGTCTTTTGAAAGATTAATTATATAAATAACTATACTATAGCTTCAAAATGTATATGATTAAATGTCTACTAACTAGTAGTTAGACAACAGATATTAATCAAATTACACACTACCTATTGGGAACCCATAAATAATAAGATTAGTTTTTATTAATTTAGTATTTAAAGTACAGAAAGCAAACATTCAATAGTTTTTCTTCGGCATACAATTTAATGAAAATAATTAAATTTTACCAGTACCGTCATCCATATCCATGGAATATTGTATCGGCATCCTTAATAAGTACATATATACAAAAATAATCAATGATGTTGCCATTTAAAATAAACACAAATATCAGCTAACTCAACGTTGGATATTTGTTTTCAAAAATCGCTCGTCCAACTGCAAACGTGCTTTCAAATATATGAATATTTAAAGATAATTCTAAATATTACAACACTCATTAAAGAGCATTCAATGTTCTAGTGATTATCAGTTTAAATATAATACTTCCAAAAGCAATTAACACTATGCTGTAATGAAATGACACTTCTAATCATTTTATAAGGAAGGAACGCGAACTTCTAACTGTCTTATATGTTGGGAATACCAATCGGTATAATTAGTAAGTAACTGTTAGTGCCCTTTCCGATAATTGTATTATTTGTAAATATATATCGTCGTTAAAATAATATTAATCAATTTTGAATTGTGGAAGATAATTGGTGAGTGAATAATGCCATTGTATTTTATTTCGACTTAAAGGGCCGAATCTCGGTATGGACAATATATAAATTGATTGCAATGATAGATTTTAGGATTTGTTAATTTTTGAAAAATTTCTGACACAGTTTATCTTAAGACGAGGTGTAGAGAGAGCGATTAGTTCGCCGCTAGTCATGTCCTATCCAACGTTCTTACAAAGCTGCGCGTGCGCGGCCGCGCAGTAGTTGGGAGACCCCCGCACACTCATTCCGGGTTGGCGCACACTAAAAGACAGTTCAACTCATATTTGATCGGTCCGCGCAGCCTTTGAAATTTCAGCGCAGCTAACCTCTTGCCTTAGAGCAGGCAAGGGCAAACGGTGGCCCGCGGGCCGCATGTATTTCTTTTTCGAAGATGTCTGGTGTCCAATCTAAAAATAATAATAAACTGATTCCCTGTCATATCCCTATCCTTCTATCCCAGCGATACTCAACCTGCGGCACATTCAGTTTTGATGTGTGCATTTATTTGAAAACTTTACGTGTACGAATAAAATTGTTGAGAAATTTATAATTTTGTGAACTTAAATTTCTTGTATGTCCCTATATTATGTATAAAATGTGGTATATCTACGTATTACACTTAATATTCTGCTGTCCACCTACCATAGCAAAAAGCCTCATGCGGCTAAGATGAAAAAAAAGTTGAGTATCGCTGTTCTATCCCTACTTACTATATCTAAAATATATAGTCGGAGCTACAGTTCTCGTAGAAAAAAGTTATGTTGTGATAAATTATTATATTAACTCATATGCTCCACATAAAGAGCGGATAGGGTTAAAAAAACATTAACATTCCTATTTTGTTCAGTAAAAATATGAAAACTGGAAGCCATCTTACTTTTGTTTGGTTTAGAAAAAAAAACAAAAGGAAAATTACTTTTAAGATGTTTACGGTCAATACTTGGTGGAATGGCATTATATTAAAAATAATAAAAGATTTCTAGTACTTTTTCCACTTAAAATGTATTTGATCAGGACCGGTTTCGCTCCTCGCGAGCATTATCAACTGATGAGAAAAATAAATTGAACAGTGCTATTTATACAAGTTAAATTGAAATAAAAAGGTATAAAAAGGTTTAAATTTAAATCAGTTGATAATGCTCGCGAGGAGCGAAACCGATCCTGATCAAATAAATTTTAAATGGAAAAAGTACCAAAAAACTTTTACTATTTTTAACAAAAGGAAAATTAGCTTTTAAACAGAGAATACAATGAATTATTGTCACAATATCAAAATTGGTGTCCAAGAGGAAGAATTTTCTCTTAAAATATTTTAAGGAAGCTGTCATGTTGGCTCTGTTTTTAGTTCGTCAGATAATTATAAATTCCAAAAGCCCGAAAGGGTCTTTAAATAAAAGCAAAAAAAAAAGGAAGAGTCAAAACCAAAGCATCCGACCACCGACCGTATTCTTATTATTATTGTTAGCTCTCCCGCTACGTCACACGTGTTCGAATTTCAAACGAACGAGAAAAAAAAGTCGCCTGGAACAGGGCTGCCACATTTAATATTGCAATTTAATAAAATCTTCATTTAGATTACTCGCTATTCCTAATGGAAATATTTCGTGATATATCTTTGTAAAATTCTAGTTGGACTATTTTAAAATACTGGATCACGGGATCATATTCTAAAATGAAAACTTTTAACACGATGGCTGCCACAGACGAGATATCTCGTAAATTTTTCGTGCTCAACACGCCAGAGACGAGTTATCTCGTCAATTATTAATTCAATTAATAGTTGCAAACTATAGCCAGCTTGCTAGGTAATTACTATTAATTATCTACGGCAGCTAAAAGGCAAAGCATTGACCTTTCAGTGAATGTTATATTTTCCAAAATAATGTTGCGATTTCATTCCTTCCATTTCTCTCCATATCTGTCCCTCAAAACTAGTCTGAACAAAGCGGGTAACTAACATTTCAACCATTTTTCCTTACCACCTTCTTAGTATGTAATTGACTTTCAAGCTACTAGTAATCTAAAGAAATTAAAGACGCAAGTTTTTTTAGGCTAAGAAATCCTTTTATAGTTTATCAATTTACCCCATTTTATAAAATGGCGCGACCAACGATTATTCCTCTAGCTGTATGCACTTCCATAAAATATAATACCTGAATGATTGGCTAACATCTCTTACAATTTTCGTATCTTAGTATTATTTTTCAGAATTGTCTCCAATTATTCCTCAATCACTCAACAACTATCAATACCAATCTTTTTCCTTAAGTTAAAAGACTTTTTTTAATTCATTCCTGGAGACGAAGTAACGAATAAATCCATAAATTTTCCTTATCCTGACATTAAATATTTCTCATGTGATTTATAGTATGGCTGTGGAGTCGGAGTCGCGTTATTTTAGCCGGAGTTGGAATCGTGAAAAATGAGCGGCTCAATTTTTTTATCAAACAAAATAGTTAAAAGTGTTGACATTTCATGCTAGGCTGACTAAAGATGATCTGATGGTATACATATATATCAGTTAAAATGAAATTATTGAAAAGTTTCCATGGAGTCGTTAATTATTTTAAGGCTGGAGTCGGAGTCGTCTTTTTTTTTAGACGACTCCACAGCCCTGATTTATAGTGTAAAAAGTACTTATATAGTCTTTATCCTCGCTTGAAAATAATTGTAATCTTGAAATAGTTAAGTTTAAGTGTCCTGAGAGATAAGATACAAATCAAATATAGCAGCCCTGTTCTGAATTATAGCAACCAAGATGCTGTTGGCTGGTTGCGATCGTCCATGTCTCGCAGGCAGCGGCAGGAAGCGAACCGGTTCCCGCGCTCTTGCTTGAGGAAGTGACCTCTCCCCCTCGCCGTGACCTCCCCTCCCGCTAAACAAGTCGGCGCTTCCGCCCAGCGCCCAATCGCATTCCTTCCAAGTTCAAAAAATAATACTGTTTCAAGTTGCATGGAACGGATTTTAAAGTAAAACGTTGGACCAATGTTTTATGTTTATTTGTCAATACCCGATCCTTGGACGAATCGAAATCCCTACAGCAGACCAACGGATAAATGACTCGACATTTACCATAACAATATACATAGTTTCATTTATCATATTCCACCAACATCACAATCAACTGTAAGTTGATAAAATGTTTCCAAATGATATTGATTTAAATCAGTTCCCAACTTCCAAACACGAATGTATACATATCGACATTTGGTTTTACCTACTTGTTGATAATACATATCGACTGTGGAAAGGAAAAAGGACGTAACAATGTATTCAACTTGATACACGTTCTATCGGCGGTGGGCTGTGAATACGTTAACAGGGGGTTCGCTTAATCTCGAAGCAATTCTCGGTGTTCTGAGAAAGGAGTGAATTTTCTTATTACTCCTATGAAATTATATGCAATACTTATAATACAATACTAAATAAGCAATCGACTGTTACTTAATACACTTATAATATGTAACAATATGCAATTTAACGTAAACTTATCAATGTAAATAGCCAAAAATGTACTATTGTGGATACTGAAGCTGTCGTAGATAATATATAAATTAGAAATTGCAGTTACATACTAATTTGATCTGAGAATATTGTTTTCTCATATGTTAACAAGGGGCTCGCCGGCCTCAATAAAATTCAACAAGGGGCTCGCGCGAGCCCCATCGAGCCCACCCCTGCGTTCTATCAAAAGGATGTAAGCTGTAAATGTCAAATTAGTATCTAAATTTAGCCAATATGTTTGAAAAAAGATGAGCTTGTGAAAATTGAAACCAAGAAAAAAGACTGAAGAAAAGGTTTTTCCTAGACAAGTTCTTAAGATTAATATCAGATTATGTCAATGACACACCAGTTTAGAAGTCTCCGTGCACTTCGAGGTTGTGTATATTTCATAATTTGCATATGGGCCAAAATCATCAAAACACCATTTTTGTGCCTCCTGTAAAATTTGCTATGTGTAGGTTACGTTCTTTTTCCTTTCCACAGTCGATATACATACTTCCAAATTGTATATAAATTTTTAAAAAATACAAAAGTGCACAATGATAATTTATACCTATCATCAATCCGTATAAACACCGTAGGCAATGTAAATGATTTGTTTATCATATTCCATTCCAAAAGTTTTAATTACGCTATAATCGTAAACCCCGGGTCGGGTCCCGGGGTATAGTTGAATTCGTTTCGCATCATCGCATCGGGCCTGATACTGCCCACTCAACACCACTATAATTGATACAGGCATTGTTTACTACGTTGCCGTCTTATAAATCATCTTCATAAAATAAAATAAATGTGTACGATTTAAGCATTTAAAATTATATAACAACTGAAATAGCCAGGTATTTTTGGTCTTATTCGTTTTCCCGCGTGGATCGTTTATTTTTCATAGTCCCGGCCAAACACCCATAAGAACAATGTAAAAGAATCCCGCATTAATCCTTCCCCGATTTACCGTTTTCCTCGATCTATCGTATAAATATTTTGGTCCCGTCACAAATATTATCCCGATTGACCGTTGAATATTTTTCATAAATAGTTTTGCCTCGCATTTCGTTTTGCGTTTTTTTCAGTGGAACCCCGATCTACTGTTCTCACTATTTTCGTTTTTTTGCATGGATCGTTTATTTTTTACTTGACGAAGACCCCGTCATAACAATATTTAATAATTCCACGTTTATCATTCCCTGATTTACTGATTTCCTCGATCTATCATCTAAATATTATCGTCCCGTCCCAATTATTATCCCGATTGACCGTTTTTGTAGAATATTTTTTTTTCGCTCAAATAGATCGCATTTAGTTACATAAATAAATAAGTTTTTTGAAAATTAAACATTTTTAAAAATATTATTTGTATATTTCCTGCATTATTCGTTAATTTATTACGGTCCCTTGAAAAACGTAGAATCAAGGTTCCACTGTATTTCAAATATAAATTTTTCCATCCAGCCATCCAATCCTAAAATAAATGGTGCAAAGAGAGAGCGACACATTGATCACTAGCTCTGTTCTAGCCTCTTTATTCTCAATTGCTTTTAAAAAAGAAAAAATGTTGAGCAACTGAGTAACAAACAGTTCTCGTAAAAAAACTTTTATTGATATACTTCCTCCATTAAGAAGCCATATTTTTGACATTTCAAGCTTTACAAGAAGTGAGTTCCCCCATCATATTTTTTCAAAAAAGCACTGCATATACATACATACTAGAGGACTGCACAGGCCGAAATTTTAGAAAATTACCCGGCCCGGGCCCGTGTCTAATACAACAATTGTTACCCGAACCCGACCCGAAGCCCGGATTTATACTCCACGGCCCGAAAAAAACCCGTTTTTTACAAATTTACAACAATTTACGATTTTCTATAGAACTGGTAATAATTAAAATCATCATGGTTGATTTATGACACGAACATAGTCTGAAATATTTTTCTGAAGAATAAATTCCTTACCCGGGCCCGGCCCGAGCCCGAATCTCAATTGCACTTACCCGCCAGAACCCGGGCCGTTGTTCAGGCTGGGTAAGGGCCCGGGCCCGTGCAGACCTCTAATACATACACATAATATATTATATTATGCTATATAACTTAAGAAGACACGGTAAGCTACCGATTGAATCGATTGGTATTGGCTAGACATGACAGCAAACGTATTTTTCAACTGTATTGTAAACTAACATGATAAAATAATTGTCATTTACTTTTTTTAATTATATCGGATTTCGCTTAGGATTCGAACGAATTGAATGTATTGAACGAGTCGGTCAATCATAATGAGTCAGCAATGATGAGTAACGACTAACGAGTGTAATGTAATGACCCATCTTCAGGAGTGGGCTGGAGGGGGCTCGCAGGGGCTCGCGCAGCCCCCTTGTTGAATTTTACTGAGGCCAGCGAGCCCCTTGTTAACTTACGAGAAAACAATATTCTCATATCAATTTAGTTTATAGCTACAATTTCTAATTTATATATTATCTATGACAGCTTCAGTATATAGAATAGTATATTTTTAGCTATTTACATTGATAAGTTTACGGTAAATTGCATATTGTTACATATTATACGCGTATTAAGTAAAAATCGATTGCTTATTTAAGTATTTTATATAATTACATAGGAGCGATAAGAAAATTCACTTCTTCCTCAGAACACTGAAAATTGCTTCGAGATTAAGCGAGCCCCTTGCTAACGTTTTGGCAAATCACCGCTGGCTAGACATGAGAGCAAACGTATTTTTCAACTGTATTGTAAACTAACATGATAAAATAATTGTCATTTACTTTTTTTAATTATATCAGATTTCGCTTAGGATTCGAACGAATTGAATGTATTGAACGAGTCGGTCAATCATAATGAGTCAGCAATGATGAGTAACGACTAACGAGTGTAATGACCCATCATTGATAACGAAAAACGAGTATCAACAGATTGGTTTCAAATACTCGGCCATAATTAATATTCCCGCCATAGCTATGTACCGTTGCGCAAAAGTTCACTTGCCAACACTTTATGCTAGAATCAAGAGAATTTCCGGTAAATCGTTAGTTAAGTATACCATAGAGATTAATAAAAAGACTCGAGACTCGGAGAGGAGGAAGTCTTAACTGGCCGAGCATCCTGTGCAAACGGATTCAACTAATGTGAAGAAACATAAAGACTTACAAAAAATGAGAAACTGCATGCACCATTATTATTGTAGTTCTTATAATACGAAATGTTGAATTAGATATTAATCATCAGCGGTTCACGGATGCTACAATGGAAAGTTTTCCAGTGTATCGGCGCTGTAAATGTCAGTTAAAAGTGTCATATTTTTTTTTCCACAAAAAAGTCAGACTAAGTTCCCACTACCACCCGTTGTGTTTATGGCCGCCTTCCACAACGCTATCGACAGAAAAAAAAAGAATCTATCCCTCACATTCATAGCCCGAGAAGAACTGTAGGGGACTGATTTTGAATCATGCACTAATTTATTTGCTTTTCAAGTAAAACTGGAAAATGGACCAATTTGTTTTGTATTTTTGCCATATGCAAATTATGAATTAAAAACAACCTCGAAGTACACGGAGACTTATAAACTAATGTTTAATTGACATAATCTGATATTAATTTAAGAAATTGTCTAGGAACAACTTTTATTGGTTTCAATTTTCACAAGTCCATCTTTTTAAATTCGGCATTTGCAGCCTACATCCTTTTGATTTAACGTGTATCAAGTTGGGTACATTATGTTATTTTGAAAAAACTGTGGGTTGCGTCCTTTTTCTGATAAGTAAAAAAAATCTGTTACGAATTGATCAAGTGGATGAATATTAAAGGTTTCCAATACAAGGGTCGTTTGTTAAGATTTCTTTAAGTTCTTTGAACACTTTCAGTTACGCCCTTGCACCTAAAATGGTCAACAACAATGCCTAAATAGTCTCGCTGCCTTATCGGGAACTTGCCGTGACTTCCTCCACTTGGTGAAGCGGCAAACAGCAAGGACATGATTGCTAGCAAACATAATTTAATAATCAACGAAATAAGTAAGTTCCTGGTGAATCGACCTTATATAGGCCAGTCATCATTCGAGCTTAACGTAATAAATCGAAAGTTTTTTTTTGTATCGTAGGAAATGAATTCTGGTCAACTTTAACGTTAATTTAATGATATTTGTCCCTGGTCGAGTGGTCAACGTCATTGACTTCGGTTGCGGAAGTCACGGGTTCGAATTCCAGCACGGACAGTTTTATAAATTGATTTTTCAATCGCTTTAAAAGTTCTGTTCGAAGGTATGCAATATCTTAAATTCTCTTAATTCTATCCTAAAAATTAGGCGTAGCGAACGCGATTAGCTAACCACTAGTCCTGTCATAGTCCTATCCTTCTATTTCCACTCTCTTTGGAAAAAAGAGAGGTTGAGTAACTGGGTAACAAGCAGTAACAGCCACTAAGATAATATTATTATAATCGTAGAAGAATTTATTATTTGATTAATACTGGAAACACATGCATTATCTTAGTGTATGTTTATTTGTAAGTATTACTCCATTTAAATTGGAAAAAAACAAGGCTTAATATCTAATCATACAACAATTATTATCAAAATATTGATTCGATGACTTTTATAAAATTTAATATATGTTTAAACTATGTATTCATAATAAAAGCGATGACTTTTTTCGATAATCTTTAACCAATCACTCTTACAGTTTCTGGCTTCCGACAACTTCCTTTCGCCTGACAATAACCAGACGTTATTTGTGAATTTCTCCTAAAGTTACTCGATGGAATTTCAATATTAAATTTGAACGATTCAAATCTAACCAGTTTTGCTGTGGTTTCTATAGATTCGAAGGTTACTTTAAAATAGCTCTAATTTACACGGAAGTGATATTAACTTCTTACACCCAAGCCAAAGAAATTTAAAATTATACCTTTTGAATTCGGAATATTATATTTATCTATATTAATTAATACACAATTATTTATTTACTAATTACTTTCAAATTAAATTAAAACTGTAACGAGCTTCCGCATTCGATGATATTAACTACAAATTAATCAATAATCAATTACATATTTAGAAATCTTATATATTATACTGTTCCTGGATGAACAGATATTATAAGATATATATAAAAACAAAACATTTTTTTTTAATAGTATACTTACTCATACATAAAATCTCACATAATATAAAATATAGCTATACACCTAAATTCTGGAGTGAAATCAATTTTAAAAAATTGCTGTCATTTTAAAAGTATAAACTACACTCGATCACCTTTTTGAATGCGTTCCACAGGTTGTCGCATAAAAAAAACTTGACTTACATAGAAAAAGTGAAGATGCGTTCCATATTTTTTTAAGACCGCAAAACTCTGACGTTGTGAGTAAAAAATATACACAGAACCGCATAAAAAAGTTCAATTAAAATTAGGAAAATAGTACGGCCTAATTTATTCACTTCGCTCTTTATGTATTTTCTTTTATAACAAACATTTTGGCTCGTTGTGTCTATGTATTTGGTTAGAAATCACTTACATATAACTAAAATACGTTGATATTTTTACCCTATTATAACTATTTGCCTTACTCATAGGAATGAAAATGGATGAATAGTTTGCATGTGGCTCATTTTTCATAGTTTTGCTGTTATGCGTCAATGGTGATATGAACACTGTGTAAATAAATATTACTATCGCATTATGTTTTTTTTTTCTTTCAGCTGTATGTGAAATAATGGCGACGATGAAATCCGAGAACAAGCCCACACAATTAAAAAATATTAAATTTAAACATGCGCGCGGATATTTACCCTGGCCGGTTTTGTCACATTATCCAATTCAGGAATATGACTCTTTCGCGTCAGAGGTTTCCCATAGAATCTAAGGAAAAATCCTCACCAAATTAAAGAAATAATGCAATTCATTGCACATATGTAATGATACATTTCCTGGTATCAAAAAACCCAGCACGTGGTATTCAATTATTGTACATTGAAATCCGGATGACATTTTAGAAATATTAGCCTTGTATTTAATTTACCTGCTAATTTTTATTTAGTTATGTAATTCGAAATTCTAAGAACCAACTGAGGAAATACCCTAATGTGGCAAAAGGTGTGGGTTCCTTGACGTCTTTCTTCTTCTTTTTTGACCATATTCGCTCCCTATGTGGAGCATGGCCGCACCACCGTGTATCCCTGTCTCCTGCCAATTGCTTTGCTTCCTGATTGAAAGAAGAGGCAGGCAGGCTTGAGACTTTCCGGAGGCATTCGCAGCACGTGACCCAGCCGGTTCCAACGTCTATCCATAACCACTGACGAGACGGGGCGCTCTCTTGTTCGTTCTCTAATCTCCGAATTCTTCAGAAAATCAAACCACCTAACCCCCATTATCCGACGCAAGCATCTGTTCTCGGAGCCAAGTATACGGTCTTTGTCAGGTGCCATGATTCGCTACCGTAAAGCTGTACCGTCAGAATGCAAGCATTGAACAAATGTCATTTGGTTTTAATTGACTACAGTTGTGTGTCCCAGAAACATCCAGAAACAAAAGAATATGTCGTTATAATATGAAAATATTTTAATCAAAATAAGTGCAGAGACCAGAATTACAGCAATTGTGTATAAAGATTAATATTTTTCATCTTCTACTAGAAACTCAAACGTACATAGTCCATTCCCAAATGGCTTAGTTGCTGTTGAGATATAAAAGTGTATAAATAGCATACAAAAACAATAAAGTATATAAGTTTACTTAAACAAATAGCCGCCTAAGCATGGCTTATGTTTGTATTAATAAAAATATTATTTTCACATACCGTCATCCTCCCAAAACAAGAATTTTATCAACAGTAAATAATTTAATAGTATCATTTCCGATGGGTTCATAGTCACAAGACTCGTAAGTGATATGAGTATGATGATGTGTGACGAGTTAGCTGGAGGAGCTGTATTCAATATGACGTCACACAAATAATAAAATACAAATATTTTACTACATACTGCCAATGGGTACTAAAATTTCAAAATGTCATTTCTTCTTTCGTCATTGATATATGTCATATGATATATAATAAAACCAGGGCTGTGGAGTCGCGGTATTTTGTCCGGAGTCGGAGTCGTGAAAAATGAGCGGGTCGAAAAAAAAAATATTTAATGATGTGTATTCAAACAAAATATACCGATGTGTTGACATGCTTGGCTGATTAAAAATGATCTGATGGAATGAATTTTTACATAATATATAAGTTAAAATGAAATTATTTTAAAAAATCCTCGGAGACGGAGTCGTATTTTTTTACACAACTCTACAGGTTTAAATAAAACATTAAAGATTTTTTTTTCAGCAAGGTTATCTATAACTTATAACAAGTCTATCCAAAAAAAATATGTAGTTTAATCAAGGGTTTCTAAATGGGGAGTCACAGAGATATATTTTTGTTCAGAAGAGCCATAGTACAGCTTAGGGGGGCCACGGGCAAATTTTCCGAAATCCATAATCTGTGTTTTTTGGATTAGAAATTATTGGAATAGCTAAAAAAACCCGACACTGAAAATTTTGGGAAATCCGCAAATTCCTGGATTTTTTAAATTTGATTTTTTGACAAGACAAAACAATGATATGGGGGGCACAGAAAAATAAAGACACTTTAAAAGGGGCTACGGCCCCAAAACGGTTGAGAAACACTGGTTTAATCAATCACTTTTAATGTGTTCACTTATAATAAATTCTTTGAGAAAGGCACTATGTAGATTAAAAAAAAAATACTAGCATTATTATCTGAACGAATCACTGTCACTATCGTGAATTAAACTGGCGCTGATATTTTAAAAATAGTGTGGAAATAGTACGTCAATTTTTTATAATTATTTTAATGACGCACAATTTTTTAGCTAGATTTAGTGACAAAGTGTGGCAGAAAGGAATCGGTGGGCGGTGGTCATAAACGTTGTGTGATTTCATTAAATTTATGAGCCACGATTAAGTCTATTCAACGTAATGATTTTAAGAATGACAAGGATTAAGGTTAATAGCGATACCAGTAAGATTGCTATTTTGTTCGGTGAAATAATCGTACAGGCGCCTTCTTTTGCTTGTGTGTAATTACAGTTTTTGACTTAAATTTGTGGGATAAAAATGGTTTGGTGTTCCAGGAAGCAGCGGTCGCGCTACCTGCTGATGATAAATAAAGCAAAGCCTACGCAGATAAAAAGGTTCACATGCGCTGCGATAGCCTAGGCTTATCTGCCAATAATATTAATAATAATAGAATCGTTTTGCAAGAGCATTCAGTTGCCTGCCGGCTGTTTCAAAACAAGGAAACTAAACGTCGAATGGGCTCAAACTGTGCCGGTGACGTAAGTTTATCAGACTGCGAAACTAGCGAAGCAGAGGTGATGTCGGATGGACTCTTGAGCAACGTCTCAGAAGATATGAATAGACTCTCTGGCAGTTTTCTTGGCGCTAAAGGTGTGCAAACCATCCTCATGTAGCCCCAGTGACGTTCCTAGGCTATGTGCCGCCCCTAGGCAGACCCAAAAAATAGCGCCCATTTCCCATGATTCTAGGATTATATATACACATATAGATGTTCAAATCCTCTACTTACGATTTGCTTTCAGGTGATTCATAGTATGTATGACAAAAATCCTCACAAATAAATATGATCCAAAAGCTGACATTATTTTCAATATTATGAAAAAATAACTATTACCTTCATTACACGTCATAAAAAATAATGTAAATTTTAAATGCACTTACATAATATAAGTATCTAATCTGGATTTAGTATTTTGTTAATCAAAGACAGTGAGGCATCAAATTAGTGTCAAAAATATTTAGTCATTTTACAAATCTGTGATCATTTGCCGCTCCCTAGGACTTGCCGCCCCTAGGCAACTGCCTACTCGCCTATGCTCTCGGGACGTCGCTATGTAAACCCTGCATTGCATGCGAAGTAGCTACCTTGTATCTCAATTTGCCGATCTGATAGAAAGTTACGAACTCTTTATTAAAAAGCTAAAAGACATTGGTTCTGATTCCTGATGTTATTTACTGAACACATCATTGTTTTTGTACCATTAATGTGGGGTGTCCTTCCAACAAGGATTATCAGGATTTTTTTATCTGTTTAAAGATTAAAATGAAAGTACCAAGGCTATGGAGTAAAAAAAAAGACGGCTCCGACTCCGAGGAAATTTTTCAAAATTTTCATTTTAACTTATATATATGTATACCATCAGATCATCTGTAGTCAGCCAAGCATGAAATGTCAACACTTTGTACTATTTTGTTTGAATACACTTCGAGCCGCTGATTTTTTACGACTCCGACTCCAGTCAAAATACCGCGACTCCGACTCCACAGCCTTGGAAAGTACATACATTTGTAGTCAGGGTTGGGCTGGAGGGGGCTCGAAGGAGCTCGCGCGAGCCCCTTGTTAAATTTTACTAAGGCCGGCGAGTCCTTTCTTAATTTAATAGAAAACAATATTCTCATATCAAATTAGTACTATATATTATCTACGACAGCTTCAGTATACACAGTAGTACACTTATAGCCATTAACAGTTATAATTTTTATAGTAAATTGCATATTGTTACATATAATAAGTGTATAAAGTAGCAATCGATTGATTATTTAAGTAATGCATATAATTGCATATGAGTGATAAAAAAAATCACTCAATCCCCAGAACACCGAGAATTACTTTGAGATTAAGCGAGCCTCTTGTTAACATATTGGCAGCCCACCGCTGCTCATACATTCAATGTATTTGTATGGCGGCAGTATTTACCTAACCAATAAACAATAACGCATAAACAATCAAAATTAGTTAAAATCAAAGTCGACGCCGGTATGTTTTTAAATGACTCAACAGCAAATGCAATTAATTCTATTCGAATTTGTTTCCTTCCAGAACGCACGTTTTAAAATAACCGAAAAAATGTACATTCGAGTTGTGTCACTAGCCTGGCAAACAAATGTTTCTGTACATTAACAATTTAACATATTTATGCATGCTGAACGTGATAGCCAACAATTATCCCATCTGAACGGCAAGGCGATAATATAATAATTAGTAAGTGATTATTAATACGTGTTTCTTTTGTTACTGTCGATATAATATGTATAGGAAATAAAAACAATTCGCAATGAACACTTAACAGTCAGAAATAATACGGAAATGAATCGCCGTCTATGCAGATAGGTACCTACTACCTACCTAGGTAGTAAGATTTATTCAGGGTCACCGCTCAATCGGACAAAGTGACAATTCCATTATTTTGTTAACAAAAAAAAATATTATTTATGATACTGTTCGAGATCTTCGTCATTCGATAACACGTCACGTGATTTAAGTATCAAAATGACGTATTTACAATAACATGATTTCGAATGGTAATACTATCAAAGCAAAATTGTTGTATTGGGTATAGTCAAGGGTGGGCTGGAGGGGGCTCGGAGGGGCTTACGCGATCCCCTTGTTAAATTTAGAGAAAACAATATTCTCAGATCAAACTAGTACATAACTGAAATTTTTGACGTATATATTATCTACGACAGCTTCAGTAGACAATTTTAGCCATTTACATTGATTAGTTTACGGTAAATTGCATATTGTTACATATTATAAGTGTATTAAGTAATAGTCGATTGCTTATTTAAATATTGAAAATAATTGTACAAGAGTGTTTAAAAATTCACTCCTTCCCCGGAACACCGAGAATTGTTTGGAGATTAAGCGAGCCCTTTGTTAATGTATTGGCAGCCCACAGCTGGGTATAGTTAGTGTATTCTTAGCTCTTATGACAATCAATGTTATTTTACGCATTCTAATGAAGCGATGGGCATTTTCAAAAAAACGAAGAGAGTGAGCATAACCTGTCACATACAGCCATGCTACTTGATCAAAATTCATAATTAATCAATTTCCTTGAAATATACATTTTCTAATAGCAGAAATTATTTTTTTTCTAATCCTGAATAAATTGTATTTTAAATCTGTAGCAATCAATTCTAATAATTGTTACCTTATATTCCTAGTATTTTTTATAAAACAATTCCTCAGAACCTATGTCAAAATCGGGGATTTCTTTAATTTATAAAATATCCAAATCCATGACTGTTATTCTTTGGTGGTTGAAGTTTTACTCTAAATCAAATTCCTCTTAATAACCCAAAAATATTTTCTAAGAAATAATCAATTATAATAGGTGTGTTTATAAAAATAAAGAGGCAAGCTTTAATCATTATTATCTAGCCGGTTATTTTTCAATATATTGCCATATAAAAAAAGAACATCGCGATTATTAATCATCAATCTCATATTATTCTTTATTCGAATTCAAACGATTTCCGGAATCTTGAAAATAGCGCGCCATTTCCGACCGCAAAGAAATTATCTGTCAAAATAACAAACCAGAGTCCAACAATTTGAGCGGATTAGATCATCGATATGTCATTTTCACGCATGATGTAAGACTTTGTTTTGTTAATTTATGATACATGCATATTACATTATATTATGAACATAACATAGACGACAGGAAATGTGAAAATTGCGAATTATTAAAGATACAGTAAAAAGCTTTGTACATACTTTACTATTTTTGAAACAGAGGGATAAATGACAATATTATATTTTATATACTACAAATAATGACAATCAATCGCATAAAACTTCAAAAATAATTAACTTTACAAAGTATGTCATCTATCCTTCAATTACAACAATAGTAAAGATATCAAGCGGTATAAAATATTGTAAAATTTCTTAAAATTGTGATGTCATACAAAATTTTAAATAATCATGAACGTAATATTGAAATTTCATCGCCATTTTTGTCAGTATGTATAATAATAATGCCACCAAGAAAACTTCAAAACAATAGTAGGTATGTAACAATATGTACGACATCCTCATGTTACAGTTAAATTTTCTGTTTTAGTAAGAAAAAATTCTTCGACTGTGTTGAAATATATAAAATGGTTAATAAATAAGAAATCTTGGATCTTGAGAAATTACACTTTTTGTTAGATGGGCGATGTTTGTATATGTTACTATAAAAAGTGATATTATATAATTTATCTGTCAATTAAACGTCATGTAACTATCCAGTTACATAATAATAATTTCTGTGTTATGAGTAATAAATCTAACAACGCTTTTTTGTCAGCCGTAATCGAAACGTTTATCTTTTAGTTATCTTCCATTCGACGGGTGCACAAATTATTCAGGTCTCGACTGGTAGAGCACCACTTTTGAGATTTGAGACGTGTAGACACCACGAAACATTCTTTACCCCCTGCCCCCCTCCAACACTTCTTTGTAGGAGCCGGTGCCTCGTCTGCGAGCGCCCGTCTTCACCCGCACACGATCAGTCGACGCCGGGGCTTTGGGCCGATAACACGTACTAGTCGGCAGTCTGAGCCTCGCGCTAACACACCGTCATCTAAACACACTTGTTACGCTCGAGAATGTTATAACAAAAAATAACAACACAACAGAAATCCTTAAGTGTCCGAAACTGTGAAAGATAATAAAAGTTTGTTCAACGCCAAGGGATCTATTCCAGTGGAATTGGTTGTTGTAAACAATATTGTGAATTATTTTACTTTGTGTTTTATGCGGAAATACTTACGTGCCGCTAAATTGTATAGTGTGCCGAGAGGTTTGATCCGTTTGTAAGGAATGTTTACAAAACTGTGATTACAAAGAAATATTACAAGTGCAGTGCAAACTTCGGTGCCGTGTGTTTTTGTGTCATTACTCCTCTATGTGGATGGTTTAATTGTTACAGAGACTCCAAGTGCTTTGAAGGTGGGTTTTATATCAAAATAATTTTCAAGTTCTTGAATTGACAACAAATAGTCTAAAACATTTTTGATGATTAAATATTGCAAAGTATTGACCAATTTAGAACTATTATATCAACATAGCTTATTATAACATACCTAATAGTATTACCCTACGAATATTATTGCACTCTTTCACGAGCGCTCAACGTACTGACTAGTTCTTTATTAATTAATTCGTATGTTGACAAAATTAATGTTGCTAACCCGATAAGGCCCAAAACATAGGTTTTCCTGTTGTTTCAACTTTCAATCGTACAACAATATACCTAAATAGTTTTAATAAAAACAGACAAACAAATAAGGATCATGGATAAATACCGTATTTACTGAAAGTAAAACTTAACGATACCAAATTTAAAGTTTTACCGAAGGCTTTTTATCAACATATCGGCAAGTGGACTCTATCTATGTTCATAACAAACCTTTTCGAAGGAAAATTATTTCTGCCCACATTAATTAATACATATTCAGATTTTTTCTCCATAATTCAGGTTTATATCTGAGATTATTTAAATAACTACGAAAGGGTGGGTAACTTTATTGCTCACTAAGATTAGGGCGTTCATATAAGACTACATATAATTTATTTTCATTATTTATTTTTTTAGTAATATTATTTCCTTAATTTGTTAAACCTATTGAAATACAATTCATTTCATTGATATTTAATAAAAAATATCAAATTTATTCTGAACTTAACGCTCCTGTATATTTTTGACGACTAGCGCCATCTCTTGGCTAGTAGAAATTGCGGAGTTTCAAACAAGATGCTTATGGAATTATACCTTCAATTGATATATTCACAGCAAAACTACTGGAAGTTGTGGGAATTTTTGAAATAGTTATTAGTACCTATGAATATTCCACAAATTATTAAATTTTATCATTGGTATCGAATGCAATGTTTTCTTTCTGTCGTAAACATATTTCATTTCATTTTTTTTCCGATAAAAGTTGATTTACGAATGGCCTATAGGCCGATTTTGAATGTCACTGATAGAAAATTTAAGTTTTAATGCCATTAACATATTGTATCAAGAAGTTGACAGAAATTTTAAAAGCTATAATAATCTCCAAAATTGTGTTACGATGTTCAGAAATTTAAGAGAAGTACAGTTTTATGTGCATTGATAGATTTTTTTACACAACTATTTAAATTTCTCCATTTATCCCTGTGCATTTAAACAATCTTAAAATTCGTAAGATCAACTTAGTGCTTACAACTTTGTCCATAGTTATATATAAATCATAAAAAATATTTCTTACGACATAATCCGTGAAAAAATCAACGTATAAATTTATTAAATAGTTTCAATAATTCTATAATAAAATGAATTCGCAAACATGGGTGTATTTTATTTTTATTACGTTTCGCAATTTAATTATTTAAACAAACTTAATTAAACAAAACTCACTCCCATACGTATTTCCTTTTTTTATTCGTATATTATGTACCTTCATATTTTTTTTAATTTACCAGCAAATGATCCTGCAGTTCATAAATGAATATTTTTATAAAAAGTCGAGATTTCTGATTTATTTGCATACTAATACACTTATTTTACTTAATAGTGAAGATGAGAAATACAACATAGGCGATGTTTGAACATTTCAAGTTTTTTTTTTGAATTATCAATTGGCTTTGCAAACCAAAACAATTTCACATTTACCCAAAAAATAATATAGATTTTTCTCTATATTATAGTTTATAATAATGATACATATTTTACAAAGCTGCTTGTTTTTATGTGTAAAAATTAGGAACTTAGATTTTTTGCATAGATTTACATATTATATATATATATTTAAGAATAATTGAAAAAATACTCATGAGCGTGTTCATAAATGTAAATAAATCATTATCTTTCACTCTTATTTTTATATAAATGAGCGAATTAGTTTCAAAACCTACATAACTCCAAAAACCAAAATTGTTTGCAAAGTGCAAAAAACTTCTGTGAGCTTTTTGGATTTTAGTAGGTTTTGAGACACGTTTTTAAAAATGCTTTTTCTCTGTATTTAGAGGTTTTGAAATTGGAAATTTATTAATTGTGTAGATATTGAAATAGAGAACAAGTTGACATCAAAATTTGAAAAAAAATTAAAAATGCTCTTTAGGTAGGTTTTGAAATTGTATATATTTCCAACAGATTTTACATTATTTTTCTTTTTCCTATTTCAGATAATTCTAAATTATAACCCTGCGGTTTACCTGAGGTTATGAAGCTATTACCTCTCCAACTACCCCCTGCAACCATGGAGCGAATGCCGCTTCAACTGCCATTCAACACATCAGAGTTGTTATGGCGTTATCCTTTGAGCTTCCCGCCACCCAGCCAGCAATCACCGCTGATGGACTTCAAGACCCATCTGCCTGCAGCCCTCGCACCCGATCCTCGGATATGGACGAGGGAAGATGTCGCCACATTCCTCAAGTGGTGTGAGAGAGAGTTTGATCTTCCAAACTTCGACATGGATATGTTTCAAATGAATGGTGAGTTAAGTCTTAACTATAACAAACTATTGCATTGTTCAATATAGTTAACAAATTTTCTTATTGGAGCATCCGTCCTCAATGCTTCAAATATGATAATTCTTATAATAATAAATATTAATATTAGATAACATTGTCTTAAAACTTTCAGTAAAAAATTGAGAAGTGAAGTGAGCCACGTAGCATAGTGAATCTTTTCTTTTGAACTTTTCAAGTACAATAATGATTTATTCAGTGGATTTTTGTGGATTGCATATTTTTATTTTAAGAAGAAAACATTATTGCAGAGTGTTAACCAATATTTTAAGGCGTCATGTAGAATATTATAACGCATCAAACTCAATCTAATACATCACTTGGGTCACTTTACTTCTCAGGGCTCTAGGATATAATGAATTCATTTAATTCTTTGGAAGGAATTATAATATGAAAAGTGTTTAATTTTAAAGATCACCATAATGTTGTTTCAGTATTGTAATTTTCTTTTTTTTTTTTTTATAGGAAAGGCCATGTGTCTATTGACTAAAAATGATCTGGGAGAACGCTGTCCCGGTGTAGGTGACGTTCTTCACAATGTTCTTCAAATATTGGTGCACGATGCCTCAATTTTAGGACGCTGTCTACCTTCATCCCCCATCACCCCTACATCACGTGCCCCTTACCCGCTCAGTCCGCATTCCCACCCGCCCACTCCCAATTGGAATCTCTCCGCCGAGGCCACCTTCCACCAGGCCAAACACGCCGCCAACCTAGCCCACTTCATCAACCAGGGTAATAACTCCGTCACCCTCAGCCCTGCACCCTCAGTGGAGAGTCAGAGTGGCAGTCCGCAACGTCTAGAAACCGGAACAGCCGCAAATTACGTGCAAACAATGTACGGTAATGGAAACAGCACATCCGCCGCCAGCTCAGGAAGCAACCAGTCAGACTCCGACGAAGACAGCTTTCAAGACAGCCAGTCTCATCTGACAGCTGTCTCTCACTCTTCCGTATCTCAGAGCACACCCCCTACCACACCGAGCTACACCGTAGCACCGCTCTGTCTACTCCCTCCCCTTCAACCTCGCTCCCCCAAAGAACCCTTAACTCCATCCCTGCCCACCACTCCTGCCCTTACGCCACTCACTCCCGGAGGAAGCGGCTCATTCAAATCATCGATGCCCAGAGAATTCTTCCCCAATGACATGCCAGAACCTAATACGAGTAAGTATTTCATAATTAAATTTCATTTATCATTTTCAATAAATATCTATACCAGCTTTTTTAACTTGACGGCAAAACTACATTTAACATGTATTCCATTGACACTGTTTATAAAGTTGCTTTTGTATGACAGGTCATATGCTATTTAATGATATGTATTCTCTTGTTTGTTAAACAGTGTTGTTGCAATCAGAAAACAAGTTTCCGATTTTAAAATAA
Source organism: Himalopsyche anomala (assembly GCA_031772345.1). Lineage (NCBI taxonomy): Eukaryota > Metazoa > Arthropoda > Insecta > Trichoptera > Rhyacophilidae > Himalopsyche > Himalopsyche anomala. The sequence goes on from CM062827.1 coordinate 1,944,426, forward strand.
ATAATATCTAATGAATTCTTTCTTTTATTGTAGACGGGCGGTTACTTTGGGACTTCCTACAACAATTGCTCAATGACCCCACACAGAGGTACACCAATTACATTGCGTGGAAAAACCACGATTCGGGAGTGTTCAAGATTGTAGACCCCGCGGGATTAGCCAAGCTGTGGGGAATCCAGAAGAATCACCTTTCCATGAACTACGATAAGATGTCCAGAGCCCTCAGATACTACTACCGAGTAAATATTCTGAGGAAAGTTCAAGGAGAAAGACATTGCTACCAGTAAGTACAATATTTTGACACTGATTTACTAATGAAAATAAGAAATACCTCGCTTGCTAGATATCGTTGCGTTAATTTTTTTTTTTTTTTTCCCCAAATTTGACTGGAATTTTAAACTATACTAATTTATTTTTCCTTCTTTAGGTTTCTCCGGAATTCAACAGAATTGAAGAACATCAAAAATATATCACTGCTGAGACAGCAGATGAGTCCGACGAGGGTACCGCAGCAGGGTCAGTCCGCACCTCTGTCGTTGACTATCAAGGCTGAGCCTAAACAGGAAGAAGAGCACCCGCATCATCCGTGGATGCAGGGTACGCAAGATGACGATATGCCAACGGATCTGAGCATGCCCACCGAAGTTAATTCCAGAAAGCGAGCCCACCCCGATTCCCCTAAAGCTATGTCTCTATCGGACAAGCACAGAATCAGCATGATCGTCGGTGAAAACCTTCAAAAACTTAGCCGCGAAAGAGAACAGTACGCAGCCTCTCTTAACCTTAAGCTGGAAGACAGTGCCCATCAATGATTGTTACACCAGAACACATTGAAACTGTGTTAAATTACTTCGTTAAGCCAAGACTGATTTAATTCATTATGTGCAAATGAAAAAAAGTGATAATGTGATAAAGACACTTGAACATTATGTGCCAATAATTATTGTGTAATTTGTATTCTAAGATTAGTTTTAAAACAAACAATTCTTTTTTTATAAAAATGAAAACTTCTCCGGCGGTCTTCCGAGACCGCCGCGGTCTCTGGGTAATGACAGTCTAAACTCGTTCTTTATCGAGTATATATATACAATGTACAAATATATTGTAACGCCTGAATAAAAAGATCTCCAATATCCCTGTTCACAGAATGTAATATAGTAGTTTTTATTGGAGTATTTTTCAATACGATTCATTGCATTGTTCGCTTAAAAGAGTCATCTGCTCGGAAACATTCCACTATTAGAAAGCAGATGTAGTCCATTATAATATAATTATTTTTAATGTAACCCTAAGAAATGTTCAGTCGAGAGATCGCTGAAGTTGTTATCGACTTACTTTTGCGATCGTATCGTCTAACGGCTCTTTTCGAAGGTTATTTTTGAAAACGTTATATTTTTATAAAAAGTAGTATTTCTCTGTAAGATTATCAAACGCATAGTATATGTTCGCCCGGAGATTCATGAAGAACAAATTTTCTCTTACTTCTGTGATAAATAAGTCTTCGGGTGACCTGAATGTTTACAAAGGCTATTTAAATGTCCAGCTATATTTTTCTGTGATCTCTCATATGACTTTCTACTGTCTGATTAAGAAAAATATACTGAAACGTGTAATTATATAGATTTATAATGTGTATTTAAGTTTGTACAGGAAGGTAAATTTTAAAGATTTAAAAGAGCTTTACGATCTATAAAAATAGGTTAAAGAAATAGTTAAATTCTATATTATTAAAGAGATTAGTGGTACAGACGTGAACGTTGTCATCACCGAAACAAGACTAATAAGAAATATTGTCGATAGTCCAACAACGCATCGGAGATATTTTCTTCTCTGAAATATTTTATAACTATCAGGGTAAATTGACCGACGGGTGCTCGTCTCCGTCGGTATATTTCTTTAATATTCAGGGACTTCACCTGTAAAAAATTATGGCCTTCCCCTTTCTGTAGTTATTACATTGGAATATTTAAGCATGTTGGAATATTTACCAGATTTACGAGTAAGGTTTTATTGTAAGATACTTCTGTTTACATTATGTTAAATGTATTATTGAACACAATTACAATTGCATAGAATGCAAACCATTTTTATTTATCATCACCGTGTCTGCAGTAATTTAAAACCATTATATTTTGTTCATTTTATCTTGTTTATATTTAATTGCAATTGTATCTCACTATTCACTTGTGTGCATTTGTGAAATGTGTGCACTTGCTCATTCAGTTAAGAAATGGTATTAAATAAAATCCATCTTATCATATCAGTTACAACTGTTTTTTCTTTTTTTTCCTGTGAATACTTCTATTTTCAGATGTTGATAATGGACACGTGCAATGTTCCCTCTAATTTTCAGAAGGCTATCTGCGCAAAAGATATTGGCTGTGCAACTTTAACAAGAAATTAAAAGATTTGTCCGCCACATAGCGGTATTTAGACCTACTAAACGAAAAAGTTCATTTTTAATAATGACAATAATTAAAAACACTATAAAATGTCAATTAATTTATTCTGGTGATGGTAAAGCTGATGTAACTTTCGTGCGCTCTGTTGTAATGTATGTGCGCGCCCTCGGCGATTTGTGTGCGCGCGCACACGCGCACAGCTTAGACAGAACACTGGACACGTGTACATAGTATATACATTATTTTTACACATACGCAGCCTAACAAAATGTTACTAAAAGAATAAAATAAGGATTCTCAACTCGAATTTGCGTACTTATTGTACACACTTCGATAGGAGTGGCCCCCAGATCTTGAGAATCAGTCAGCTTGTTGGTAAATACAGCCATGGCTGCACGCGTCATGCCTCTGGGAGTGGATTATGTAGAAAGTTACCATTGATTTAAGGCAGGCGTCGGCAACCTGCAGCCTGCAAGATTCTCGCCGCAACGCATCAAGTGTAATGACATGTGACTCAAGTGCAGCCTACATTAATCCCCACATAAAATATTTGGCACTTGCAATAAAAGGTTGCCAACCCGATTTAAGGGACTGGGTCCTAAACTTTTCGTCGCATGGCACTTCATGATAATATAAGTTTTACAGACCCCCAAAAGCACTGATGTCAGGAAATTTACTTTCATTTCAAATAATACTGATAATGCAATAGTAAAAATTACATATTTTTGTTTAACCTTAAAACGCCAGGGTGCCGCAGTAGGAGTAGCCCACTGCCCAAGCATTTTTTTGCAAAATTTTTGCGCAACCTTAGCTTGTTTAAAAATAACTATATTTCTAAAACTAGTCAACTGATTTCGGTAAAACAAGAAGTCATAATATAAAAAAAAAGATTATAATTTACAAATGTTTTATTTTTTACAATTTATATAATTTTACATTAAAGTTAAAGAATTAAAACGATAAAAATTACACGAAACTTAAAGAATTTAAAACCACAAAGAATAAATTTCCAGGCATGAAAAAAAAAAATATCCCATACCCATTGAAATATATTGAATGGTGAAGAAAAAAGGTGATTTATTACAGTGTGCCCAATATAACATAACGCATATCCCAAGAGTCGACCTTGTAACGCAGATGTTTGATTACTCATGAAAAAAATATTTATTGAAACCAAAAATAAAATTATGATTTGGTATCTCAAAGTCATTATCTAAGCTCACATTCATGTTTTATGGTGTCCACTGTCAATACTTGGTAGAAAGGCATTGGAGTTTCGCTCATGGCAAGCATTGTCAACTGAATCAGTTGACAATGCTTGCAATAATAACATAACAAAGTATAAAGGAATATTGTGTTTTTCATAATTCACATTCATATGTTGAATACTATTATCATAAATCAGTGATAATTAAATGGCGAAATGTACCATAATAGCTGGTCCCGCACAGGACTGCTGGGCGCAATTGAACGACGCACCTTTGCGGGATAGAGGTTAATAAAACTTATGAATGATTTAGTGAAACTCTGGTTACATGGCAAATTTTAAGTCTATGAATAATTATCCCATTAACACTTATGTATTAATTCCACATTTATTTATTGGATCAGGAGTAGTTTTGCTCATGAACAAGATTTTGAGAAAAATAATAATTTGTTTAAATTTTTTGAAACTAAGTTAATTGGAATTAAATTACAATATTTGTTCATTTAAATTTGATTACGTATAAATGCCATTATTGACGACTGTTTAATGTTTTACTCAGTCATAATTTTTTTAGTTAAGGCGATTTTTGTTTACATCCGCTCCCTATATAGGTTTGTTTTCATGGTTTCTTCAAGATGTCCTGTCAGTCTCTTTGCTTCCTCCCAGGTTATCCCAGCGTCCCGTAACTCCGATGAGTATACCCTATGGAAGCTGTTTTACTGTCAAAATATATGCCATTGCTGCATTGAAAACTGTTTTGAAATATTCATAGTCAATGTTGATGAAATTACAAGCTGATATGCAAACTCGATGGCTATTCAAAATGTTAGAAAACAATTTGAGATTTTCGCGATAATCAGATTCTAAAAAAAATGGTTTGATTAATATTTAAAATACAATTAAGCACAAAAAAAAAACAATTATATTTTATTACACTCACTTTTATTATAAATAATAGCTCTCGTGATGATCCATTTTGATTCATTTAACTGTTCTTCAATATTTTCACATAAATTTACTTGCCATAAATCAAGAAAAAGTAAGAATAATAAAGAATAATTATTCATAAGGTTTCCCTAAAAAAATATGATACCTAATTAATGACAAAAAACATAAACTAAAATCCCAGTTAATAAAAAAAATATTTCCAATATCAACATGAAAAAATGACAGATTAGGCTTTAAATTAAGGGTGACAGATCGGATTAAGTTTCATTGTTCTTTTTTCCATCATAGTTTATTAGAAAAAGAGATAAATAAAACAATAAGAGAAGCAAAAATATACTTGTGTGAGTTTTGCATAGGGGCCTATATTTAAAGTTATGCTATTCGGGCCTATTGACATTTGACATTAAATATATTTAAAAATTGAAATTATAAATACTTACGTATTCAAAGGTTTCATTTGTCATTATGACAATAGTTGTCAAGCCATATAAAATTCTGACAAGTATCTAAAAGAATTATAAAATATTTGAAAAATTAATAACATTTTTTTCTTGCTATCTTAACATGCAGCAAGTTAATTCAGCGGTGTAGGAAGGGACCCTGCTGCCTGGGGCGGTTATTGAATTTTGCCGTCCCCAATATTTCCTCTAATTTTGTTTTTAATCCATTTCTACTATTTTTTATCTATGAACAAGGAGTTTTTACTACAGATGGCCTAATTTTTTTATGCATAAATATAATTTATAGAAAAAAAATGTATTTATGAATTTAAAAATGCCACCCCCAAAAATGTGTCCCCCGGTCCGCCCCTGCCGCGCCTCCCTTGCTACGCTACTGAGTTAATTGTAATTAATTTATATGGGTTGATTGGAAAAGAAACAATTTTAATCAAATACATGTAATCACTTCCTAGCATGTTAACAAGGAGTGTGGCGTGTTGTGTTTTGAAGAAGCTCCGAGAGCTTACGGTCAATGTGTCGCCAGGAGTCATTTTACTCCAGTTACAATTTAAATATTTTGATGATTTGAATATATTGTAAGCCAATGATTCTCACTTGACTTTTCTGGAGCAACCCCTAGCTCACTGCTAAACCCATCTAGTTTTAAGCCAAAATATTCCTCAGAATAGATGTGAGATTTATCAGAGACTTCAGCACATTGTCTTATACTAGCGAATCCAATCCTTAACCAAAATGTCGATTGCGGGATCCCGGGGCTGGTCCCGAACTTGGTTTTTTTTAAATGCTTTTTACTTTTGTACAAATGAAATTGATGATATTGGTCAAAAATTAAATATACAATTTATTCATAACACATCTGTTTTACTGGTTTACACATGTAATCTACATATAATCCTAGCCATATTTTATAATGAAGTGATGAACTTTACATAAAAAGAAAAAGTGTAAACATTTTAAATGAATCACTAAACATTTTAAATATTACTAGAATAATATATCCAAAGCATCAGAGCATCAAGTGTTTCGTCATTTAGTCTGGGTCTCATTTTTGTGCATAAAACTAATTAAAATGAACCACTAGTTCTGTCCTGGCCCTATCCTTCCTATACTACTCTCTTTGGAGCTTTTGGAACTTAACTACAGCAGCTACCTATTGAATGTAGTCATCGAGAAAAGGAATACTGAAACACCAGTATTGATATATTTGTCTGATATTGCAATTCCTAAGTTTGTCATTATATGCTACTTACTTCTAGTCAACAGTTCTCACAACTACTAGTCAACTAGTTCACAGTTTCTCAACCATGTTCCAAGGGGGCCACAGAGAAAAAATAATTTTAGGCATGCCACATCACAGTTTTGGGAGGCTATGGGCAAATCCATAAACTCTCAGGTTTTTAAAATCGGGTAGCGACAATTTTTTTTTTTATTCCGGGTAGAGCTAAAAAAAGTCTCACGTTTTTCCATCTTGGGAATGCTCTAAATTCGTGGGTAAAATTTTGAAATCTACCAGCGACCAAAATGTTCAAAGGATCGAAAATTATTTTGGAATGTTTCAATCCCCGAGTCTCGAAAAACTTACTTGTATGGGTATGTGGGCCACTGACCCAAGAAGGTTCAGAAACTATGCTGTAGTTAGTGCAAATGATATTAAAAAAATGACTCACCGAAATATCAAACATCTTATTCAGATATATCGCAGACTTTACTATTTCCTCATAAATTGCCATCAATCTTTTTAATTCTGATAACTTCTTCTTTTCTCTTTCCCTGGTGATATTGGATCCACATAGGTTTCTCAGCGAAAGTGATAAGCATGTTTTAAAATCAGAAAATAAAGTCATAGGAGGGTAGTGCGCAGAATAACTGTTTGTTAATTTAAGATGAAGATTGAAAATAGTCAGTCTATCGAGAATCATATAAAGAGTGGCTGTGTAAAAATTGAAACTAAGATACATTGTAATCAGAGAAGGCCAATATAGTTGATATCTGTAACGGTATGTTGCCTGAATAGAGAAAACTAAAAAAAAACACGGAAAAATAGTAAAAACTGTAATTATAATATTATGAAAATTTTTTCTCCTTAATTTTAAATAATGTTCATCAGTTTTGATGAATAGTAATTTATCGATAGAATCAATGCTTTCTAAATAAAATATTAGGGTGTCTTTATTGAAAACAATACTAGAAACCGAGCAGACAAACCAACAGATGAGAATTAAATGAAAGTAGCAGTCAGATAGAATGATTGTAGAATCACACCATACTATGTATGAAAATTGTATAGCTTGATATAAATACACCCCGGCCGATATTGTTAATGCAAAGTATCTTTCGCGATTAGTCAACTGTCTGATTTGATTACCGTCATATCTTATCGTATGAAAACCAAGATATTGCGCAGTATATATAATTGGTTTCAAGGCCCAATATACGTCATATTTATTACATGAATTTAAATTAGTAGTTTGCATATTTCGTCAGTGTTCTTCCCTCAGTTGTATCAATATATTCTCACAATTTTTTTTACTGCTGTATTATAATTCAATTATACGCCCTCTGTAATGTGGTTTCTATAATTATGAATACGTATATTAGCTGATAGATAATTGTGTTAAATGGAACATCCTCATAATGTCATAAAACATTTGATGGGAGTGTAAAAAATACGTATTTTAATTATGTATGCATTTGGCCTACAGTAATATAAAATTTATATCCATTACACAAAATTGTTTATTCATTGCAGTACTCATAAACAAAACATAAGGGGTTTTTGAAAGTAAGAAAAGCAGATCAAAGAAATCTACTTTTTAACATTGTAACTTTTAAATATGCCAGTGATTAATTTAAATATTATAAAACTTGAGCCATGTATAGCACGGTTGATAAAATGTGACCTATTTTGATACGGCAGGATTGAAAAAAAAAATTGAATAAAACTATTAAATGTGTGATTTGAACCTTCATTTGGATCAGGCCATCATTTTTTTATATATGATCTTATTACGGTAAGAAATTAATTAAGGTTTAAATGCTCAAAAGTAGGCAATTGCTTATTACGGAGTTTTCAAGAATTTAAAACATATTAAAAACGTACAATCGATTTTGAAACAGAGACGAAAAAATACGATTGTAAGTGAGCGTGATAAAGGATGACTGATATATTTCAAGAATTTTCTGTATTATTAAACACGGATTGACATTTATCGGGACATATTTTGTCGTTCTCGGCACCTGGCTTAGTTGCCGCACTCTACCCCTGAGTAAGTTAATTAATTGTAATTATTGATCTTTATTTTATGTGGACATTCTACAAATGGTCGATCATATAGATAACATACTTGAGTGCTGAATATATAGGATAATTAAATTATGTCCATTAAAGCTTCCAACCTGGCTTAAGCCAGAGACAATACTGCCTAAACTGAAACCGGTTAACTAGATTATTACCTGCTTACAAAAATTTGCTTATATTCATATGTCCGCCCGTCATAGCTAGAGCTGGTACAGAAATCAGAAGTCAAAACTTTGGTTATCTCGAAATATATTTTTTCACATCTGCTTGCCTTTGGAAGAATATTAGTTTTTCTGAATCAGCATTACAGCGTCTATTGTAGTGGTCGGCCACCCATTACTCACGGGCAGTGGTGGGCTGCCAATATGTTAACAAGGGGCTCGCTTAATATCAAAGTAATTTATCAGTCATGTGCTTTTATGTAAATACTTTTAAATTAACAAACGATTGTTACTTAATACACTTGAAATATGCAACAATATACAGTTTACCATACACTAATCAATGTAAATGGCTAAAAATGTACTACTGTGTATACTGGAAGCTGTCGTAGATAGTATATGTCAGAAATTGCAGTTATGTACTAATTTTATCTGATAATATTGTTTTCTATTAATTTAACAAGGGGCTCACCGGCCATGGTAAAATCTAACAAGGGGCTCGCAAGAGCCCCTCCGAGCCCCCTCCAGCCCACTCCTGCTCACGGGTAATTGAATTACCCGCCAAGAAATGTCAAGTCAACTATATATTTGTCAAATATTGAAAAACTTTCAAAAAATAATTCTAAGCCAAGGAAACCACTAATAAAATATTATTTTATTTGTATGGTTTAATAATATAACTCCACAGCCATTGATTACTAAAAATATAATGAGGCTTACCTGCAAATTTAATGGTTAAAGAAAATAAAATAACGGGTCAATTTGAAAAATATTTTATTCAATAAGAATACAATGTTTTATACGATAGTATAATAAAACTACAAGCATCATAGAATATGACATACAGCAGACAATAATTGTTATTTTACTTAACTAAACATGTCAGATCGAAAAATAATAATAAATAGATAGTTTGCCCCTGGGACTGGACATCTATTTTAGGTACAAGTGCCTGAAAAGTTAATTTTACCTATAGGTAACAAAAGCCCACTATTTAAAAAAAAAAGGAGATTATTAGAAATTAGACTGGACCAGGGATGGTGAACCTTTTCTTCTCTAAAGGCCGCATTAATTTTTCTGATTCGACATAAGGCCACAGTAAAAATTGACTAGGGAATCTTTGGTTGGAAACAGGAATTTACAGTCAGAATGTCAGGAATTTACATAAATTTACAGAATTACAGAATTGGCCAGAAGACCGCAGGTTCCCCACGTCTGGACTGGACTCTGAATATCAGTGTGGAACAGATCAATGAAAATGCCAACAGCCTCATATACCTTATAATACACAGATGTCAGTAAAAGTAAAGAAAATTTCATTTGAATCTTTGTTTTTTATTTTCAATAGATTGTAATAATTCATATTGGATTACCACCTCTGTAACTAAAATTAAACCTCTTTTCCATAAAATCAAGCGGTACGATATTCCCTGATGCTAGGTGCAAATGCCGTCACCGCGCTTCTTAGTTTCTTCAAGGATATTTTTGGATGTGGCGCGTCAGTATTTGTGACTAGACAGATCAATGGTTGTTTTATTAAATAAATCAATAAAAAAACATTTATATTCTTGCAATATAAAATTTGAAGAATATTTGAGATTCGCAGGGAGTCAATTTTTTACTGTTTTGACCATACTTAAAGGCGATCTAATAAAACTGCTGTATGTTTCAGATTATTACAATGGATCCACAAAAAGTTGAGTCATATGCAAGAATTGGTTGAAAAGAAGAACATTTTTTAACGACAGTTATTAGTGGATACTAAGAGGATAATAGAAAGAGAAAAGAAAATATTATCGCTGAGACTGACACAATTGTAATAAGGATTATAACTAAGTGTAATATAAAAAAAAATAAACCTTTAAGAATAAGAAACATTTCCTCCTATGCTAAATCCACCTCAACTCTAAAGTAGGTAACAAAATTAGTTGCAAAAATAAATGTGAATGTTTTTTGGAACAAATATTATTTCAGAAGTAGTTTTATCCGATGACGATGAGTTATTTGTAATATTAAAGTAAATTTGGTAACTTAATTATTACACTTGTGTTACAAAATGTGACACGTGTTTCGCATCTTTGAGAAACATCATCAGACATAACATTGCAAGGTTTACAAATTAACAAAAAAAATGATTTTAATTAAATGGTTAAGAACGAATAGCTTGGAGTATTCGGAAATGAATTGTCGTTAATAGAAATCAAACATTAGTGAATAACATATTAAATAAGATAGGCGAATAACCAATGTTGAATTTATTTCCATTAGGTTTCACCGTATCTTATGTCAGTAATTAATTTGTAATTAGTACCACCAATGTTTTTATCTTACCCCCTCCCTGCGTTCAGCAGAAAAGGATAAAATGTCAAATTTTATTTTGTAATTTATAACATAAGCTGGTACTTCTTTGTTTAACGCGGTTAATGCGGTGAAACCTTCCCATATAATACGCCACATTATATGAAATGTGATCATACTTCCCGTTTTTAGGTAGTCTATCGTGTTTAGGGCTTCCAAACCGGTTTAAACCGAAACCGGTTAACCGGTTTTTCGGGTGTTTTGAAAAAAACCGAAAACCGGTTTATTTTGGGCGGTTAACCGGGTTAATAAAAAAATCTTTTTCCTCTTGGAACACCACGAGATTTTGTTTAACTATTCATATGTAGAGTATAAATATTTAAAACTGTTGTATATAATAATAGTATTATAAGTAGTACAATATAATAAAGTATTTTACTGTTCAATTGTCTAATTTCTGTGACATATTAATAACAACTATGTAGTCGAAATCATGGACAACTATACTGCTTTCAATCAAATATCTGTAATACAAAAGGATTCTCAAAATATCAATGATAATAAAACAAGTGAACCTTACTGAACCAAAAATACGTTCATCATTATATCTTTTAAATGAAAAAAATATCCGAACCGAAAACTTGTACTGTTACAAAGCAATTTAAATATTAGTTAACAAAAATTTATAATCTACATTTTTTCACGTATTCATTTGATCTTTATTAGTCGGATTATTTATAATTATTAACAATATAATATTGGATATGAAACTTAAATATTGTATAATATAGATTGCTATTATTCCGAGAAAGTAGTAAGTACCTGAACTTAAAAGATGGCAATTTATATTCACTTTTTTTGCAGCATACATACATAAAAAGGTTAAGTGACCAAGCCCATGTTTTATTATATCTTTCAAGTTATAAAACAATTCAATTTTAAAACGTTTTATTTTTATTTTCTAACAATCGGTGCCATAAATCATCGGCTACTTTAAGGAGTCGGTGTCTTTCCAATATGCACATGTGGTAAACAAAAAAAAAAAATACGAGCAAAAAGGTATTCGAAGTGTTATACAATTGAACACTAGCTGAATATGCGTTACATTTATTTTAAACAATTATTTAAAAATGTGACAATGTTAGGCATAGAATCGTGAGGACTCGAATGCATGTTTGCGCAAAGTGAAAATTGGTAGTTCTAATTGTATGCACTTATTGACTGTTTTTTAAGTAATCAAAAAAAAAATTTTTTGAAACATTGGTTAGTGTGGTACTAAAATTGGTTTTTTGAAAATAAATCCGGTTTAAACCGGTTACCCGGTTTATTTATTTGAAAAAAACCGAAAACCGGTTAGTTTAAATGTCCGGTTAATTGGAAGCCCTAATCGTGTTGGCCGCAAGCAGATCTTAAAATGGCCTGTTTTCTGAAGGACGGCAACCTAATTAACAATTCAACAAAATCAGCCAACTACATTAAAACTAAGATCCAGAAGTATTTGATGAGTATTCCCTTTATTCTAACTAAATTACACCGCAAAAAGTGACGGAATAGAACACTAATCTTTCATTATTTTCATTAATAAATGAAAAAATATTCGTTTTCTTCAATAGTGTGTATTCAAGAAAGCTCACTATCAACTAACAATAAGTTGATGTCCCGTTTTGAGGGAACTATGAATGGTCACGTTGCGATAATTGTCACGCAACTAACGCTTTGAAGTCGATGTTCGAGACCACATAAAAAAGGGCAATTTTTAATGTTATTTTTATATTTTGAATTCGGTTGTTTAACACCCCATCTGGACATGGAGGTGCGCCTACGACCGTTGCATTTTTTAGCGCCTGGCGTTTAACACGGAAGTACCCATAAGCTTATCAATTTTTAATTTATTTGTAAACTTTGCAATGTTATATTTGATAATGCTTTTCAAAGAGGCAAAACACGTTTTGTAACAAAGTGGAATAACAATGTTATCAAATTATTTTTTTTATTAAAAATGAACTTCCGCAACGTTGTCACCGAATCCATCGAAAATATAATATTAATTATTAGTGAAATTTATCAAATGCATAAACTAAATCTTGGTTTTTACTTTATTTGTATGAAAGAATAATTAAGATTTCTTGTTGTTGTGTAACTAAATAAGAATCGAATGTTATAATGCACACATTACACTAAATACACCAGCAAAGATTTCAAGAAGACAGCAAACCATTTTCTCTACATTAAACTGCTTTCTTGGAAGCATAGTTTTTTGTAGATGTGTTGAACATGTCGCTTTCAGGTCCTTTGAATAATAATTAGCAGACATTTGACAATTTTTTTTTTCCAATAAGAAAATTAGTCCGCAAAATAAAGGCAATAAAATAATTTGTATTTGTCCTAAGTCTAAACATAACAAGTTATATTCTTTTTTTAAAGTTAGTACAAAGAAAGACTATGTGTGAATTGATGTTTCTTGAACGCAGACTATTACCATGAAAGGGTTTCCCGGTCACGTATTTAACTTAAAACGAACTGAACTAAACTTCAATATTAAAGTATCTTAAGAATTATTAGAAGTGTCTGTGTTGTTAGCACTATGTAGAAAGATGACTTCATCAGCGATAATATTTGAGGTAGTTCTAATATCACCGGATTCTGATTTTATTTCTCCATACGATATTCTTCCGGAGACATACACTCTTTGACCTTTCTTTAGATAGTTTTGTACTGATTCTCTTAAACCAGGTCTGAAGACGCTAATGCGATGCCAGTCTGTGCGTTGTAGTACGTCTCCTGAATCATATTGGTAATTGTTATGAGTTGCAACCGAAAATGTAACCACGGGATGTTCTTCTGAGCCACGCTTTTGAGGATCACTTCCAGTCCTTCCAATGAGGGTCACTTTGTTGACAGCTGAAAGGATTGAAGGCTAAAATTACTTTTTTTCGACTAATAAATCAAGTACCTTATTTTCTTACTATAAGACCCTTGTTTTTAAATTCCAGTAATAAAAACATTATTACAATAACTTTGTTTTGATAAAGAAGTCATTTCATGACAATATAAAGAATTTGAAGGTTACATATATTTGATAGATAGACATTAGTCATGGGCAGGGGTCAGGGCTTTCAAGTGAGAAGAGCCAAGTTGTCAAGGAATCAGGATAGCAAAGGTTCAAGAATTGATGTCTGAAGAGATGCCTGACGGAATTGAGGAAATACAGTACTTAGTATATAGTAACAGAGCTCTTAATTTTCATCGGATAGTGTTCATCTTGGGTGGAATGCACGTTTACAATGATATAAAAAAATTCACTACCCCCCCCCCCCAAGCAAGAAACTGATTTGATTTTATGTTAACCATCCATACATTTTTCAATTTTAACGTCATTTTGGTGAACTGCAGAAATGTGTATAAGGCGCGTCTGTCTGTGTATGCATCTTTGAATAAGAGGGAGCACCTAGAAAAATAAATATATTTGATTTAGCTATTTGTGATTAAAATCAAAGTTCATTATTTTACAAATTAAAAATAAAATATGATTATCTGAGGCTGAATGAATCGGCTTTAAAAACGAAAGAAACGAGATTAATGTTATTGAATGTTTTATAATATTATTTACCTTAACTGGAAACATAATAAGCGTCCTTAAAAAATAAGACCGCCAAACTTGTTCAGAATTGAAGGTTATACTATAAACTAGTAGGTAACAGTAGAGTATGTCTTTAGCATAGACAATATAATTTTTCAGTTATTGCTCAAAACCTTACCACCAGCTATAGCAGCGGCTCTCAAACTAAGTCCACGGTCATTATCGTATATTTATACTATTTATTTTATAGTTCTCCGATTTCCATTTTATTTTACCTTTGAAAACTGTTTTTTTTTTCGTATTTTTGGTCTCTTTTATATCTTTTAAAATACGTTGATCGGTGGTCATTCACAGAAAGACAAGGTTTTCGTAACGGATTCAAGTCCTTGCATTTTTTTTAATCGACTTACCGATTTCTGTTCAAAGGCATTGTGTATGTGATATCTAAAATATTTTCTCCTACTTTCCAATCCTAAAACTAACGAGGCAACGGGAGAGTGATTCGTTTACCACTAGTCTTGTCCTTATTTCTAGCCATATCTTCTTTAAAAAAAGAGAATTTCAGTAACCAAGTTACAAGCAGTTCTTGTAAAAAAGCTTTTATTCAATCAATATATGTACTCCGCGGATATGGATTAGAAAAAAAAGCTGTAGTAAAACGCTTGACAAAAAGTTCTGGCAACTTTTTTTTTTAAAAAAAAGCACTGATAATAATTATTTGATTAGATAGTCGCGTATTTGGCTGTTCTAACAATACATGGAACGGGAAAATAATATTTCAAACTTGCATATGCTTAATAAATAAAATATGTTGGCAGATTCCATGTATATTTATTATATTGGCCTTACTTTAACGACTGCTTTTTATTAGTAAAAACACTAATATATATAAAATTATGCTTGTGTTATTCGCAATAGCTTTTTGCCTCTACTGAAAATTTTGATTTTTGGAAGTAGTGCGTTTTGCATTATAACTCTACAATTATAAAATAATTAATATTGTCCGTTAGTTGTTGGTAAGACTGGTTTTCTGGTTAGGTTATTAACTCTGTTAGCTTTATATTGTCTATTTAATCGGCTGCGATCGGCTGTCACAAAATATTTGTTGCCGGTCGTGTGCGCTGTGTGGATCTTTGTGTCGATTCGATTGAATACTTTTTTCTGTATAAAAACAGAAAATTTCTTCAATAATTTTTGTCAATTGCGGTCGAATTTTCCTATTGGAGAGCCATTTTTATGGTACCATAGAATTGGCCTGATACTACGTCAAAATCTTACCACGTGCTCTTCGAGTGGATTCCGGATAAGTGCAATATTTTGCATAATCTGATAAATTACAAAGATACCTAAGAAGTGCTCGCGCGCTATGGCTGAAGCTATGAACGGTATCGAGGATTTGAGGGACGGTCTTTCCATTCAAGAACTTTTCGCATCCAGCGAAGGGCTGACTTACAATGATTTCCTGTTACTTCCAGGTTACATTAATTTCGCATCGGAGGAAGTGGATCTCACTTCCCAATTGACGAAGAAAATCTCCCTGAAGGCACCTTTCGTGTCCACTCCGATGGACACCGTAACAGAGGCCGACATGGCTATATCGATGGCACTGTGTGGAGGCATAGGTATAATTCATCACAACTGTTCGCCTGAGTACCAAGCTAACGAAGTTCTGAAAGTTAAAAAGTACAAACACGGATTTATCCGAGATCCGGTCTGCATGGGGCCGAGCAATACTGTTGCCGACGTTATAAGTGCTAAAAAGAAGAACGGGTTCACAGGTTATCCCGTCACGGCGAACGGGAAATTAGGCGGGGTGCTCATCGGAATTGTTACCTCGCGAGATATCGATTTCAGGGAGAACTCTCCAGAACTACCCTTAGAGGAGGTCATGACTCCCTTCACATCGATGATTACAGGGAAATCAGGAGTCACCCTGCAAGATGCTAATGGCATCTTAGAAAAGAGCAAAAAAGGTAAATTACCCATTATCAACACCAAGGGTGAACTAGTAGCCTTGATAGCTCGTACAGATTTGAAAAAAGCCCGCAGCTATCCTAACGCTTCTAAAGATTCCAACAAGCAGCTGTTGGTGGGAGCCGCTATTGGAACCCGAGAAGATGATAAGGAACGGTTGAAGTTGTTGAACGCCAGCGGTGTCGATGTCGTCGTACTCGATTCCTCCCAAGGTAATTCAACATATCAAATCAGCATGATTAAGTACATTAAAGCCGAATTCAGTCACATTCAAATCATAGGAGGCAATGTGGTCACTCGGCAGCAAGCCAAAAACTTAATAGATGCCGGGGTGGACGCTCTCCGAGTCGGCATGGGCAGCGGTTCTATTTGTATCACGCAGGAGGTCATGGCTTGCGGATGTCCGCAAGCGACTGCCGTATACCAAGTATCATCGTACGCCCGTCATTTTGGCGTTCCCGTGATCGCTGACGGAGGAATACAGTCTGTTGGGCATATTGTGAAATCTCTAGCTCTGGGAGCTTCCACCGTCATGATGGGATCTCTTTTGGCAGGAACCTCGGAAGCTCCCGGTGAATATTTCTTCTCCGATGGAGTGCGTCTCAAAAAGTACAGAGGTATGGGAAGCTTGGAAGCGATGGAGCACAAAGACGGAAAAGGTGCAGCGATGAGTCGATACTTTCACAATGAATCTGACAAGCACAGAGTCGCTCAGGGAGTCAGCGGAAGCATCGTCGACAAAGGATCCGTCTTACGTTTCTTACCTTATCTGCAAACCGGCTTGCAGCACAGCTGTCAAGATCTCGGCGCAAAGTCTGTCACAGAACTACTAAAGATGACTTACTCGCATGAGCTCCGGTTCATGCGGCGAACCCACTCGGCCCAATTGGAAGGCAATGTTCATGGACTCTTCTCGTATGAAAAGCGGCTTTATTAGATAAAATTTCTATTAATGGGTTGGCACCATTGATCTACTATCGTAAAAGAGATGCCTATGGTCTAGTGTAGGTTCATGTCTTGTTCGACCATACATTGAGTAAGCTGCAGGAGTTTTGAAACAATAGTCATATACTATTCAACTACCATCACGTCTTCTTAATACAGAACGAGACAACTTCAAGTGATGTCATGTATGTTCAAATAACAGACTCATTGATCAAAATTTTTTATCATAGTAAGCTTTCTCATCGATGATAATGTTCATATGTATGAGGTTCGACTCGCCATAATAAAGTAGTAGTTCAATGGTTGGTACTGAGGAGAAATTTTGGCTGTCTATCTTGTGTTTTAGAGTTTATTTTTATATTTCCTCGGGAATGAAAAACCATTTCAATTTTATAGATGATTTTTTTGCTTTGCATAATATTTTTGTATAACATATTGTATTAAGCATTATTAATCCTTTATTATTATAAATTTGCTATAATACGCAAATATAGTTTGTCTAGATTAACCATATCTTTAAAGAGATGACATAATCTCACTCTATTTGGTGTTTTAGTTCTAATGAGGCCATCGGAGTGAACGGTAGATGAAAATGTTTCCTTAACTAATTGAGATATGATAGAAAGCTCAAGGAAAGAGCTGTAACGCCCTGTTTGAATCTATAAATGTATTCAATATTTCATATATTGTCTTAGATTTAATGTTATAGTATATTTATATTGTGTTTATCAACACATTCCTTTACACTGGAACGTTTCCTGTTTTTTTTGTTTTTACTATATGTATGATGGACGGGATTGGGATGGATGGGATTTATGATTTTTCAGGACAGCAAAAACAAAGCTAAAAAATTACATTCTGGTAATTTTTTCAGCAATAATGATTATACTCTCCGTACGGTTAATATTTTTACTATTATGTTTGGATATAATATAAGAAAAAATCATTCAAAAAAGAATTAATGCACTTGTAATTTTAGAACCTTTATAAAATATTTATTGAATGTGGACACTTATACTATTAGGACCAGAATGTAATAATTAGATAATCTTATTGTTGATAATATGGTTTTATGGTAATATTTCTTTTAATCAGAAAGGTTAAAACATTTTCTGAAAAGTTACAGTAAAAAATATAATCCAAAATGAAAAAAATATATGACGGTACAAAGAAAATGTTAATTCACATTCACATGTTATTTTTAGTAAAATTACTAGTGTGTACTAATAAGATATTTATAATGCAATGCCATTTCATCTTAAAAATTATTTTTAGTATTATTTAATTTTTTAGTACAAGATAAATCAAAATAAAATAAAATTGATGCAGTTTCTTCATAAGAAATTTCTCTTTTGATAGTCCGTACTAACCAGACATATTGGCTGGAATATTGGAAGTTCGATCTTCTTTTGGCTTTATTTTTCACTATAAAATCATCCATCTCGCTATGGCTAAAATCCAATCATAAATTAACTTGAGAAGACAGTCTATAGTTTGTCTCGTAACAGTAATTATATATAAAATACGATATTTACTAAGTTATTTAAAGTAAATCTGACTGTAACCTAAAAATACTTCACTGAATCTTTCAAACACATTTTATTTGTAGTTACTGGAATTCTTAGGTGGCTTTAAAAGGGACATTATTTTTATAGTTCGTCCTGATTTATATTTTTATTGATATTTTAATGACATAGTTTTGAACACAGATAATAACAGCAATTACAGTAATTGCACACACTTCATGTTACAAAATTCCAAGTAACTCAAATAGTATCTACACAATCAAACACTATTTGAAATACATACAAAGGATTTTTAAGTATAATTACAATTTATACCCATGAAACCGAAATGTACTTATCGTAAAATTACCAAAAATTGAGTAAAACTCATAAGTCCCGCCCATTGTATATGTATATAATTTGGAAATACTATTTAAAACATGATTTACTACTTTTTAAAAAAATCTATCCTATTATATCTTTTGAATAGAAAAACTGAATATTATATATATATATATATATGTACATTTTATCCCTGATAGTAAAATTCAAGGTTGTTACTTTAGTAATTAAGGTAAATTTGGTAGTAATATTTGTTTATAAATAACCAATGAAATAGTCTGAAAATTGGAAAAAAAACATTATTTTTTTTCAATATACTTAATACGTTATTAAATGATAATATTACTTTTAATAAAGAATATGTATGTGTATATGCATACAAAAATATGCGGTTTTTTTCCATATAATTACTGATAAGCAATTAGATGGTGTATCTATTTGCCACAAATTTAGAAACCGATTTTGAACACACATTTTTTATAGATCTAATTAATTAATAGATTTTATCTTGTTAAACGGAAAATAAATCTTTCTTTGAAGTAGCTCTTGAAATATCAAACTATTTTACATGCAGAAATTTTAGATGAAACTACTTCTCAAAATTAGGAATATGCATTTGAACTGTGCCAAATATTTACAGTACTAGAAAAAATTATGTCCTTGGAATTTTTGATACCAACTGAAGAATATAATTCTACCTCACAAATAAATTTACAAGAAAATAATAAATAGACATTTGTATTCACAAATTGGGTTCGTTAAATTCTTTCCATCAACAGACTTAAAAGTGATTGTCTGTGATAATTTTAACTATATTTGGCATATTTTTTAGTGTAAAATATAAAATAGGTATTTAAAACTCCATTCTGAGATCATTTTCACTAGTTTCTAATAAGGGTGTAAAAGATGAGCTTATGTTGACACGCGGGCACACGGTAGCACAATTTTGTATTACATTGAGAAACGCAGACCTGCTTCTGCCCTGCGCTGTGGTCTGTTGTAGAGCCCGTACAGATTCCTGCGTGACATGTGCCTGTTTGGACGTGTTCTTTTGATAAAGTCATGAAAATGACCGAGAAATTAATTGAACACGACTCATCTAAACCAGTGTTCTTCAACCTATAGTCCGCAAGATATTATTGCCGGTCCGCGATAACTTTTATGTTTCGAAAAATTTTCTGCTCGAATATCTCTTTTGCACTAAAAATGAGAAAAATTGATTACTAAAAAGCTTCAACAAATGTTGCACAAAAAAGGTAGTTTTATTAGCTTTCATGAATATAATTCTATGTAACATTGACTTGACGATTCAATTGCTACCTTTTGAATATATGATCTTAAGCAAACGTGTACAATTTTCGACTTACAACATGTTTCGTTACGCTACCTTAGACGTTAGTCGTAATTGTCATAAGTAGAATTTCATACAAATAAAATAATTAAAACCTTAAAAAATAAAATCCAAAAGACGGTATTCAAGTTAAATATATATATATATATACCCATAAATGTATATGGTTCTTTGCGGCCAAATGTTATTTGCTTATTTATACTCCATTGTTGATAAGTCGAGAACTGGCTGTGTGTAAATATGTGTATCTGGTTGATGCTGGTCCGGGAAATATTTTTCCATTTTTTACTGGTCCGCGGATGTAAAAAGGTCGAAGAACACTGATCTAGACTACTCTAAAAAAATAAAAGTGTTATTGTGGGCTATTTTGGGTCACTCAGTTATATCAGTTGTGCGACAGCAATCGCAGCACAAACTCTAAAAACATGTCTGCTTCACCTGCATGCACCTGCCCTGCGTCTCAGCATATGCTTAGGCTAACGGCTTAAAGATTTTTCTTTGGGATTTGAATTTATTTTTTGTATCTTAAAGCTTTCACACTTATTTTACTTGTAAAGATGCGCACTAAACACCTCTGTCCATTGATACTCATATTGATTACGAGTCAAACTTAAATTTTTGTAATACTATATGTGAATCATTAGGTTACCTCTTTTTTTGTGATTTTAGTAATTATTCGTGAAATAATACTTGTTTAAAATTTAACATCAAATAGATTTTCAAAAGTATTAGTCTGATAATGACAGGGTCCATTACCTCTAACTATTTTCTTATATCCAATCGGTATTTTGCCAAAAATGTTAAAAAAATAAAATGATATGTGTTTAAAATAAATGTTACTCTCTATTCATAATGTCGTATGATGCTGCATACTTTAAAATACCTCCGTGGTTGTCGATTGTCAGAATGGGTAATAATCCTTATTCATGTCGCAAAAGAACCTGTTACAACCAATGTGTCAGTCAAAATGTGATATAACGTAACGTAAAAAATCATTCAACAATTTTTCTCACTAACAGATATCATTGTCTTGGAAATTAAATCGTTTGATGAATATCATGCTCAGTTAATTGGTAATGCTAACTAATGACCTTTTTGGAACTGTCAATTCACATGTCTACATTCCATAACAAACCATTGAGGGGTATTTTTTAGATTGACGCAAAGTATATTTTATAAATGCTTACAAATTATTATAAATTATGTGGTAAGTAGTTTATAGTTCTAATTTATCGTGTTGGTTTACCAGTGATTAAGTTTCTCTTATTTTGTTTTTTCTTGATTCCTTATGTTTATTTATAAAAAAATAATTTATGAATTTCCTATGATCTGAAAATAAAATTACTATTATGGAAAGACAGTCTTTTTTTTAGTTTTTATCAAGCAACACGTAAAACATTTATTACCATAATATATTACAAACACCTAATATTTTTTTTTATGTCCATATAAAATACATAATCTAATCGTAGTTGATTATGTTGGGTTATTCTGAATGTTATTATTCTGTTCGCCTTGGTGGTGTATTAACGTGTTCCACATTTGTAAATTACCGAGATAGCTTTTTTTCACGGTAACTACCTCACAATATTCCGTAGTGTTTTTAAAACTGACAATAAAATAATTTCAGATGGACAATTCTAAACTGCATGGATCTCTTCTCAACTACAAATGGTGTATTAGATAAATGCTGCCGGCGGGGCTAATCTTATTTTTTTGTATTTTGACACTGATGAGCTGGGTCTCTAATTCTCAGCACCTACACGGTAAACGTAATGTTTGTCGTATTAGCTACCTACACACTTTTTTATGTTGGT
This sequence comes from Himalopsyche anomala, assembly GCA_031772345.1. Taxonomy (NCBI): domain Eukaryota; kingdom Metazoa; phylum Arthropoda; class Insecta; order Trichoptera; family Rhyacophilidae; genus Himalopsyche; species Himalopsyche anomala. The sequence continues at coordinate 1,966,715 of CM062827.1, forward strand.
CTAAGATAAATGCAATAACTGTGGCTATCAGGTAAAAATAATAGAATCCGTATACGTATAATGAGTGGACATGACTTATTAGACATACCAAACTTGAAGAATAAAACAGAATTCTGTTTTTCTCGCACCTAATGCCATCGACTACTACCATCATTGTCTTTTAAGGCAATTATTACATTAACCACTTTTAAGGTGTTCACTGTCAATACTTGGTGGAATGGCATTATAATAAAAATAATAAAAGATTTTTAGTACTTTTTCCACATAAAATTTATTTGATCAGGACCGGTTTCGCTCCTCACGAGCATTATCAACTGATAAGAAAAATAAATTAAACAGTGCCATTTATACAAGTTAAATTGAAATAAAAAGGTGTAAGCAATCACTAACAATTAAAACGATTTACAAGTTACATTATAATTACACAAAATTAAAATGCTTAACACCTATAACATACAATTAAAAAATCATTTGCCACTTATAAATTATAAGTGGCAAATGATGTCAATTATGTCTTTAAAACTTGATAAACAAGAGATCTTGTTTAATAACTTGTATAAATAGCACTGTTTAATTTATTTTCCTTATCAGTTGATAATGCTCGTGAGGAGCGAAACCGGTCCTGATCAAATAAATTTTAAGTGGAAAAAGTACTATTTTTTTTTTATTATTACATTTGTTTTCCCAACCTAAAAAAGTATGTCCTCAACAAATCCAAAAATAATTATATTCTAATAATTTTGAGTTCACCCCGGCAGATCGTAATACTAGTTTGTACTTCTACCGATTTGTAACATGATAAAGAAAAGTTTGATTCATCATATGAAATAATAAGACAAAAATAGCAATTTGTAACATTTAGTCCCACAAGAATTCTTGTGAAAATAAATACATAGCTATTTTTATCTTATTATAATGGAAGTTCTATCGAGTTAATGCCAATTCAATCGACCAAATGAAGCAAACTGATAAATCAATAACTTCTTTCTGATGACATTTATATTTTTGAATGTGAATAAATCCGAAATGCATGACCTGAGAAAAACTAAAATAACATGTTTTTCATTTCCGATTAATCTTGCTGAATGCTAAACATTAGTATATTATAACTTCCAGATGGCATTAATTAGTAATAAAATTTACTAATGTCATGCCCTTTTTGTTTGTTTATGTAAATAATATAAAATTTCATTGAATATAGATATAACAGTGTTCCTGCAGCTGGAAGTATTGGAATACATCAATACAATCAAATAGTACCGATTCAAGATGTATCTTAAAAATTGTTCAATGTAGTATCTTTTAAAACGATTCTTATTCATGTAATTGGTTTTAGAATAGTTATATATTTATACTTGAAATATTTTTAGATTTTATGGTTAAGAAAAATGTGTCAAATCGATTTATATACTTGTTCAGTCTTGACACTTATTTGTATGAATTTATCGAGCACTTAGTTTCATAAAAGATTTGGTAATATTATATTTATGTATTACACAATATTAAAATAAGGTTTCATTGTGATTTAAAATAAATTTGATTAGAAATTGATAATGTAGTTTTATTGTTCTTTTAATATTACCTCTTCCTAAGCGTAAAATGACAGTCCCATTATAGAGTATTCAATGCATTTGATTCAGTGGTTGATTCATATACATTGAATATCGGAATGAGCCGCAAATGAACAAATAAATAGATATAAAAAAAATATATTTCGTTTTTATAAACATTCCTGGTGACTTTCTGGGCAAATAACTTTGAAACGAGGGTTGTCAATTTAATGTTTTACTCACGTACTGGTGCAGTGGGTGCAGTGAGTTATCTCTTGTATACTTTTTCATACTGATCTTGGATTTGTATTTCACTGGTTATCCCATGTATGGTAATTTTCCTATACGCAATTACATTACAGTACAGAGCTGCATGGTAGCATTTAGTAATTATTGATAACAGTGGTTTTGAAAAGTCCAATTTTAAAACACCTTTCCTACACAATTTGCCAAATATGAGTTCACCTAGATGTTTTTGATTTATTCTATCAAATTAATGAATTCTGAAGCCGTATATTTTTACAACTTCCTAGATTTCGATGCATGATAAAAAAATGTGTATAATTCCAGATACATTTCCCAAGAAAAGGGTGCTCTCGGACAGTGGTGTAGGAAGGGGTCCTTGCCACCCTCAATATTTCCTCTAATTTTGTTTTTAAATGTCTTCTAATTTTTATCTATGAACTAGGAGTTTTTACTAGTAAGTTTATCACTCGCTAGACATGATTTGGAAGTATTTTCAACTACTCTTAATTATATTTATTATTCCTTGAAATCAGGTTCCAACCTTCTAATTTTAGTCAGATCCAGATGTTACAAACGAAATTAGTCAATTTTTTCTTTTTTATTTATTATGTTCAAAAGTTTTTATTTTTACACACAATTTGTAATTCTTCATTTTTAAACATTTTTTAAGAATGTTACTAATTAACACAAACCCTTAAAGAACGATGAATGAAAATGTCGCATTTTCTCAGTTTCTCGAAAAGTGGAGTAAACCAAATTTGAAAGTTATCTTCTGAATTGTCTATCGCTTTATAATTTTTGCATTTATGTTGCAGGGTATTGATTGGAATTCTTCAATGGTTCTTGCCCCAGCCTGCTGAATTAATTAGTCAAGAAGTTTTTCATATTAATTGTGTTCTATCTAATTATACCTGTATACATCGGTACAAAAGTGTGAAATATATCACAACAAAAAAATAACAATTATTTAACTCTGTATAATCCCCTTCCATGTTCTTTTTTAGTTGATGAATAAGTTTGGATCTTATTTTTTATTTAATCGGGTAACAAGAATAGTTCTTTGGAAGAATTGAGCCCCCAGTGCAAATCTACAGACACATCAGGACTGCTTAAAAGCCTCAGAGATAATCTGTCTGTGAAACACAATCTCATCGTACTGATTGGTCTGGAATTTGGGTCACATACAGATAGACAGATATCACATTTATTAATAACATTTTGAAATTACAGTTGTAGGAGTACATGTCAAACAATACTCTTTCTCTTATAATAAGAACAAACTATTGCATGAACTTGTAAAAGCTACATGAATATATCAACTGTGGAAACAATACAAACTATAATTTGGATGCTTATGAACACCTGTATTCAGTGGCGGCCGGTCAATGTGGCATTGGATCAATGTACCCCTTGTATATGCAGGGCAGGTTATATTTCATGAAGTAATATTCAAACATAACATTTATACCATTCACTCATTTTAAATTCGTCATGTATTAAATATTTAAATTAAATTATATTAAATATTGTCTATAATAAATATTTTATTTTATTTTATTTAAAATTTTGTTTTATTTCACTGTAGGGCCACAGAAAATTAAAGACACCAAAAAGGCCACGGGCCCAAAAAGGTCGGGAACACTGCTGTGGCGTGTTAACCTTTTAACTGCCAGCAGGTGTATGTATGGCGGTACCTCGCACGCCACGAGTTTAATTGCAATTATATATATTTTTTAATTTATCGTTTTTGAAAATGTTTTAAAGTTTATTTGTTAAAACTTACCAAATAAATGAAGAGTGCGCCGATGACGATGCGATTGTGCCGCCATTTATACATAATAACAATGTTAAAATGTTTATGACACATCAGGGTTGTCACAAATTTTGTCATAGAAAATACGCGAACTAAATATATATTATATATTATATACGCCAAACATGAACAGAAATTAATATTTTCCCGGGAATACGGGGAAGCCCGTAGTATAAACTGTGCTAATATGACTGCCACTCCTGAATTTTGCGCCATCTTCATACTCGGAGACAGACTTATTTCAAATTACATTTCAAGTAGTAAAAACGAAAACTGTTTCAATTGTGAGTATAGGACGATATTCCCAATAGATGTTGTTGTGTGTTCGACACAGTTGTATGTTTAACATAATTGATTTACGTTAGTAAAATCCCGTTCAAAGCGTGCGTCCGAAGACGTCATTTTATGTATGATTGGCGTACCGTTCACGGAAATGTTCGCGCCTTAAGACGCTTGTGGCAGCCATCCGGTTAAGATTCTGATTTTAATTTAACCAAACATTCACTGTGCCAAAGCTTGTGAATTAAGGCAAAAAAAGGCATTATTTTCATTGTTCATAAGATTTTTTTTCAAAATATTTTCACACTATCAGGACCATCTCAGTGTTACTATTTATGCAGAAGGAAGAGGGTGTAAGCATATCGATACACCAGTTCAAGACGGGAACAAGTCGAAGTAAGTGGTTTTGAGATATTCACATTTTAGAATTAGAATGAGCATATGATATATACTGAAAAGTTAAAATTCCACATGGGAACTTCTGCGATATCTTGGCTACAATATTGAATACGAGAAATGGAGAAATGTAGATCTTAGCATGGCGAATCCAATGATGTTAATAACTTTTGTTAATAACAACTAAAAAGTTGCTTTTTGGACATGTTCCAGTCTTGAACTGGTGTATCAATATGTATGTCGCTATTATCAAAAATACCTTTTCAACAAAAACAAAAAAAAAGGAATTTGTTTATTGACTATTATGGCTAAAAGTATATTTTATTTTGCGTATGATAATTTAATATAATAATCGAAAATTCTCTCTTTTCAAAAATAACTCCAAAAACCCAAACACTTAAAACTCTTATTGAATTTATTATAAGTAACGAAATTTATCGACATTTATCAATTTACTTTTAAGGTGTTCAATACTTGGTGGAATGGCATTATAATAAAAATCTTTTATTATTTTTATTTATCAGTTTAACATTTTTTACTTACAAATACAAATACTTTTCGTTTATAAAATTATAAAAGAGTGCAAAAGCTTTACAATTCACTTTTTTTAAACGAACATCCTTTTAAGAAAAGCCACCAAATAAACCAAATCGTCAATGAAAATTTTTAATGACCTTTTATAATTTTTAACTGACAGTTTTATTTATTAATAACTGATAATTTCTTTAATATTTACTGACCGTTTATCAAATAAAAAAACTGACAAAATAATTAGTTGCCATGGTTTTACTACTGATTCATAGACAATTGATGATTTGAAATAAATAGTTGTCGTGAATTCACAACTACATCATAAAAAAATATATTTCTTATATATGAATAATTTCTATGCAAAAATCCAGAACTTTGGTAGAATGTAATAAATTTTACTACTGCCACGAGGATTATGATGTGAATATTTTTAAATACTGGTATGTATCGAAATTGAGTATTTGATATAATGGTGTTGAATTATTCTACAAATATCGCGATCCTATTAGCTTTTTTATAATACCAATTTTGATATATATATATATATATATATATATATATGTTACACCGAATCGGTGAAATTGCCTATTTCACGCAGTCGGCAGACATTTTGCTGAATGCGTGAAATCGGTAAGCCCGTTGCCTATTTCACGCATTCGGTAAAATTTCTGCCGACTGCGTGAATTAAGCATAAAATCTTTTGCTTATTTCATGCATTCAGCAGGTAGATTCATAGAAACTTTGTAGGTTGTCTATGATCACAGCGCTCTGGCGGTGTTTTTTGCAACTAAACCAAATGTCATTTCATAGCATATAAAAGCATATTGTTAATTAATTACAATGTCGTTCATCTCCATACAACTTGCAAATAAGTTAAAACTGTAATATGATAGTCAGCACTCGTCGACATCAACTCATCGGGCGTCATTTTAGAGATCTATTTTCGATTTTGGAATGTCTCCCTTTGTGACAGTTGTCAAAATAAACCATAGACCATAATAAGTTATATTGGAACTATCTATGGTATAAGAATAAGCTGTCACAGTGATGATAAAATAATTATATTTTAATTGTAGAAAGCTTATAAAAATTAAAAATTAAATTTACTCGCATTTTTGCATCCAATAAAATCAAATAACGTTCGTTCGGACACAGCACTGTACAACATAACCTCAACGGGTGACGTTTCTATAATGTACAAGCTGTAAGCCCGTTGCCCTCAACGGGGTGATTTTTTTGCATTTTTGATAAATCAAATATTTACTGGCGTGGAAAATCAAATGCAAACTTATTTATTGAATAAGCCAGAAGGTTTTAGCTTAATTAATTCTCTAAATGGTTTTTAAGAAAACACCCAGACCTCTTTAAGAATTAAAATAATTGGGGTTGTAAAAAAATACGCAAATATCGGAAAACGTGAATTCTGGACGTGCTTAAACAGGATTTCACTGTAAATAATAAAAAATTACAACTGAACCAAATTTAAATTAAGAAACAAAAATTCGACCCATGGTAAAAAGAAATGTTATGATATTTTTATTAACAAAAGAATAGTGTGTCATTCCACTATGACAGTAACAAGACAGTGGAGAATGTCGACTAATAAAATATTGAGAAATCGTGTTACATAATATGTATATGATTTTTGTCATCCTATAATGATTATAGGATGACAAAAATCATAAAAACAGAGGGCGGGGGTGTTGACTCTAAAAATTTTGAGAATCCGTATCACATATAGGATAATCGAAATTAATTGCAAATTTTATCCAGATGTATGAAAAATATTCAAAATATATTCTCACACAATTATAATCTCACATAAAATTATATTTATAATATATTTTATCTAGTATGGAAGACAGTCAAAATATATAAAAATCAAATGCAATTTTTCAATAAAAAATCAATTGCACATTTTATCCAAATGTATGAAAAAAAGCAAAATATTATTCTATGATAAATCCATATCATAATTCAAACATTATTAATGTATTAAAGAATTCAAAAAGATTTACAAGGTCAGACGTGAAAAGATTTAATCATAATGATTCAATTGATCAAATCAGCTCCAAAGAATATTGCTCTCACTCGACTCACACGATCCAACGATTCATTTCGATAGCCCTATAATCATAGTTTACAATAATCGAATTAAAGACTTTGATTATTCGAAAATTTTCGAATATTATGATCCATGGTGATAGAATACTTCAGCTCTACACCAAGAAATATCGATTTTTCAAACGGGAAGATATCAGAACATTCACGCGCGGCTTAAAATAATCCGCTCTCATTGGATAGAACGACATTTCGAAAATGTGCTATTCAAAATACCGTTATCATTAGGCGAATTCCACGGCAAGATCCGCATTAAGCGTTATTAATAATATGAAGATTGGCCCTTTTAGTTAGTTCGTGAAAAATGGTTGGAACATGGTATAGAAATAATCTTTTCAAAACGCGTCATCATTCTGCATTCACAATCAAAAACAATAATGACAATATTACAGCCAAGCTAAATTTGACTTCTGTGTCAAAATTATTTTTTCAACTGTCATGTTGACAGTTAAAGAATTTATACACTGACCATAGACAATAATTATACACCCTGGCGAATTCACTCAGTCGGCAGAAATATTACCGAATGCGTGCAATAGGCAACGGGCTTGCCGAATTCACGCATTCAGCAAAATTTCTGCCGACTCCGTGAAATAGGCAATTTCACCGATTCGGTGTAACATATATATATATATATATATATATATATTATACCGGTATCTTATATGAAATACCTTTATCGATATATTAATTTGCTATATATATTGCTGATAACTATAGTTTGCTAATGAAAAATATGTAAGAAAGTTAAAAAAAACAACGGAAGAAACAGAATTGTTGAACTCATTGTATTAAGCCGCGTCTATTTCATTTGATTGAATAATCGATATCTTACAGTGCTTACACCATAATTTCTCAACCTTTTTGGGCCCGTGGCTTCTTCTCATATTTTTCCGTGGCCTCCATACCCGTATATAATATGTTTGAGACGAAGTGAGAAGTTGAAAGATTCCAAAATAATTTTCAATTCTTTGAAAATTTTGCTCGCTAGCAGGTTTTACCCAAGAATTTACGGATTTCCCAAAATGAAAAGACGCGAGACCTTTTTTTTTTAACCCTTCCAGGATTTGCCCGTCGCCCCTCAAAACTGGGCTGTGGCTTTTTTTAAATTTTTTTTTTCTGTGGCCCCCGGTTGAGAAACCGTGGCTTACACTACAATTATAAAATAATTAATATTGTCCGTTAGTAGTTGGTAAGACTGGTATTCTGGTTAGCTTTATATTGTCTATTCAATCGGCTGTCATAAGATATTTGTTGCCGGTCGTGTCCGTTGTGCGGTTCTTTGTGTCGACTAAATTGAATACTTTTTTTTCTGTATAAAAATCAGAAAATTACTTCAATAATTTTTATCAATTGCGGTCGAATTTTCTTATTGGAGAGCCATTTTTATGGTACCATAGAATTGGCCTGATACTACGTCAAAATCTTACCACTTGCTCTTTGAGTGGATTCCGGATAAGTGCAATAATTTGCATAATCTGATAAATTACAAAGATACCTAAGAAGTGCTCGCGCGCTATGGCTGAAGCTATAAACGGTATCGAAGATTTGAGGGACGGTCTTTCCATTCAAGAACTTTTCGCATCCAGCGAAGGGCTGACTTACAATGATTTCCTGTTACTTCCAGGTTACATTGATTTCGCATCGGAGGAAGTGGATCTCACTTCCCAATTGACGAAGAAAATCTCCCTGAAGGCACCTTTCGTGTCCACTCCGATGGACACCGTAACCGAGGCCGACATGGCTATATCGATGGCACTGTGTGGAGGCATAGGTATAATTCATCACAACTGTTCGCCTGAGTACCAAGCTAACGAAGTTCTGAAAGTTAAAAAGTACAAACACGGATTTATCAGAGATCCGGTCTGCATGGGACCGAGCGATACCGTTGCAGACGTTATAAGTGCTAAAAAGAAGAACGGATTCACAGGTTATCCCGTCACGGCGAACGGGAAATTAGGCGGGGTGCTCATCGGAATTGTTACCTCGCGAGATATCGATTTCAGGGAGAACTCTCCAGAACTACCCTTAGAGGAGGTCATGACTCCCTTCACATCGATGATTACAGGGAAATCAGGAGTCACCCTGCAAGATGCTAATGGCATCTTAGAAAAGAGCAAAAAAGGTAAATTACCCATTATCAATACCAAGGGTGAACTAGTAGCCTTGATAGCTCGTACAGATTTGAAAAAAGCTCGCAGCTATCCTAACGCTTCTAAAGATTCCAACAAGCAGCTGTTGGTGGGAGCCGCTATTGGAACCCGAGAAGATGATAAGGAACGGTTGAAGTTGTTGAACGCCAGCGGTGTCGATGTCGTCGTACTCGATTCCTCCCAAGGTAATTCAACATATCAAATCAGCATGATTAAGTACATTAAAGCCGAATTCAGTCACATTCAAATCATAGGAGGCAATGTGGTCACTCGGCAGCAAGCCAAAAACTTAATAGATGCCGGGGTGGACGCTCTCCGAGTCGGCATGGGCAGCGGTTCTATCTGTATCACGCAGGAGGTCATGGCTTGCGGATGTCCGCAAGCGACTGCCGTATACCAAGTATCATCGTACGCCCGTCATTTTGGCGTTCCCGTGATCGCTGACGGAGGAATACAGTCTGTTGGGCATATTGTGAAATCTCTAGCTCTGGGAGCTTCCACCGTCATGATGGGATCTCTTTTGGCAGGAACCTCGGAAGCTCCCGGTGAATATTTCTTCTCCGATGGAGTGCGTCTCAAAAAGTACAGAGGTATGGGAAGCTTGGAAGCAATGGAGCACAAAGACGGAAAAGGTGCAGCGATGAGTCGATACTTTCACAAAAAATCTGACAAGCACAGAGTCGCTCAGGGAGTCAGCGGAAGCATCGTCGACAAAGGATCCGTTTTACGTTACTTACCTTATATGCAAACCGGCTTGCAGCACAGCTGTCAAAATCTCGGCGCAAAGTCTGTCACAGAACTACTAAAGATGATTAACTCGCACGAGCTCCGGTTCATGCGGCGAACCCACTCAGCCCAATTGGAAGGCAATGTTCACGGACTCTTCTCGAATGAAAAGCGGCTTTATTAGATACAATTTCTATTAATGGGTTGACACCGTTGATCTACTATCGTAAAAGAGATGCCTATGTCTTATTCTAGTGTAGGTTCATGTCTTGTTCGACCATACATTGAGTAAGTTGCAGGAGTTTTGAAACAATAGTCATATACTATTCAACTACTTCAAGTGATGCCATGTATGTTCAAATAACAGACTCATTGATCAAAAATCTATATCATAGTAAGCTTACTCATCGATGATAATATATGTTTTTTTTGCTTGGAATAATATTTTTGTACAACATATTGTATTCAGTGACGTTCCTAGGCAGAGTTTAAACGAGCGCCCTTACTATTTTTTAAAAATAAAAATATAATTGTCATTTTCTAAATTATTTCTTATTATTCTAAAAATACGTATACACATATAGATATTTGAATCCTTAACTCATCTATGTAATCAAAAAAAAATGTTTAAATATGTCTCTTAAGTGTTTTTATAACCCATATCATTTCCGCTCAAACTTATGTCAAATTACCTCTTATAGTGCCGTCATCGGTAAATGTCATATTTAAAGAAAGTTTTTGCGATAAAGTTAACTTCTGTATACCCATTGGTCACAATATTATTATCATCATATTGATTATCTTAAGCCGAATTTGTGTATAAAAAATATTTAGCCATTTTCAAAATGTATCTGTGATCATTTGCCGCTCTCTAAGACTTGCCGCCCCTAGGAAACTGCCTACTCGCCTATGCCCACGGGACGTCCCTGATTGTATTAAGCATTATTAATCCTTTATTATTATAAATTTGCTATAATACGTAAATATAGTTTGTCTAGATTAACCATATCTTTAAAGAGATGACATAATCTCAGTCTATTTGGTGTTTTAGTTCTAATGAGGCCATGGGAGTGAACGGTAGATGTAAATGTTTCCTTAACTAATTGAGATATGATAGAAAGCTCAAGGAAAGCTGTAACACCTTGTTTGAATCTATAAACGTATTCAATATTTCATATATTGTCTTAGATTTAACGTTTCCTAGTTTTATGTTTTTTTTTTTACCATATCCTATGATGGGCGGATATTTATGATTTTTCAGGACAGCAAAAACAAAGCAACAATTACATTCTGGTATTTTTTCACCAACAATGATTACACTCTCCGTACGGTTACTATTTTTACTATAATTGTTTGGAAAAAATCATTCAAAAAAGAATTAATGCACTTGTAAGCTACTTACAGCCTGTGTGGTCGAGTGGTCAACATCGTTGGCTACCGCTACGGAGGACACGGGTTCGAATCCCGGTACTGGCAGTTTTATAAATTGATTTTTCAATCGATTTATGAATTTCTGTTCAAATGCATGGATGTATGTGATGTCTTGAATTCTCCCCTCCCACCCATCCTATCCTATAAACGGGGCGTATGGAGAGCGATTAGCTAACCACTAGTCCTGTCCTTGCCCTTTCCTTCTATTCCTACTCTCTTTGGAAAAAGAGAGGTTGAGCAACTGAGTAACAAGCAGTTCTCGTAGAAACATTTCTGTTGAGATAAACTCCATTAGGAGTCCATATGCTCCATATTGGGAGCGGACATGGAAAAAAAAAAAAAAAAAAATTTATAACCTTTATAAAATATTTATTGAATGTGGACACTTATACTATTTGGACTATTTATACTATTTCTTTTTAATCAGAAAGGTTAACACATTTTCTGAAGTTAAAGTAAAAAATATATTCCAAAATGAAATAAATATATGACAGTACAAAGAAAATGTCAATTCATATTTAGTAAAATTACTAGTGTGTACTAATATGATATTTATAATGCAATGTCATTTCATCTTAAAATATAGTTTTGGTACTATTTAATTTTTTAGCATAAGATAAATCAAAATGAAATAAAATTGACATATGGCTGGATATTGGAAGTCCGATCTTCACGCTATGGTTAAAATCCAATCATAGATTAACTTGAGAAGACAGTCTATAGTTTGTCTTGTAACAGTAATTATATATAAAATATGATATTTACTAAGTTATTTAAAGTTAATCTGACTAACCTAAAAATACTTTACTGATTTTTTTAAACACATATTTTATTTGTAGTTACTGGAATTGTTAGGGAGCTTTAAAAGGGACATTATTTTTATAGTTCGTGCTGATTTATATTTTTATCGATATTTTAATGCCATAGTTTTGAACACAGATAATAACAACAATTACAGTAATTGCACACACTTCATGTTGGTTAAAAAAATCCAAGTAACTCAAATAGTATCTACACAATCAAACACTATTTGAAATACATACAAAGGATTTTTAAGTATAATTACAATTTATACCCATGAAACCGAAATGTACTTATCGTAAAATTACCAAAAATTGAGTAAAACTCATAAGTCCCGCCCATTGTATATGTATATAATTTGGAAATACTATTTAAAACAAATGATTTACTACTTTAAAAAAAATCTATTCTATTATGTCCTTTGAATAGAAAAACTGAATATTATATAATATATACATATGTAGATTTTATCCCTGATAGTAAAATTCAAGGTTGTTACTTTAGTAATTAAGGTAAATTTGGTAGTAATATTTGTTCATAAATATCAAATTAAATAGTCTGAAAATTGGAAAAAAAACATATTTTTTTTCAATGTACTTAATACGTTATTAAATGAATTACTTTTGATAAAGAATATGTATGTATATGTGTACATCTGTACAAAAATATGCGATTTTTTTCCATATAATTACTGATAAGCGATTAGTTTGTGTATCTATTAAATACTGCAGGGCTGTCGATATAGGTCCCGATGTCTATTTATTCTTCTACGAAATATAATTGTTAGCAAACTTATACATTATTCTAAAAATTATATTATTTACAATTTGATTATTGCAGGGCTGTTGATATATGTCCCGAGGTCTATTTGTTTTTCTACGAAATTTATTTGTTAGCAAACTCAAAACATTTCAATTATTCTAAAAAATATATCATATACAATTTAAATACTGCAGGGCAGGGCTGTCGATATATGCCCCAAGGTATATTTCTTTTTCTACGAAATATATTTGTTAGCAAACTTACTCTTTTTTTAAATTGGTTTATATTATATAAAGTCTTTTTTTATTTAATATTAACATGTTATCTATTGTAAATGCATTTAAGACTAGAAAAAATGCAGCAAATAACAAAACCAACACCCAAAATTATTACAACTAAAATTCATAAAGCGATGAGTGAAGTTTTTTACACGGTTCGGTGATTCTACCGAACATTACTTTTCCGAACACGAACAC